>OZ010589.1:73491425-73668655 GCA_963932145.1 Acanthosepion lycidas
TATATGTGTGTGTGTGTGTATATATATATATATATATATATATGTGTGTGTGTGTGTGCAGGGTGCAATGGGTAAATTGTTGCCATTTTATATTTTTAATTTTGCAAATTGTTTGTTTTTGATTTTGTTGATTGCACAGTAGAGTAGGGTCAGTTGGGCACCATCTGTGAGCAAAAGAGCACCATAATTGTTGGGGATTCCGCATGAAAAATCGGTCTCCAATAAATGACAAACGCAAGTATTTAAGCTAAGAAATTAAATGTATTTACGCAAAATACAAAAGGTAATGCTGTTAGTAAAATCCAGGAACGCCGGTTGGTATTAATCAAAGATCGCTATATACAGTCTCAAAGTAAACTTCCTTAGAGTCGGGCGTCCTTGTAACTGAGTTCTACCATCAACTCAATCACAGTGTCTATGTACTTTCCACGCTGTTCCTCTACTCTCTGTTCCTCTCTTTGTTCCTCTGACTGACTGTGGCTATTTTATGGCAGCAGGACAAGTCCATTTATATCAGAAAAGGGTTAATATTGTGTCCATTGTTTGTTGAAAAATTGCAGGAGCAAACTTTTACTCCAAATGGTAGTCTGTTGAATTTATACAATCCCTTGTGCGTATTAATACAAGGGATTTTCGTACTCTCTTCTTGTACTGGGATTTGTAAATAAGCCTCACTAAGATCTATTTTTGAAAATATCTTACCGCCGTTGAGCTTTGTAAATATCTCCTCTGGGCTCAGTAGTGGGTAATGGTGGTCTTTTACTGCCTTGTTGAGTCCCCTCGAAAAATCTGCGCATACACAAATTTCTCTTGACTTCTTTTTTACGTAAACCAACGGCGCAGCCCACTCACTAAACTCTGTTTTAGATAAAATCCCAGTTTGTTCAAGTCTCTCCAATTCTTTGTCTATTTTTTCTATAGTAGCAAACGGTACATTTCGCTTCTTTCTGAAAATTGGTTGGACGTTTTCTTTTAATTCTATTTTGGCCTTAAATTTGTTGCATCGTCCCAACCCACTTGAAAATACCTCAGGAAATTGCTTGTATAATTCTTCCTTCAATTTTATGGTATCTGATGGTTCAACCTCTAACTTTTTGCAAAATGAGTTGATAGGTAGGTCCCAAACGTTGAATTTCTGCATCCAGTCGATACCTACTAAATTTTCAGTATCTTTCATGACGTATATCTTAAGTTTTTTTGTTTTGCTGTGAAATTTAACATTCACTATTATTTCTCCCTCAAATTTTATTCGTTTGCCTGTAACCGACTTGGCAATTTTTTGAGTGTGTAACATGGTAGGTCTGTTGATTTTTTTCCATGTCTGTAAGTTGATTATCATGAGGTCGGAACCCGAATCCAGTTGTAATTTAATCTTTTTGTTTAAAATTTCCAGTTCTACATATTTTCTTACATTGGTGTTGTCATCATTATTCATTCTTGAAGAATGTAGTCTTTTATTTAACTTACATATATGAGAAACAGCTGATTCTTCAATGTCCATTGCATCTTTCTTTATGCTTAAACATCTCTGGCAATCTTCTGATAATTGCTGGAATGTTAGACCTGGTTCATTTTGTAATTTTGCAAGCATTCTTCTACGCATTTCATTATCTTTTGTAGAAACTAGCCCTTGAACAAAGATGAGGCATTTAAAATTGTCTGGTGTTAATTCCGCTAGTCTGAAGTTGTCACAATGTTTATTTACGATTGCGGCAAACGTGGAATAATCCTATTTATTGCCCTTTACCAGGTTAAGGCATTTCCACCTCCTATGGAAGAGTAATGTTTTGGTGCTGAAGAGTTCTTTAAGACATGTCACTGCTTCATCAAATTTTAATTTGTTCGTCTTTTTTGGCAAGATATAATCCACGAACTTTGTATATTCTTCAGTTCCTAATTTTCTAAGCAATAGACGTAGCTTTTTTGCTTCTGTCCAATTTTGACAATCTATGCTAAAGATGTCTTCATGTCTTCTGAAGTAATCTCCAAAATTTTTGTCCTCATCTAGAGAATATTTGAAAATCTCTATGGTATTCCACACTGCATCTTGCGAAAATGTTGCTTCTTTTTCACTATCTAATTGCTTGCTGCCCGCTACTTTCATTATTAGTTCCTGGAGCTCTGTTTGTCTATCTTGATTTTCCTTTTGCGTTTGTAATATTTGCTTTTGCTATTTTTCTTGTAGCTGTAACTGTTGATCATTTTGGTATTTCTGCATTTGTAATTGTTGCTCATTTTGGTGTCTTATCAGTTCTACCAACATATTTTTAAAATCTTCCATGATAACTCAATTTTATGTATTTTTACTCCTCGAAATTGTTTGTCGCTAATTTGTTGTTGAACAACGAGAAAAGGGTTTTTCTTCTGTTGATTAGTTTTTCTGCGTGTGTTCGCCAAGTTGTTTGTTGTTAGACGTACGAAAAGTTTTTCTTTCTGTGTGAGTTTCAAATCCTCGTTCATCAAGTTGTCGTGGGTTATCTGCGTGAGTTTCGAATCCTCGTTCGCCAAGTTGTTGTGGATTCCGCATGAAAAATCGGTCTCCAGTAAATGACAAACGCAAGTATTTAAGCTAAGAAATTAAATGTATTTACACAAAATACAAAAGGTAATGCTGTTAGTAAAATCCAGGAACGCCGGTTAGTATTAATCAAAGATATATATATATATAGTCTCAAAGTAAACTTCCTTAGAGTCGGGCGTCCTTGTAACTGACTTCTACCGTCAACTCAATCACAGTGTCTATGTACTTTCCACTCTGTTTCTCCACCCTGTTCCTCTACTCTCTGTTCCTCTTTTTGTTCCTCTGACTGACTGTGGCTATTTTATGGCAGCAGGACAAGTCCATTTATATCAGAAAAGGGAGGACCCCATAATAATAATGTAATTCACTCTGCCAGAAATTTGGAAACAGCATGCAGTAGTGCTTGGGATTTGTTCAAGAAGCTACAATACAAACATTTCAGAGTGTTTGGATGTCAGCCTGAAGACAAGCAGAGAATTCGGAAAGAGTTGGAGGTGTCTAATCATGATCACAAAAGTGTGTGGAGTGATGTTGATGTTATGCCTCCATTCATCTTCTGACAGGGCCTCAAACTCAACACTGAGGCCTACATCAAGTGCCTTGAGGAGGTAGTGCTGCCCTGAGTCAAGAGAGTGACTGCTGAAAGCCCCTGTCTGGCAACAGGACTGCACTATGTCATACAAGGAGAATAACCCACTTGTGGCTGTCAAACGGTTTCTGCTACTACTATCCCTTACATCTGGCCAATTAACTCTCCCAGACTGTAACCCTCTTGATTATGTATGGAGTGCAGTTGAGTGAAAGACTTACAAAACTTGTAACACCAAAGATGAACGGAATGCAAGGATTATGGCAGCATTCACCAACTTAAATAAGGAGACCATCCAGAAGAGTTGCAGTAGATTCTGAAGTTGTCTAGAAGCTGTGGTTGAAGCCAATGGCAATTTTATTGAATAAATTTACTTTTTAGTATTCAAGATATTTTTGCGTAATTTTGGTAAATATTGGATTGTCTGGAAAGTTCATGCCAATTTTTAGGGGAAATTAAAACACAAAACAAAATTATGCTATTAAATATTCAATTAAATATGAACCATTTTGTTGCACAACCTTTCTCCATTTTTCCTTCAACTTAAGGATTCCATCTTCCCAAAATTTCGGTGGTTTCCTGGCAAAGAACTCATTAAGGTGTTTTTTTTTTTTTTATGTCATCCAAAGAATTAAAATTTTTACCATTGAGATTATTTTGCAAGGACCTGAATAAATGAAAATCTGAAGGAGCAGTGTTTGGCAAATATGGCAGGTGGGGTAACACATCCTAGCTGCAACAATTTTTGCTGGGTCATCAAAGACATGTGAGGTCAGGCATTATCCTGATGGAAAATGACACTTTTCCTGTTGGCCAATTCTGGGCATTTTTCTTGAACTGCTGCCTTTTAATTTGTCTAATTGTGAGCAGTACTTTTCAAAATCAATTGACTGGCAGAAGTTCATAGTATAAGATTCTTTACCAGTCCTACCAGATGCACAACATGATTGTCTTAGGGTGAAGAACTGCTTTTGATTTGACTAATGTTGTCTCATGTCACTTAACCTGGGATCTTTTTCACTGAACATTGTTGTAAATGAACCATTTCTTGTCACTTCACAAAGGGTGCATTTTCATTGCATTTATACAGCAAATCACAGGTAAAATGTGCTCAAAACGATTCTTTTCATTCAGATCATGTGGTACCCAAACATCGTAGCGATTTGAGTACCCAAGCTTCACTAAGTGCTCATGGATGGTGGATTTTGATAAATTTAATGTTTCTGCCAATTTTCACATTGTGTAATGTGGGTTATTCTTAATCAATCTCTTGATTTGGTCATCATCTGTAGTGGTGGTGGTCTGTCTGGGCCTTCTTCATCAATAAGGCTACAATCACCAACTTAGTGAACCACTTCTGTACACAGCACATAACTTTTTGTTGCTTGTGAGGCATTTTTGCTTTTATGGTAAAAAAACCCCAAAAAGCATCAAGTGTCTAAAATGCATCTTATAATCTTCTATTTTCCTAGGGATGCAAAATTGACACAAATTAAGTAATTTTAAACTTTCTTTCTCAAAAGTGTGCTCTAATTGAAAATATAAGCATATTATATCAGTTGATAAATTTGATGTGTTCTATTGTGTTGGAACATGAACAACTAAAAATCAGCATAAAATTTTTGGACGACCCAATATATCTGTTAAAATGAGATGTCAGTGTTATTTTCATGTTTGCATAATTTAGACAATTTATTTATCGCACCCTCTGTGTGTGTGTGTGTGTGTGTGTGTGTATGTATATATATATATATATATATATATATATATATACACACACACACACACACATATATATTATAAATTAATTGATTTAAAATATGTTTTTTTTTTTTTTTTTGTTTAAACATGGTTAGAACTGTGTAGCAAAAAAAAACATTTTAAATCAATTAATTTATAATATTAATGCTCTGTAAATTTACATTGAGCACTATTTTGTAAAAATAAAAATATCTATAAGAACACCGGATTATATATCTTACTGTTTTTTCTTTTTATTTATATATATATATATATATACACACACACACAATGTGTGTTTGCAGGAGGTGTAATAGCTGTTTAGAACATTCACTTTAGCACAAATACTCTTGGAAAATGTTTGAATCTCTCTTCTTCCAGCTACGTGTTAAATAACAAGGCAGACTGAGATCATTAGCTTTGCTTGGCAACCAGTATAGGAGGAAGACAAAGCATGATCTGGGCTGTTTGGAGACTTTGTGGCACACTGTGCACCAGTTCTTTTATCTGTTCTTCTGAAAAGTGTGACTGGTTCTGCAAAAAATTTATTATAATCGAATCATTTGTGTAGGCATTCTGGCATTCACTTTTAAAACTGAATTGTTAGGCACTTGTAATCAGTGGAAAAATCCTGATATGAGATATATATATAATGAAATATAGTTTTAAGGCATGCTTTATTTATGTCATAGTGTATGTAAATATAAAATATAAAAGTGGACATTGAAATCAACACTCAGAGAAGTTGACAGACTGTTTCATACTAAATGCAGTCATCAGGGCACATGTGTAATGTTTTTTCTTGACTATTTCTATATACAGGTCAGTGATATTGTAATGGTTATTTTGGTGGGAGTGGTTTTTTAATTTATTTATTTAGATTAATTTATTTTATTTGTTTTTTTTATTTGTTTTTATTCTTTTCAGTTTTCAATTTTTTAAGTAACATAGTAAAAATTTGTTTTCATGTCTGCATTTTGAGATGAGTTCTGATCATTTATTTAGTTGATTTTGGTCTGGAAAGGTAATAATAGCTATTTTTTTCCTCCAAACAGACTTTAAAGTTTTTGGATTGATTGTTGTAGGCTGATGTTTTTTTCCTTATTTTCTATGATATTTTTGATGTGATTTGTCTTTTGTTTTTAATTTCCCAGATATACTTAGAAAGCATTGTTCAGTTTGTGTATTACTATTTGTGAAAGATGTTTTGTGTGTGTAGTTTGTTTCCAGGGTCCTTCAGTTACTCCTATGTATATTTTTTCTCCATTATTTGATGATTTTACCATGGTTTGTAAGGAATTGATTTTTAAGGGACATCTGTTGTTTATTCTTCAGTTACACGTTGGTTTAATTTGTTTAGATGGTTTGTTGATAGTTTTCCTGTTGTGCTTTTTTATTATTTGTGTCATGCATCACTGACCCATATATATATATATATATATATATATATATATATATATTGATAGTCGAGAAATGTATGTGGCCTGACAATTGTGTTTAGTATGAAACAGTCTGTCACCTGTGAGTGTTGACTTCAATATCCACTTATTTATATATATATATATATATATATATAAATGAATAAAATTAAATGTTTATTTCATCTTTTTCAACATGGAGTTTTGTGAATATGGTATCCACTTGTCAAGTGGCATGATAGAAAATAAAAACACTTATCTGTCAATAGAATGAGAAATTTACAAAACCACTAGCTACACATCAAAAGAACAGTTGTTTAAGCAAAGATTTTGTAACCACAAAACAAATTTTTTTATTATCATTTTTTATATATCTCTGGAAAAAAAAATGTATGACAAAGTGGGAAAAGTTTTCTTGTGATGCATTTTGCCCTTTAGGACTTCATTAGACTAAATTTGTTTTGTTGGTGTGCCTACACATATGCATGAATGAGGGATGCTGGAAGTTTTATAATTTAAAAAAATTTTTGTTTTAATCTACCTGTTTTCATTTACATTCCTTTTCTTTTATTGCTTTTGTTATTAGATATCCAAACTGTGATAATAGAAGTTCTGCCAGGAAAGGTGGTGCAAATTTACTGTGGATGACCTTGTGATCAAAGCCCTCTCTAAACATTTTCATCATAGTGAATTGCTTTCTCCTTTGATCAGCGTGGCATTTCTTTTGTCAAAATTGAAGTCTGTTTCATTATGGTGGGCAGCCAACGCATTTGATGTATTGCCTTGTAAAATGTCACAAAAAACTTTTTCCAATTCATCATACATTTTTCTCCAATATTGTTCTTGATATATATAATGTCTGTGTGTATGTATGATAGTAAAAAAGTATTTTTGTGGTTATATGTTTGTTTAAATGATTGTTCTGTTCATCCAAAAGAGACCTTATTTTGATTTATAGCTAATAGCCTTTTTTTTTTCCATTCTATTCATAGAGAAATATTTTATTTTCTTTGTCCCATTCATATCTTGAGAAGGCAGTACTTGAGAATTTCTTTAAAAATGTTCTGAACAATCTGTGCCAATTTCAGTGGTTGTGAGTTCAATTTGTGTGATGGTTAGTATAAAATTCATGTATACTCTGGTTTAGTGAAAAAACCCAAAAAAAACAAGTGATATCACAAGGATGAATTATCTTCTAGGATGGCAGAATTAGAACAACCTACTTCCTTGGACTGAACAAAGGATTCTGTTTTAAATTTTTATAATAGGCACCTGAATAAGGCCAAAATGTAATGATTACAACCAAGATGAAGACACCAGTTGGAGTAAATCAGTGTATAAAATGGATTGTTGATTCACTGGAAATAAGGTTGTTTTGCATTGAGCATTCCATTTTCACTTGATCAAATATGCAAGAATATATGCAGTAAAAATACAATGAAGAATAAATACATCACTGTATGTATTGAAGTAAATAAATTTCAAATTCTGTTTGTAGCTTTCCTCATAATGCCTTCTTTTATCTGGCATATCTGCATTGTATGCAAAGCCTTTGGTTATATTTAATGACAACTATGAAGATATGTTGCCAATATTCAAATTAAGTGACCGTGTTCTCAAAAAATGAATAAAAAGCCAACCAGTTTGAAATGCTGCTGCTGCTTTCACACTGCTGTCATCTTTTCTGCATTATTCTTTGCTTCTGGTTCTCTTGCATCTGTACAGGTGGTCACTATTATCACTTCTTTTCTGATCATTTTCTCTGTTTGACTATTGATTTCCTACACAAGACAAGTTGGCATTCTCTCTAACTTGTGCATGCAGTCAAATACCAGAAAGGTTTTCAGTGTTAAAATTTTATACTTAAAATTTAAATTTTTAAAGGTTCCAAATAATCCTAAAATAAAAGTATGTTTAATTTTTATTTAGTACACCAGTTTTACATTTATAATGAATAAATTTATTAATTTTTTTTAAAAAACTTTTTATCAATATATTTAACCTTGTTTGTCTCAGGAATTTCAGTAAATGCCTTGAAGCAAACAGTTCTATTCTCTTTCACTTTCATGCTTTAACCAGTAAGTGCTTTTGAAACAATCCTCTATATGTCATGTCCCTTCAGGATGTGGACGATTTTGGCTCTCCACAACTTCCTATCTTTTGTAGCTTTTAGTAAGTTCTTTTGCTATGTCTCTTAATCCCTGTTCTGCCAACCATTTACAAAAGCTCGTTAGGTCATGTGCTGCTTACTTCTGTCCCTCGTGCCTTCAATATAGCCTGTGAGTATCATATTCTCTAGGCCTTCTTTCCTCGTTATGTGCCCTAGAAATTTTCATTCTACTTTTAAATGTTTATTTTGTTTCCCTTTTCCCTAAAAATTTATTGCTCCTATGAGAATATTTGCTAGCATAAAGTCAAAAGTCATCTTTCTTAGGAATCCTTTGTTTTTTCCTATTCTCTCTCTCTCATAAATTCTCTATGTTGTTGACTTTTTACTCTTGCTCTCTTTATCATGTGATTTATATGAATCATCGCAGAAATGCCTTCCACTTTCTTGGACTAAAATATTGTAAAATATTTTAACAATATTGCTAAAATGTTGATTTTTTTTTGATTTTTTTTAATATATGTACAGCCCAAACAAATATCTTATGCATAATATGAGTGTGTAATTCTTTATCTAAGAGTGATCAATAAACATGCAAGTTATTTGGTAAATTGATTTATATATCAGGTGTCCATTCATCTAAGTGTGTCGTCTGCAACTTTGCAGCTGAGGTCCTGTGAGGATATGTACTAAATCATAAGTGCTGTGGGCCAGAAATCTTCCCTCTCATGCAAGTGATTTCCAATGCTTGTTGCAATTTGTTTTGGTGTGGAAGTGATAGGCCACTTGGTGGAGATTAACTCTGCCTGACCCTGGTTATCGTCTGTTTTTGAGTAACTAATAGACTGGCTTTAACTTTGAGAATCAATCTTCTTGATTCTGTAGATCTGGAGGATTATCAGATTATCTCCTTATGTTCAGAGTACAAAAGAAGTGAATATATCTAAAAGCTGTTTATGGTGAAAAGCAATACACCATTTTATGAACATTCTTTGTTTGAATGACTGACTTAGTCTGCAGCTAGGAAAAGGTGCAAAAAAAGAAAAGAAAATTTTTGTTTATAATAGAATGAGTGCTTGCTTGAATGCAATGTTGTCTTTATATATAAAAAAAAGAAAAAAATCAGTATCAAATTTAGTTCTGTATAACCTATCACCAATCTTTAGGTACTTATTTAAATCCTGTTTATAATGGTGACGAATGCTCTAATATTCAGATCAGCCTGCTCATTTTGCTTATTACACTCGCATTCCAGACATTGACCTTTTTCAGGTGCACTGGGTAACCTCCTTGATATTTTGATCAAACTTTCTTCAAATTTTTCTCCTGCTTTTCATACTCAAAGGATATTTCATAACTGTAAGTTAAGCCCTGTTGCTTGTTCATTTCTACTGAACCAGAGTATGTGGCTTTTCAACACCTCCAAGGATTGAACTCACAACAGCCAGGGACCCAATATGTTTTAAGCAATGCTTTAATTCACTAGGCCCTGGGTCTGGTAATGCTGAAAATTCCTCAATGATAATTCCTCTTCTCAAAAATTCTGACAAAATTTGATGGGGGCTATAAAAAATAACTGCTAAAAACAAAAAGTATTGTATTGAAAATAAAAAGGAGTGTTTTTTGTGTCATGATACTTGTGTTAAAACTCTTAATGAGACAATGATGATGTGTGATGACCAATTAGCTTGTTATGACTCATATTTTTGTCACAGTTTGGTGCATTTTCATAAATAATTTCATAACTAAGATGGAGTGCTGAAAATCTTTCAGTTTGATCCACTTCTCAAAATCTATATTTCATTGACCAAACAAAATACTGATTTTGGGAAGTGGGTTAAACTAAGAATTGTTCAGCACCCACCACTTTTTTAAAGGAAGAAATTTTAACTGCTCACATTAAAGGGAATTATCATTGGGACATGTTTCTGTCCTATTTATAGTATGTCAGTTGTTTAATTCGCACAAATTAGTTTCAATTTAAAAAGAAACAATATTTTTCTGATCTTGCTGTTAAAATTTCACGCTTTATTTAAAGACTACTTTTGCATATGCACTGTAGACACTCTAACTACAAAGTTCATTCATAAATTTTAATCCAATAAATAATAATATTCATCAAATATTTGTATTAGTTACATGCAAGAATAACTGAATTTTGTCATAATTTCACTGCCCTATGAATAACACTTATTTTTCTTTCTAGCAAAGGAATTAGAATGTGTTTAAATATCTGGATTTTAAATAATTTGTGCATTGCTGAAAAAAGGAATTTTTGCCAAATGCTTCTTTTGAGATTTTTGCATGTTATATTCTTGCTTAAAGACATTGCTTGTATATAATATTTTACATATCATCAATCCATGTTGGGTGTGGTCGTATGGTTGCTGAACAGCTTCCTTCATATATCTTGTTTGCCTGCCAATGTCTGAGTCAGTGTGAAGGAATATAACTATATGAATATATATTACATATAATAAACAAATAAATGTTAGTGTTGTACCATAGGTATTCAGTCCTTTTTTAATTGCACTTTTTAGTCAGAACAGAAATATAAAACATTGTATCAAATATTTTTTTCTTTATATTGGTCCTTAAAAATCAACAAGGAGTTAAGATGAGATATTATTGCTGTTGAAACTGTTTAGAAACTTTCCTTAACTCTCAGGGTTTTGTCATTTTAGTCTGACATTTCCTTTGGCAGCTATCTTTAGAAGAATTTAAGTGGTTATAACAACCAATATTTAGCTAATTATCTTTAGTTGTGTGTGCGTATATATATATATATATATATATATATATATATATATATATATATATTGTGTGTATTTAGGCAGCATTTTTTCATTCATACATGTTTCATTAAATAATATAGACAAGTGTTGTCTATTTATTTTATGTAAATTCTTTTCATAATGTCTGATAAGCTTAATAACATCATTAAATGAATTAAATAATATTTATGTTGGTCATACCACAAACTCGCTTTCACGATGCTTGACACTACATCCGAATGAAAATGCTAACATTTTTTAGGCATTTAAAACAACATACCTGGCTGCATACACACTTCCGTAAAATCCTTGTTGAAAACACAATTATACTTAAACATGAAAACAATAGACAAAAACTAAAAATTCTTGAAGCTATATGCATAAAACAGTTGAAACCTAAACAAAATAAACTATGAAATCTCCACAAATATTCTTAAATGTCTATAATTGGTAACAGAAGCCATTGGTTTATACCAACAGCTTCCCATACTTAATACTTCTCGAATTCACTCTCATGTGGTAGTGTGTGACGTCATGAGCTGTGGTGTGATTTTTGCTTCCAGTGTCTTATATGCACATGTTTATTATTGCTTGGAAATCATCCATGTAAACAGAAACAGACTATCATCACATTCTTGTCAGTGTATTGCTTAATATATTGTACTGTAATTGTCATCTTTGATAATGGCTTATGTAAGCCGAAAGCTTAGATTGGATTAAAAAATATGTATCAATATTGTGATTTTCTTTCTTTGTTTAATGATAATGTTATTAAGCTTATCAGACGTTTATGAAAAGAATTTACATAAAATAGACAACACTTGTCTATATTATTTAATGAAACATGTATGAATAATATATCTCCTAAAGAGCCAGGAACAACCTACCTAGATTTCATCTAAACGGATCTTCAGGGTAAACTGACCAGCTTACCCTGAAGATCCATTTAGGTGAAACCTAGGTAGGTTGTTCCTGGCTCTTTAGGATTTATTCCATTTATCCCAGCTCTACTTAGTGTATTGAGCACTCTAGGTTTTAGCTTTGTTACTGGCTTGGGGTTTTTTCTTTGAACTAGAAACTTAAGGCAGTGGACAATTTATTTCGCCCTCTTTGAATGTTTTTAGTTCTTTCTATTTTTTTCCATTTTTTTTCCTTGAGTATCAATTTGTCTTGATAGACTTACAAGTTGTGCTATCCAAGGTTTATTTTACAACTAAGTATTACTAATAGTTTAATAATAGGTTGGTGCAAAAATAATGTCGTTTTTTGACATTCAACTTCAAAAGAAGAACGACATTATTTTTGCACCAACCTAATATATATATATATATATCACCCAAGGCTATAGGACCCAGTTTGTCCTGCTAGGTAGATAGAACAAAGGAAAATATAGAATGTTATATGCTAAGCTAAGGCATGTTTGTTTCTGGAAATGTTTATTTTAAATCTAATTTTTCATTAAGATATGTTTTATGTCCATCAAACTATACATGATAAAGAACTGCAAGCCAATGATTGAATAAGTGAGAGATTACCAAGCTTCAATTCCATAACAAGCTGAATTCTTTCAGAAGATATTTTTTTCTTGTCATCCTTTCACATTTGCCATATCACTGATATTTCTTGTCTTGACTTACATACCTGTGAATAGCAAGTAAGTAGGTCGATATCTGTTGGTTGCAATAAGGCCCGTATTAATTAAAGGTATTGTCCATTTGAAAAGCTGAAGAAAGTGCTACTCTGAAAATAGCAAGACCTATATGAACTGATATTCTTGAAAATGATTCTCTTTTTGTTAGGTTGGTTGATTTTATGACCTGTTAATCTTTCTTGCATTATTTAATGTTGAATTTTCTATAGTGGTACTCAGTGGGGCTCAAACTAATTACTCAGTAATGGTCAACCAGACTAGACTCACTGATCATTACTCAATTGCCAAGTTGCTCTTATTTTATTGAGTGAAAGAATCACATACCAACAAAGTGATACTGGAGTACTGACATAAGAATCCCAATATACCCATAATGACACCTAGTTTGATAAGGTTATGCCAGGAACATGCATCACATGTGTGTGATATGGTGACAGGTTTTCATTAAAAAAAAAAGTCTGCATGACCTTGCAGATGGAGCTTGATTGGAAATACCTTCAGGTTGGAATCCAGTTTTCTCGGATGGTCTATGATTGAGAAGGTTCCTAAGTATTTAGATTTGGCTCCCTAATAACCTTGGCTGCCTCATCCTTCAAATTTAAGGGAAAAAAAAGTAAACCAACTTTCTTAATCCCCAGTTATGATGCTTTCCCGCTACACTCCTACTCATGAACAGAGGGAACATAGCCAACTAGTTGAAATCAGGCAACTGACAGGCAAATTTCTGGTACTGAATGGGTTATTTATTGTAGCTCATCTTAATTCACCAAAACAAAACATTTTAAGATCTCCAATCAATCAAGATCAGAAACCATGAGATCTATGCTTGTTGTAGCATCAGAGCATTTTTATTATTTATTTTTTAATGGAGGGTAATTGGAGAAAGTGTGCTTCATGAACTAGCAAGGAGACCTAATATTGTCAGGTGATATAAAATGATTTTTGTGATTATCACAAAGAATTAATATTTGCTGGCTCAGCTAAGAGAATTTGTGTTGAACAAAAAATATCCATGCAATGCACACAGAAGCACTTGTAACTTCATGGCAACTCATCACTTCTTTCTGTTTAAGTATTTCCTCTTCTTCCTTAAAAGGAATTTAATCAACTTGATTTCATTTTATTAATTTATAGATTCTTTTCTATTCATAAAGAGCAGCTGGGAAATTAAAATCTGTATTGAAGAAAAAAAAATCTGATTATTATCTATTTTTGAAGAAAATAATTGTTACTTCAGTAGTCATTCTACTCGATTCTTTTTTCATGATTTTATGCTTGTTTGGGTCAGATTCATTTTTGACCTTAGCCTGGCTCAAGGACACAATTGTATGATCCTGGTAATAATCAGACTCATGACAGTATTAATCATCTGCAAGACAAATTTTCTAAATTGTGCTGCAGTGACTGGCCAATAATTTATTAAGTCTGACCTATTCTGGTATAAGACAATGTCTACTCAGGATCAAACTGCCTACTGCAGCAATGAAAGATAGATGACTTAAGGCAACAGATATGATTCTACAGACAGATTCTGATAATACCATCAATAAGGAAGTTTTGTGAAAAATGGAAACAAAAAGGACTCTTTTTTTTCCATTGTAACCTAGAAATTTTAGCTCTCTAAGTCAGAAAAAGATAGTTGAAAATCCTCAGATGCATAATATGGAATGAATAGTTACAAAAATTGACACTCACAGGGTATATTGATGACAACTATTTATTCCTGTCTTAATAGTAAATTTGATTGATTCAATAAGGTCAAATTGGCAGCTGATATAAAAAATGACTTTCAATCTGGTGTTAACTGGGGCAAAGAATGGCTTGTTAATTTTAACAACTCCAAAATGAAACTGCTTTCTTTTATTCATCTCAGAGAACCTTTTTTGTCTTCCATCAGCATGGATGATGCTGACCTCCTAGAAAAGTGACTCCTTGCACTTTCTTGGATTAACATTTTCTGCTGACATGAAGTGGAAAGATTATACTGAATCAATTGCTAGATTTATTGGTAGGAAAGTTAGTTCACTGTGTCATGCTAGACAATTTTTCTTGCCAGAATCTATTATGTACCTTTATAAATCCATGTATTGAATATTGCTGCCACATTTGGCCTGGTGCTTCTGCTATGCATTTAAAGGTTCTTGATAAAATCCAAAGAAGAATCTGCAATGTTATTGGTCCTGATTTGGCATCGCATAGATACCTGGTGCCTTTTTCTATAAACAGTTTCATAGTAATTGTTCTGATGAACTTTGCTTTTTTGTACCATCACTTTATGAATTTAAGCGCAGTCCTAGATTGGTGGCAAGGTCTTATCATTTTGCAGTTGAAATGGCTAGATGTAACAAAGTTCTATGCTAACAGTTTCTTTTCTCACACTTTTTACTCTCTTTTGGCTTTTTGCTTCTCAGTTAACATTGATCTTCAAAAATTTAAGTGCAATGTCAATCATTTTCTGTCTTTTTAATTTCTGTTTCTTTTATTGCTCTCTCTCTCTTTAATATTTTTTCTCGTTCTCTAACACTCACTAACCCCCACCTCTTACATCTTAATGGCTTTATAGCCTTGTTTAAATGAAATAACTAAAAAATTTAAACAAATAGGGAGGGATAGTAAAATGACACATTGCTAAGAGCTACAAAGTATAGGAAGTTGTGGAGAGCAATGATTATCCATGATCTGAAGGGACACAGCACCTACAAAACAATGAGGCTACAATTTTGAGCCTCTGTGAAAATGAAACTAACAACAAGATTAAGCAGGTAGCTTAAATATTAGATTATTTTACTTAATATGTTTACTAGCTTAGGAATAAAATTCTTGTTTTCTCCTTTAATCCCTTAGATGTGCTTTAACTTCACCTCAGAAGTCCATCTGTTAATTATTATGACATTTCCCTGTTATGACAATACAAACCCAACTAGTAATTAGTAAGAGAGCAGGAGCCATAAAAATCTAGTTTTAAATACAAAATAACCAGAAAGTCAAATTCCATTCGAATTTTTTTTTTTTGTTTTATTTCCCCACATTCTTCCAAACTTTTTAACAAAACAGTTAATATTGTATATTTCACACATTTTCAGGTCAAAGGAAAAGTTGGTTTATAAATGAATCTGTTTTGCAATTGGCATGATATAGCTCAAAACAAAAGAAAAATATGATGTTTATAAGATCTTGGAATTGATTGAATTTTTATCCTTGCCTTCTATGACAAAGCCCAATGATACAAATGAAAACTGTTGTTATTTTGAAAAATCTTGCAAGGAACTGTAAGGCTTCTGTGGTTGGGGATAAATGTATTTACAATATTTATGTTTTAGATATGAAATTAATGAAATTTCTGTTATAATGTATATTAGAATCTGCAGTGACCCCATTGGCATGTGTGACTCAATTTGGATACTTCAGACAATGACTTTTCTTTCTCTTTTCTTATTTCCACAATACTTTTTACTTTTTCTTTGTCTTTCTTCCTTTATTCTTTTTTTCTATCTCAGTTGCCTCCAACCTATCAAACTTTGCCTCCTTTCACTTGCGTTGTTTCCTCTTTTGCTCTGTTCACTTGCTCCTCATGCGACTCAAATTTTCAATTATTTTCTTCTCTTCATTTTTTTTCTGTCTCTTCATGCCCTGCCTTTTCACTTTTACTCTGTTCATTTTCTCCTCGACCAATTCTTATTTTGTCTTCATTCTTCTTTCTACCTCCTTCTCCTCAACTGTTTCTTATTTTCTCATCTTCCCTCTGATCGTCATGCTCCGACTCCTCTCTCTAGCTCTATTCACTCCTCTCTCTAGCTCTATTCACTCCTCCTTTCTCTAGCTCTATTCACTTCTACTCTCTCTAGCTCTATTCACTTCTACTCTCTCTAGCTCTATTCACTTCTACTCTCTCTAGCTCTATTCACTTCTACTCTCTCTCACTCTATTCACTTCTACTCTCTCTCACTCTATTCACTTCTACTCTCTCTCACTCTATTCACTTCTCCTCTCTCTCTCGCTACTATTCATTCTCCTCTCTCTCTCGCTACTATTCATTCTCCTCTCTCTCTCGCTACTATTCATTCTCCTCTCTCTCTCGCTACTATTCATTCTCCTCTCTCTCTCGCTACTATTCACTTCTCCTCTCTCTCTCGCTACTATTCACTTCTCCTCTCTCTCTCGCTACTATTCACTTCTCCTCTCTCTCTCGCTACTATTCACTTCTCCTCTCTCTCTCGCTACTATTCACTTCTCCTCTCTCTCTCGCTACTATTCACTTCTCCTCTCTCTCTCGCTACTATTCACTTCTCCTCTCTCTCTCGCTACTATTCACTTCTCCTCTCTCTCTCGCTACTATTCACTTCTCCTCTCTCTCTCGCTACTATTCACTTCTCCTCTCTCTCTCGCTACTATTCACTTCTCCTCTCGCTACTATTCACTTCTCCTCTCGCTACTATTCACTTCTCCTCTCGCTACTATTCACTTCTCCTCTCGCTACTATTCACTTCTCCTCTCGCTCTATTCACTTCTCCTCTCTCTCTCGCTCTATTCACTTCTCCTCTTTCTCTCTCACTCTATTCACTTCTCCTCTCTCTCTCTCGCTCTATTCACTTCTCCTCTCTCTCTCTCGCTCTATTCACTTCTCCTCTCTCTCTCTCGCTCTATTCACTTCTCCTCTCTCTCTCTCGCTCTATTCACTTCTCCTCTCTCTCTCTCGCTCTATTCACTTCTCCTCTCTCGCTCTATTCACTTCTCCTCTCTCGCTCTATTCACTTCTCCTCTCTCGCTCTATTCACTTCTCCTCTCTCGCTCTATTCACTTCTCCTCTCTCGCTCTATTCACTTCTCCTCTCTCGCTCTATTCACTTCTCCTCTCTCGCTCTATTCACTTCTCCTCTCTCGCTCTATTCACTTCTCCTCTCTCGCTCTCTATTCACTTCTCCTCTCTCGCTCTCTATTCACTTCTCCTCTCTCGTTCTCTATTCGCTTCTCCTCTCTCGTTCTCTATTCGCTTCTCCTCTCTCGTTCTCTATTCACTTCTCCTCTCTCGTTCTCTATTCACTTCTCCTCTCTTGCTCTATTCGCTTCTCCTCTCTTGCTCTATTCGCTTCTCCTCTCTTGCTCTATTCGCTTCTCCTCTCTTGCTCTATTCGCTTCTCCTCTCTTGCTCTATTCGCTTCTCCTCTCTTGCTCTATTCGCTTCTCCTCTCTCGCTCTATTCGCTTCTCCTCTCTCTCTCTCGCTCTATTCGCTTCTCCTCTCTCTCTCTCGCTCTATTCGCTTCTCCTCCCTCTCTCTCGCTCTATTGGCTTCTCCTCTCTCTCTCTCGCTCTATTCGCTTCTCCTCTCTCTCTCTCGCTCTATTCGCTTCTCCTCTCTCTCTCTCGCTCTATTCGCTTCTCCTCTCTCTCTCTCGCTCTATTCGCTTCTCCTCTTTCTCGCTCTATTCGCTTCTCCTCTCTCTCTCTCGCTCTATTCGCTTCTCCTCTCTCTCTCTCGCTCTATTCGCTTCTCCTCTCTCTCTCTCACTCTATTCGTTTCTCCTCTCTCTCTCTCTTGCTCTATTCGCTTCTCCTCTCTCTTTCTCTCGCTCTATTCGCTTCTCCTCTCTCTTTCTCTCGCTCTATTCGCTTCTCCTCTCTCTTTCTCTCGCTCTATTCGCTTCTCCTCTCTCTTTCTCTCGCTCTATTCGCTTCTCCTCTCTCTTTCTCTCGCTCTATTCGCTTCTCCTCTCTCTCACTCTCGCTCTATTCGCTTCTCCTCTCTCTCTCTATTCGCTTCTCCTCTCTCTCTCTCTCTCTCGCTCTATTCGCTTCTCCTCTCTCTCTCTCGCTCTATTTGCTTCTCCTCCCTCTCTCTCGCTCTCTCTCTATTTGCTTCTCCTCTCTCTCTCTCTCTATTTGCTTCTCCTATCTCTCTCGCTCTATTTGCTTCTCCTCTCTCTCTCTCTTGCTCTATTTGCTTCTCCTCTCTCTCTCTCGCTCTATTTGCTTCTCCTCTCTCTCTCTCGCTCTATTTGCTTCTCCTCTCTCTCTCTCGCTCTATTTGCTTCTCCTCTCTCTCTCTCGCTCTATTTGCTTCTCCTCTCTCTCTCTCGCTCTATTTGCTTCTCCTCTCTCTCTCTCGCTCTATTTGCTTCTCCTCTCTCTCTCTCGCTCTATTCGCTTCTCCTCTCTCTCTCTCGCTCTATTCGCTCCTCTCTCTCTCTCTCGCTCTATTTGCTTCTCCTCTCTCTCTCGCTCTATTCGCTCCTCTCTCTCTCTCTCGCTCTATTTGCTTCTCCTCTCTCTCTCGCTCTATTCGCTCCTCTCCTCTCTCTCGCTCTATTCGCTCCTCTCTCTCTCGCTCTATTCGCTTCTCCTCTCTCTCTCGCTCTATTCGCTTCTCCTCTCTCTCTCGCTCTATTCGCTTCTCCTCTCTCTCTCGCTCTATTCGCTTCTCCTCTCTCTCTCGCTCTATTCGCTTCTCCTCTCTCTCTCGCTCTATTCGCTTCTCCTCTCTCTCTCGCTCTATTCGCTTCTCCTCTCTCTCTCGCTCTATTCGCTTCTCCTCTCTCTCTCGCTCTATTCGCTTCTCCTCTCTCTCTCGCTCTATTCGCTTCTCCTCTCTCTCTCGCTCTATTCGCTTCTCCTCTCTCTCTCGCTCTATTCGCTTCTCCTCTCTCGCTCTATTCGCTTCTCCTCTCTCGCTCTATTCGCTTCTCCTCTCTCTCTCTCTCTATTCGCTTCTCCTCTCTCTCTCTCTCTATTCGCTTCTCCTCTCTCTCTCTCTCTATTCGCTTCTCCTCTCTCTCTCTCTCGCTCTATTCGCTTCTCCTCTCTCTCTCTCTCGCTCTATTCGCTTCTCCTCTCTCTCTCTCTCGCTCTATTCGCTTCTCCTCTCTCTCTCTCTCGCTCTATTCGCTTCTCCTCTCTCTCTCTCTCGCTCTATTCGCTTCTCCTCTCTCTCTCTCTCGCTCTATTCGCTTCTCCTCTCTCTCTCTCTCGCTCTATTCGCTTCTCCTCTCTCTCTCTCTCGCTCTATTCGCTTCTCCTCTCTCTCGCTCTATTCGCTTCTCCTCTCTCTCGCTCTATTCGCTTCTCCTCTCTCTCGCTCTATTCGCTTCTCCTCTCTCTCGCTCTATTCGCTTCTCCTCTCTCTCGCTCTATTCGCTTCTCCTCTCTCTCGCTCTATTCGCTTCTCCTCTCTCTCGCTCTATTCGCTTCTCCTCTCTCTCGCTCTATTCGCTTCTCCTCTCTCTCGCTCTATTCGCTTCTCCTCTCTCTCGCTCTATTCGCTTCTCCTCTCTCTCGCTCTATTCGCTCTCGCTCTATTCGCTTCTCCTCTCTCTCGCTCTATTCGCTTCTCCTCTCTCTCGCTCTATTCGCTTCTCCTCTCTCTCGCTCTATTCGCTTCTCCTCTCTCTCGCTCTATTCGCTTCTCCTCTCTCTCGCTCTATTCGCTTCTCCTCTCTCTCTCTCTCGCTCTATTCGCTTCTCCTCTCTCTCGCTCTATTCGCTTCTCCTCTCTCTCTCTCTCGCTCTATTCGCTTCTCCTCTCTCTCTCTCTCGCTCTATTCGCTTCTCATCTCTCTCTCTCTCGCTCTATTCGCTTCTCCTCTCTCTCTCGCTCTATTCGCTTCTCCTCTCTCTCTCGCTCTATTCGCTTCTCCTCTCTCTCTCGCTCTATTCGCTTCTCCTCTCTCTCTCTCTCTCGCTCTATTCACTTCTCCTCTCTCGCTCTATTCACTTCTCCTCTCTCGTTCTCTATTCACTTCTCCTCTCTCGTTCTCTATTCACTTCTCCTCTCTCGCTCTATTCACTTCTCCTCTCTCTCTCTATTCGCTTCTCCTCTCTCTCTCTCGGTCTATTCGTTTCTCCTCTCTCTCTCTCGCTCTATTCGTTTCTCCTCTCTCTCTCTCGCTCTATTCGCTTCTCCTCTCTCTCTCTCTCGCTCTATTCGCTTCTCCTCTCTCTCTCTCTCTCGCTCTATTCGCTTCTCCTCTCTCTCTCTATTCGCTTCTCCTCTCTCTCTCTATTCGCTTCTCCTCTCTCTCTCTATTCGCTTCTCCTCTCTCTCTCTCTATTCGCTTCTCCTCTCTCTCTCTCGCTCTATTCGCTTCTCCTCTCTCTCTCTCTCGCTCTATTCGCTTCTCCTCTCTCTCTCTTCGCTTCTCCTCTCTCTCTCTCGCTCTATTCGCTTCTCCTCTCTCTCTCTATTCGCTTCTCCCCTCTCTCTCGCTCTATTCGCTTCTCCCCTCTCTCTCTCGCTCTATTCGCTTCTCCCCTCTCTCTCTCGCTCTATTCGCTTCTCCCCTCTCTCTCTCGCTCTATTCGCTTCTCCTCTCTCTCTCTCGCTCTATTCGCTTCTCCTCTCTCTCTCTCGCTCTATTCGCTTCTCCTCTCTCTCTCTCGCTCTATTCGCTTCTCCTCTCTCTCTCTCGCTCTATTCGCTTCTCCTCTCTCTCTCTAGTCGCTTCTCCTCTCTCTCTCTCGCTCTATTCGCTTCTCCTCTCTCTCTCTCTCGCTCTATTCGCTTCTCCTCTCTCTCTCTCTCGCTCTATTCGCTTCTCCTCTCTCTCTCTCTCTCTCGCTCTATTCGCTTCTCCTCTCTCTCTCTCTCTCTCGCTCTATTCGCTTCTCCTCTCTCTCTCTCTCTCGCTCTATTCGCTTCTCCTCTCTCTCTCTCTCTCGCTCTATTCGCTTCTCCTCTCTCTCTCTCTCGCTCTATTCGCTTCTCCTCTCTCTCTCTCTCTCTCGCTCTATTCGCTTCTCCTCTCTCTCTCTCTCTCTCGCTCTATTCGCTTCTCCTCTCTCTCTCTCTCTCGCTCTATTCGCTTCTCCTCTCTCTCTCTCTCTCGCTCTATTCGCTTCTCCTCTCTCTCTCTCTCTCGCTCTATTCGCTTCTCCTCTCTCTCTCTCTCTCGCTCTATTCGCTTCTCCTCTCTCTCTCTCGCTCTATTCGCTTCTCCTCTCTCTCTCTCTCTCGCTCTATTCGCTTCTCCTCTCTCTCTCTCTCTCGCTCTATTCGCTTCTCCTCTCTCTCTCTCTCTCGCTCTATTCGCTTCTCCTCTCTCTCTCTCTCTCTCGCTCTATTCGCTTCTCCTCTCTCTCTCTCTCTCGCTCTATTCGCTTCTCCTCTCTCTCTCTCTCTATTCACTTTTCCTCTCTCTCGCTTTATTCACTTCTCCTCTCTCGCTTTATTCACTTCTCCTCTCTCTCTATTCACTTCACCTCTCTCTCTCTCTCTCGCTCTATTCACTTTTCCTCTCTCTCTCTCGCTCTATTCACTTTTCCTCTCTCTCTCGCTCTATTCACTTTTCCTCTCTCTCTCTCGCTCTATTCACTTTTCCTCTCTCTCTCGCTCTATTCACTTTTCCTCTCTCTCTATTCACTTTTCCTCTCTCTCTCGCTCTATTCACTTTTCCTCTCTCTATTCACTTTTCCTCTCTCTCTCGCTCTATTCACTTTTCCTCTCTCTCTCGCTCTATTCACTTTTCCTCTCTCTCTCGCTCTATTCACTTTTCCTCTCTCTCTCGCTCTATTCACTTTTCCTCTCTCTCTCGCTCTATTCACTTTTCCTCTCTCTCTCGCTCTATTCACTTTTCCTCTCTCTCTCGCTCTATTCACTTTTCCTCTCTCTCTCGCTCTATTCACTTTTCCTCTCTCTCTCTATTCACTTTTCCTCTCTCTCGCTTTATTCACTTCTCCTCTCTCTCTATTCACTTCACCTCTCTCTCTCTCTCTCGCTCTATTCACTTTTCCTCTCTCTCTCTCGCTCTATTCACTTTTTCTCTCTCTCTCTCGCTCTATTCACTTTTCCTCTCTCTCTCTCGCTCTATTCACTTTTCCTCTCTCTCTCTCGCTCTATTCACTTTTCCTCTCTCTCTCTCGCTCTATTCACTTTTCCTCTCTCTCTCTCGCTCTATTCACTTTTCCTCTCTCTCTCTCGCTCTATTCACTTTTCCTCTCTCTCTCGCTCTATTCACTTTTCCTCTCTCTCTCGCTCTATTCACTTTTCCTCTCTCTCTCGCTCTATTCACTTTTCCTCTCTCTCTCGCTCTATTCACTTTTCCTCTCTCTCTCGCTCTATTCACTTTTCCTCTCTCTCTCGCTCTATTCACTTTTCCTCTCTCTCTCGCTCTATTCACTTTTCCTCTCTCTCTCGCTCTATTCACTTTTCCTCTCTCTCTCTATTCACTTTTCCTCTCTCTCGCTTTATTCACTTCTCCTCTCTCTCTATTCACTTCACCTCTCTCTCTCTCTCTCGCTCTATTCACTTTTCCTCTCTCTCTCTCGCTCTATTCACTTTTCCTCTCTCTCTCTCGCTCTATTCACTTTTCCTCTCTCGCTCTATTCACTTTTCCTCTCTCTCTCTCGCTCTATTCACTTTTCCTCTCTCTCTCTCGCTCTATTCACTTTTCCTCTCTCTCTCTCGCTCTATTCACTTTTCCTCTCTCTCTCTCGCTCTATTCACTTTTCCTCTCTCTCTCTCGCTCTATTCACTTTTCCTCTCTCTCTCGCTCTATTCACTTTTCCTCTCTCTCTCGCTCTATTCACTTTTCCTCTCTCTCTCGCTCTATTCACTTTTCCTCTCTCTCTCGCTCTATTCACTTTTCCTCTCTCTCTCGCTCTATTCACTTTTCCTCTCTCTCTCGCTCTATTCACTTTTCCTCTCTCTCTCTATTTACTTCTCCTCTCTCTCTATTCACTTCTCCTCTCTCTCTATTCACTTCTCCTCTCTCTCTATTCACTTTTCCTCTCTCTCGCTCTATCCACTTTTCCTCTCTCTCGCTCTATCCACTTTTCCTCTCTCTCGCTCTATCCACTTTTCCTCTCTCTCGCTCTATCTACTTTTCCTCTCTCTCTCGCTCTATCCACTTTTCCTCTCTCTCTCTCTCTCTGTTCACTTTTCCTCTCTCGTTCTGTTCACCTCTCTCTCTCGTTCTGTTCACTTCACTTCTCCTCTCTCTCTCCTTCCACTTCTCCTCTCTCTCTTTTTTTCACTTCTCCTCTCTTTCTTTTTTCACTTCTCTCTCTCTTCGCTTCTCTTTCTCTTCGCTTCTCTCTCGCTTCGCTTCTCTCTCTTAACTTATCCTCTGTCTCGCTCTCTTCACTTCTCCTCTGTCTCGCTCTCTTCACTTCTCCTCTGTCTCGCTCTCTTCACTTCTCCTCTGTCTCGCTCTCTTCACTTCTCCTCTGTCTCGCTCTCTTCACTTCTCCTCTGTCTCGCTCTCTTCACTTCTCCTCTGTCTCGCTCTCTTCACTTCTCCTCTGTCTCGCTCTCTTCACTTCACTTCTCTCTCGCGCTTCACTTCTCCTCTCTCTCTCGCGCTTCACTTCTCCTCTCTCTCTCGCGCTTCACTTCTCCTCTCTCTCTCGCGCTTCACTTCTCCTCTCTGTCTCTCTCTTCACTTCTCCTCTCTGTCTCTCTCTTCACTTCTCCTCTCTCTCTCGCTCTATTCACTTCTCTCTCTCCCTCTCGCTCTATTCACTTCTCCTCTCTCTCTCGCTCTATTCACTTCTCCTCTCTCTCTCGCTCTATTCACTTCTCCTCTCTTGTGCTCATGATATGACTCCTCCTCATCCATTTCTTATTTTCTCCTCTTTTCTCTTGTCTTCATGCA
The DNA here is from genome assembly GCA_963932145.1 of Acanthosepion lycidas. NCBI lineage: Eukaryota > Metazoa > Mollusca > Cephalopoda > Sepiida > Sepiidae > Acanthosepion > Acanthosepion lycidas. The sequence continues at coordinate 73,515,809 of OZ010589.1, forward strand.
CTTCTTTCTTTTGCTCTATTTCCTCCTCATGTATTTCTTATTCTCTCTTCACCACTTTCTCTTGTATCCACCCACTCATGTTTATCCTCCTTCAAACTTACTCATCACTCTCTTCTTAATCAATTCCTCTTTCTCATTTCCCACTTTGTGAACTTGCCGACCTACTTCCTTTATGATTACTGCTAATAGTATGTTTTGTTCTCTGCTTCTTTGTCTTCACAGTAAGTCTGCATAGAGGCATATTACTGCTAATGATTCTCCTTCATTATGCCTAATAACTTCATTGCCTTAATCACAATTATTAATCAACCTTTTCTATTTCATTCTTCTTTATCCTAGATCCATAAACTTTAAGAATCTGGCAGAAAGTTGGTCTCCAGATTTTCAGTTAGACATTTACTCGTATTAACAGTATGAAATGATTAATTTATCAGTTAATTTATCATGCTTATTATTAATAGTATTGCTCTGTGTATGTGCATTCATTTATTGTACCAATCAGATTCAGCAAATAATTACTTTTTCTATCATTATTTTATTTTGACTTTCCATAAAAATCTAATATCTGCTGGTTGCTTTATTTGAAGATATTTTGTTAGTCTTTTTAAATCTTGTGACAGAAAATTTCTGTATCTATATAATGCGGCCAAGTTTCCTGGAGGCTGAGTTGCTGATTTGTTGATGAAAAGAAAGATTATTGTATAATAGTTACTGGATTTACATACAAACTTTTATTATGGGAGTAACCTAAGAACTTAAATAGTTCTTAAATAGTCTTGCCAGATCTAGACTCTCATATAGATGCTGTATATGGTGCCAAAATTCTTCTACACTATTATCTATTTAACAACCACACTTTTACAAATGAAAGGTTAAGAAGGAAACATCCGTCAATACTGGAAAGAGTTATAACAGTTACTGAACTTGAGAAAACCTATTTTCCTGAAAAATTGTTTTAAGATAAAGATTGTATAAGTTTTAGCTGCCAGTAGCACAACAAAGGTAAATATAAATAATGACTTCTGACACATCAAAACTTACATGGGTCATTTAGTACAAAATGAAATTTTTTTCTGCTTTTGAAGTTCTGTATCATCTAATTTTGTTGCCTCTTAAAAACTAGTGATAACAAAAAAGAAATTGGTTCTGACAATATTTAAACAATGTACTAATAATAAGATTTGATTTTGTTTCTTCGAATGCAATATCAATCATTATCTTCTGTTTTAATTCCTTTTCTTTTTTTGTTCTCTCTCCTGAATAGTGTTATTTTTTTCTCATATTCTTTAACATTCAGTCACCCTTTGCAGTTTAGTGGCTTTATTGCCTTGCTTGGGGTGAAATGATTAAAAACAAAAAAAATTGATTCAACACCAAAACATTAATCTAAAAAACTGGAGTCACATTCTTAAATAGCCTTGTCAAATTTAGATTTTCATATGAATGTCATGTTTGGCACCAAAATCCTTCAGAAATATTTAAACTGTAAGTTGTATCCAACTGTTTTCTAAGGTCAATGATTAAAAATGGCTTTAAGCAAATGAAGCCTGCAGGTCTTAGAAAAGACTATTCTTCTTCAAACCTTGTGAACCAGTACAAAGAAAGAACTGTATCAAATAACAGAAACCATATAACTTAGGGACTTTCAGCAGCAGTAAAATGGATATCACATGTAGCTTGAAGAGAAAATGATAATATAAGTTGTTGACATTCAATTATACTTTTAAAACAAAAGGTTAGGAAGAAAGCACCCATTAATACAGAAAAGAGAGATAACAATGGACTTGAGAAACCAATTTTCCTGAAAAATTGTTTTAATAGAAAGATTATATAGATTTTAACTGACAGTAGCACTGACTGTTTAACCAATGAATGTTGAATGTTTCCATATTAGGAAATGTGTAGAAAATTGCTGGGATAACTTTAACTTTATTTAAAGAAGTAATTGGTTCAGAAAAGAATTCCAGCAATTAGAAAACTAAAGGAAATGTTACTTATTACCCTCAAATTACATGGGTTTCCAGGCAGAATAGTGTTTAAAACCTGATTTTTTCCTTATCTCCCAATACAACAATCAAAGTAGTGAAAGAGCGGTAAACTAACTGACATAACCTCTTCTTTTAACAAATCAGAAATTAAAACTTTGTTCCCATTTCAAAGGATCACCTCATGAATGCTTTGTTCATTGAAACATTGTTGACATTCCACACAACATCAAACAAAAGGTTAGTAAGGAAACCCCCCATCAATATTGGAAAGAGCAATAATAGTAACTGGACTTGAGAAACTTATTTTCCTGAAAAATTGTTTTATCAGAAAGATTTTGTAAATTTTGATCAGTGAATAGCTAAAGTTACTATTCAGTCAATGAATGTCAAATATTTCCTTATAAGGAAACAACTAATATTCTCATTACCATTTCAGCAGTGGTAAGTTGTTTTTTATTTGTGGTAAAGCATGTCTCCTCTACATAGGCTTCACAGACAGATATAGGAGATCCTCCAAAAATCTTTATGCATGTAGCAAAGCCATTTAATAATTGTTAATCATGAATAAAATTGAAGCAATTTTAATTTAGTCATGTGTAACTCTACAAATTAGGTTTCATGACTCTAAAGAATTTACTTTTTTTTTCAGCTGCAGCCATTTTCAAGTTGTTTTTGATTATTTGAGTTTTTGTTCTTAGAAAAATATTCTTTTTTTCTTTTTTTATCTTGCTTTCTTTTTATCATTTTTATCAAATTTGGCTTTCCTTTTTTTAGTTTTTATTTCACTTTTTTATCTACTTTTTTCTCCCGCTCTTCACACTACCCTCTACCTCTTTGCCTCTACTTTATATCAATTCATAGCAAGTGTTTCAGTCTATTTTCCTCCTTAAAGAGATCAACTAGATGAACAATTGCTTAAATATTTTGTATTTGTGTCATTTGACTATTGCTCTACTCAATCTAATTTTCATCCCCCCTCCCTGATAAAAAAAAGGTCTTTTCAAAGATAAGCTTAGATCAAATGTTTATCAAGGCAGTATTATTAATTTCAGAAATTTTACCTAAAGGGAAAATCTGAGACCAAAAGAAACCTTATACTTAGAAGTATTCAATGAACTAAGAAAATTCATAGATTATACAATAAGAAAAAGATGTCAGTTAATCTTTCAAGGAAGTTGTTGAATGAGACTTTTCACCTGCTTTCAAAAACAATGTACAGAATTTATAAAAATAAATAAAAAAGATTATGATCAATTTGTTGAGCAGGCTAAACAGCAGGGAGAATCCCCAAAGGAAAAAAATGATGCTAGACTTTCAATAAAAAAAACATGAATGAACATTCTTATATTTTCTCTTACTTTTTGAGGATTATACTTGATCTGCATTTACATTATTTACAGTTAATGTTGTCATCTTTATCACAGAATTTCAGCCATTGTGCTTTTCAAACTTTTTCAGGTGTCTGTAGAGCTGAGTAACTTTCAGAAAAATTTGAACTGAACACTTTATTCAATCTAGAGAGAGAGAGAGAGATTTTTCTTGTTCTGCTGTCTATTTCTAGAGATATCTTGTTCTTTAGTACTTCTCACTTACTGCTAGCCCTGTTTCCACTAAGTCTAAGTTTTTATTACTTGGCCCAGTGTTTGAACTTGCAATTACTATGCTACCAAATTAATGAACCAATGCTTGAATCCCTTAGGCTATTCTCCCAGTGTTACTAGTTCAGACTTGGACTCTGTGACAACAGGACCAGCAATAACTGAACAGTATTAAAAAGGACAAGATGAAATAATCTCAAGACATGGATAGCAGAATAATCTACCCTCATAGATTAAATAAAGAATTCAGGTTGACAGACATCTGAGGAAGGCCGGCAGCAACAATGACTATAATGTCATGATAGTAACAACACAGTTGAGAACATTAGACTGGTTTTAAATAATGTAAATAATAATTTTTTTCTCAACCCAGAAACTGAAACTGGAACTTAGAATTAATGCCAGATTTTATATAATCCTATAATTAATACTAGATTTTATAGTGAGCTTTAATAAGTTAATTGTTAAAAACTCTAATGCTGCTAGTCCTTTCCACTATATTTAAATCTGTAGTACCCAGGTCAGAGATTGAACTCTGAATTACTATAATCTGAACCAATGATCTAATGCTCTAGGCTATTGTCCTTTGAGGAAATAGTCTAAAGGATTAAAGCACTGTTAGTACAGACTTAGACCATGAACTTCATTCAAGCAAATCTAATATTTGTTGTTAAAAAGTATGACCTGCATTTTTTTTTTTTTTAAGTAACCAAAAAAGTGATTGTGTAGCATGGATTTTGATTTGTGTATGTGTACAAATGTGACAAGAATACATTTCTTTTTCAGTTTGAAATATGATATAAGAAATCTGCGATAAAAAGATATTATCCAATTTCTGTAATTTTATTTCATTATTGTTTCACTGAAATCCAAACAATTGACTTCTGTACTAGATGCAGTGTTCATTTTGTCTCAAAATTGTAGGTATGATGTAAGCAATTGAGTATGAAATAACCATGACATTTGTACATCATGTATAACAAAGGCAGGCTGTGTGTGGATTCCTTTGCCTTACTTGGATAAACTGTGCTCATTAAACACATATCAATTATTTGTGGGAGTTGGCTTGAATGTCAGTGAATGAAGTTAATACTGGTTTGTTGTTTCAAATCTGAGCCAATTACTTTGGTGAATCGGTGAAAATGCCAAGGATAGGATTTCAGGTTTATGTGAGCAGAAGCATGAAAAGTTGGGATCTGTTACTTCAGTTTTTGAGAGATAACATATTCATAATTTACTAAAGCCTGAATTCTTTATTCTTTGGCTTTCAGTATTTATGAAAATAATTACGTAAATTTGTAATATTATTATATAAATTCTCAACTGATGATTTTTTTTTCATTAAATTTCACCCAATCTTCTATGTACCATACCTTCAGAATGTAACAGACCATGGATTTCTGTAACTTCCTGTCCTTTATACCTCTTAGTAAATTTTACCTTTTTTCTATCTTTCCTAATCTTTGTTCTGCCAACCATTTACACAAGCCTTTTAGGGAGGCTATGCACTGGTTTCCTCTTGCCTTCAATATCTTCAGTGTCCTGTGAGTGTCAAATTTTTAAAGCCCCCTTTCCTCATTATGTGAATTTCACTATCTCTTTCTGATGTTAAGTATAAGTGTCCTTTTTGTTTTCTCTAAAACTTTGTCATTGCTTGTATGTTCAGCCCATGGTATTCTCAGCATTCTTCTGTAGAACTATATTTCTGTTGCCTCTGTGTGGGGCAACATTCACTGCCATATAGCCACTCAAGGTAGAGGTTACTGAATGAGGTGTATACTTTAATGGGTGGTGGCATTAGGATGTGTTTAGATAAATCTGAGAGATGTCTTGTTTCAGACACAATCCATCAAAGCATTTCGCAGTTGATATTTGCCAAATTCTATGTTTAACACTATTTCTTTGCTGCTTTAAGCAATATGTCTGCTTTGCCAAACTCAGATGACCATTCCTCTACAAAAGATGACAACATTCATATTTCTCAGTGTTAGTATTGCAACTAGGTCTCATTATTTTACTGTTGAAATAGCTAGTGTTGCAACTAGGTCTCATTATTTTACTGTTGAAATAGCTAGTGTTGCAACTAGGTCTCATTATTTTACTGTTGAAATAGCTAGTATTGCAACTAGGTCTCATTATTTTACTGTTGAAATAGCTATAGATGTTATTGTAAGTACTATTCTAATAGTTTCTTTACTCGCCTGTGGGACTCTTCTGTTTTATGCTTCTCTGTCATATACAATCTTCAAAAATTTAAATGAAACTCCACTAGTCACCTTCTGTCTTCATGATTTCTGATCTTTTATTGACCTTTCTTCTCAGTAAAGTCTTCTCATTCTCTTTCAATCTCAGTAACCCCTTGCAACTTAGTGGCATTATTGACTTGCTTGGGATGAAATGATTAAAAAAATGATAGTAAAATTGAAAAGACAAAGTTTGCATTGTGATGAACAAACTCTTAATACAACAGTCATCCTTCAAACTTCAACCTTGAAGCTACAACTCATACCATTAATACTAGCTGGTAAACATTACCAAAAGAAAGATCTCCAAAGAATGGTACAGAGAAGTTCTTCAAAGAGAACTAAGTTCAATCTTCACTCCTGTTAGTTTAGTACAATGAAATTTCTCTTTAACATAAGTTATGGTGCTTTTCTAAGTGTAGCTTAGATGTGACACAAGGCCGAAAGTATGAGGTACCCAGTGAAGATCAAACTCACTATTCTGTTGTAATTGATTTAGCAAAACAAGCTTGGTAACCATTACACCATGTTGTGTACCCTAAATGATTCTCTAAGCTTAGCTTAGATGTGGCACAAGGTTGAAACTGTGGGGCACCCAGTGAGAATCAAACTCACTACTCAATTGTAATTGATCTAGCAAGACAATCTTGCTAACCATTACACTGTTGAAGTGCCCAAAATGGTTTTTTAAGTGTAACTTAGATTTGGCACAAGGTCAAAAGTGTGAAGCACCCAGTGACTATAACATAAGTTATGCTTGGAAGTCCTTTTTTTTTTTTTTTACATAAATGTTTATAGCAAAATTTTACTGCTGTAATCCGTTCATAGATCATCATCTTAATTATTTTTTCTCATATTTTGATCCATATGTTCTCCATTCATCATCAGGTTTGTTTTGAAACTGTCTCTGATCAATAAATGTTCTGAATAGTTAACTGAAAACATGATGTTCATTCCGTGTGACATGTTTCTTCCATGGTAATTTTTTTTTTTTTTTTTTTTTTTTTTGAGAAATTAACAAGATAGAATTATTTGATATAAGATATCCTCTAACATGGATTGTGGAGGGGAAAAAAAAAACTCTTGTGGATTTATCAGAGCGTTCGATTGTTAAATTCTTGAAAGATTACAAACTGTAACAATTACCTGAAGAGGGCAAGAGGATAAAATGACTGAAACATTGTAAAAATAACAATCAGGATAATACTAGTCTTAGCAAATCAGTTTATGATAATTGTTTATCGTAATAAATCAAACAGAAATAGTTTAACTAATTTGTACTAAATCAATTTCTTGAATACTAGAGAGAAGAGTAACAACAGCCAGTGCATCACTGTTGGAGCATTTGTGTTTGAATATTTTTAATCTGAGATTATGATATTGCTGGAATTGAATATCAAAGAAAAATGGTGAGTGTAAAGTAGAAGTGAAATGGAATGAGAGTTTGATCAAGGTAGTTGCAGCACAAGTTTGGATAATACATAACTTAGATTAACTATTGCTGTTACACTAAATTTTCCTACCAAAGTTAAAATGCCTGGATATTTGTACTTTGAAAAAGTGTTTTGAAAGCTGTATTAATAAATTGTTATATAAAGTAATTCATATCAATTATTAGATAAATTTTTCATATCAATTAATGATATGAAACTAATCATCTCGTACTTGATATTAACATGGTAATGAATATCAAAATGACTAGGATGTTCTTCAAATGAAACATTTTTTTTTTCTTCATTCAAAATTCATCTTTTGACCTACCAGATATAAATTCAATTCTTTTCAAAAAGTTTTGTATATTTTTGTACATGTCTGTCTGAATTTCTGGGGTGATGAGTTTTCATCATTTACAGCTACAGAAAAAAAATTCTGCCTTCACCATAACAGATCTTTTGCACTTGTACAAGAGTTATTTACATTTGGACTAATATCCTCATCATTGTTGTCATTATCACAACATTTCAGCCATTTTACCTTCTTGTTTTCAGGTATTTGTTGATCCAGGTAAGTTTCTTGAAATTTTGAGCTGAACTCGTTATTTAATCTATGGTCATAAATTGTTCTCATATTGTTGTCCATGGTCATAAAATAAAGGGTTCAGTTTGAAATTTCCTGCTACCTGAAGAACGTCTGGTGGTACAAAAATTGAAAGACTGTGGCTGAAATATCTAAGTAGAACAAGAGAAATAGGAGTAGATAGGTTCACTATCGTCCAGTTCACACTCCACCATAGTATTTTGAACAGGAGTAGAATTTATCTCTTGTTTCCTGTTTAGTATTGGGTTTCCGGTCTCTTCTAAATTCTACTTCAATTCTATACTTTAACATCTCTGCTTAAACTTTGTAATTTATACTATTATTGGGTTTCCAGTTCCTTCTAAAGTTTTTTCCTTTTCTTTCACTTCCAATAGCCCCTTGCATCTTAGTGACATTATCACCTTACTTGGGGTGAATTGATTAAAAAAAAACAAAAAATAATAAAGATTAGTAGTCTTGAATAATTGATGAAATAATGACAATAATTTGTCTCAGAACTTCAAACAGTCATTGTTGAAATTCTGAGCAAGAAGCAACTTTGGCAACTGAGCTCTTTATCTGTTGAGATAAATATTATAAAATATTCTGCAGTTTTCTGCCAGTCACTGAGAAAGCAGATGATTTTTTCTTACTTTTCAAACTCATGATCAATTTGTCCTATTTCATTCATTTTTGTTTGGTTACTGCTTCAACCAAGCTGGATTATACTGGACTTATTTTTGTATGTAAGGACATTTCCCTTGGCAAAATAACTGCCTTTATACCAATGTCTTAAGGATTAAGTCAAGTTGATATGAAAATGTTTTTTTCTGGATATTATGAGCTGCTTTTTGTTTTCATTCAAGATTTGATATATACAGAATAGAGTAAATTAGGTAAAAAAAAAAAATTAATAATATTTTTGTCTAATTTCAACAGTATTTCTGCTTTTATATTGATATTTTGATTTAAAAATCTGTTTATTACACTTTTCTTTTTTTTTCTTCAAGTATTGAACTGTAAGCAGCCTTTAATGTGAGTTCATGTATATATTGTAAAACCATTAGTGACTTTTCTGTTTTTAGATGTCTCAATTGTCAGTCTAATGATCTTTGATTCATCTGCTTTCAACTGGTGTTACAGAATTTTCCTGAATTATCTCATTACATGTGAAACTGACTCCCTCTTCCTTTTGATATGCAGTTATGGTTCTGCAAATGTATTGGATGTCAAACAGTTAATAACGAGAAGACATTATAAATCAGTTACTTGACAGCAATTGATTCATATGCTTTGAACACAGAAACCAAAGTGCAAATGTTTTAGTGAAAAATGAGTCTATAGTGATAGAATTTTTTGTTTTTTTATTATTAAGATTGTTTTATGGCAAAGCTTGACATAGAATTCAAAATTCTTTGATAAAATGACACAAGAAAATCTATCAGGAATCATTGTAAAATACAGAATTACTTTTTGTTTTCTTTTCACTCAAAGTGAATTGGAGAAAAGGTAAAGAGAGTAAAAACACTGAAATTTGCTTAAATATAATAAAAAAAAAATGAAGTTGAATTGTTTTACACAAAGTGAAATAAATGATCACTATTATTTATTCAAGGTTTCTTTTCATACAATTATAAATAACTTGAAAGGAAAAAAGATTTGTTGAACAAAAATCATCTTGGATTCATTCAAACAGTCAAACACAATTTTTTTAATTTTATTTATTTATTTTTTTGTTGGACTGAAGAGTATAATTGGAATAGCCATGAGTTGAATCTGTTAGAGTCACCTTTATAATCAACAGGTTAAACTCATTTTTTAAGCCATACTTTACTTCAGGATTCCATACTTTTCCTGTTGTATGTATGTATGTATCTGTGTGATTTCAAAGCTGTCAATAGTTACCAAGGTTCAAACAATAAAGCAATAAAAGTTTACATCAAAAGCACCAGTTCTTCACCACCCAAATTCAAAAAGATATTTTTTTTTGCAGGGGGATCAAACTCTTAACAAAAATCTTGAGTTGAGCCTGAAAATATATTTAATTTTTTTTTTCTGTAAAATTCAATGCTTTTCTTTTTTTCTTTTCTTTTACTTTTTTGTTTTCCTTATTGAGCTCTTTTCTCTTACACAAGCCATTTCATCACTGAGTCATAGTCTTGAGAAATCAAAGTATCTTTTGTCACTTTAGTGGTTTTCAGCTTTTATCTCTGTCCAGGTTTTGAATAAAGTTTATGACTTTTGAAAAATATAACAATATTAATAATAATAATCAGAATATGTGAACAAAAACATTCTTTTAAATGATTACTTATAGCATTCACAAAAAAAAAGAAGCTTACCTTCAACATTTTTAATTACTTCTTTTCCAGCAAATTTTATTCATAAATAAGATTGTACTTTTTTATGCATTGAATTGGACAAAGTTATTACTTTTTATTCTTTGTTTTTGATTTAAAAAAAAAAAAAGACGAATGAAGAGATAAAAAGGTTTTTATTGCAATGTGCAGGGCACAGAATGAGTAAATTTGAAAATATATGAACATTTATTTGTACAACTTTCAGCCAACAATTAACGGTTGATTCTATACTTCGGAATGGCTTTGATATTTAGCTTATTGAAGATGCACATTCACATTCATTTCCTTTCTTTCAATTTTCAGTTGTAGCTATATTGTAAAATGGCTCTTGTTATATATCATTAACTATATCATTAACTATATATATATATATATATATATATATATATATATATATATATATATATATATATATATATATATACAGACACACACATACTGATGACTAAAAGCAAAATTAAGAGCAAAAATGATTTTATACTTGATAAACAGTGTAGCCTCATTGATATCTCTCAGGGACAAGGACTCCTGTTTGGTGTATTGAGGGCTGCCATCAATGGAAAGCATCACTCTGTAAAAATATAAACTTAGTTTTTGTTGATCAGCATTATTTTCGACAGATAATTTTCCTCCAATGAGGTCAACGAAATTTTTAGGTGAGCCTTTTTTCAATATAGCAATGTGTGAAGATTGACAATTTTTTTTATTTTTATTTTAAATTTATCATACATATTAAAAAGTAGAAAATGAGAAAAGTATCATATGCACAAACTTTTGTATCTTCTGTAAATTGTAGAGGTGGTTGGGGTCAAGTTGATTGCAGTAGTTGGATTAAGGAAAAAGAACTTAAAAAAGCAGTTATTTTTCTGCAAAACGTCTTTTTTTTTATCAATGAATAAATGAAAAAAATTTCAAAAGCAATGAAATAATTGGATGGAAAACTTTTCCCCTTTTATTCATGTAAACTTTGCGTTATCGCAATGGGGGAATCAATTTTGGCACGTGGAACTAATATCTATTTGATGAATATTTGGATTTCAGTCTGAAATGCAACTTTTTTTTTTTAATTAAATCATTTTATTGACTATTTGGAGTTTATTCTTTGATTTTTGTTTTTACTTTTGCTCCAAATATATGGTTCTTAATCTATAGGATGTGCATATAATAAACTGATTATTTGCATAGGAAACGGAATCAAAAATTCAAATTCTGCTGTTACATTCATTTTCATATTGATGACATTGGGAAAAGCATGAATCCGTCTCTTCTCCTCCCCCCAGCTATCATTTAAACAGCAACCAATCTAAGATAGGTAAAGCTCATAATTCCATGGAGAAGTTAGTGGGAAACCACTGCTCTATCCTTGATCTTCTCCCAAAAAGGCATGGCAATTCACAGATAATAAAGAGCAAGAATCTTGATCGTCACCATTGCCTATGTCTTGAAGGGGGCATGGCATTTAAAAAAAGAACAAAAAAACTATTTTATGTTTTTTTTTGTTAAATTTCTTTCAACAAATAAATATATAATATATATACTTTATAAATTTAATGTCTGGCAGAAATGATATTTGCTAAAAAGAATTGCTAAATTAAGAGAGTGCTTAATACAATTTTCCTAAAATGAAAATATAGGGTAATTTAAGATATAAAATATTTGAAACACTGACCTTTATGTTACCATGGTTTCTACCAGGATGGTTTCATCAGGCAGTAAGTTACACACACACACTATATATATATATATATATATATATATACACACACACACACACTCTAACAAGTTTGATTAAAAAGAATCAATAAGATCTCTTTCTTTATTTTTTAACTGTATTTTTTCAATTAAGTTATTGTGTATTGAGAACAAAATTGTGGATAAACTGTCCAGTAACTTGAAATGTATATGAAATATTTAATATGTACACACACACACACACACACACACATATAATAATGCATTCTTTTTGGTATGGCCTCACTCCCAATAACCATTACACATATATCATCATCGTAGACTATTTCAAACTTTTACCTTTTCAAAGAATATCAAGATGTAGACAAAGGGATTCTGCTTACCACACATATACCAGGTTCTTGAAAATGACTGAAGTACTTGAATTTATTTGAACAAAACAACAGCACACAGATGAACTTTTTGATCCCAATAAATAACACCTTATTGGAAAAATACAATAAAAAAAAAAAATTAAACTGACAGACCTTGTCACTTCTTTTTAATCAAACTTGTTTGGATTAATATTTTCTGTGTGTCTATAAAAACACACACACACACACACACACATATATATGTGTGTGTATGGCAGAGTAATAGATTGCAGCTTGGATTGAGGAATCTGAGAACTGAGTTTGAATTCGCATTGATTTAACTATATTCACTTACATGCTAATACCCTTGGGAAAGGTATGAATTCATCCACCCAGCTATGTGTAAATAGTAGGGCAATCTGGGGTCTGTAGCCATAGTCGGCTAGGAGAAGGACAACTCTAAATTCAAAACTAGAAGCTCTAAGACAATCTGATGTCATGTTCAATTTTGTTCTGATAACTCCTATAGCAATGCCAGTTTCAAGCCCTATTGCCCTCTGCCTTTCCCTTAGAAAACATCACTGGCATGGAAGAAAGGAGGTGTGCTGCATGGGCAACTGCCAATATCTCATAAAAAAAGTCCTAGCCAGGTCCGTGCTCTGGGGAGATCATAACTCTTCTGCTGTAGATCCATGGTCTCTTAAGACCGATGGATGCCATAATATGTATATGGGTACCAGACGATATATGGCAGCAATGTTCTAAGTATGGGTGAATGGTAGACTTACAGATATGTAACAGATTCTGGAGAGAAAAATTGTCTTGCCTAACATAGTAAACTGACTTTCATAGCAGCAGACCTTGCAATGGATTCAATATAGTCTTTCCACTTCATATCAGCAGAGAACGTAAGCCTGAGAAGGCGCAATGAGTCACTTTTCCTGAAGGATAGCATCAGCCATACTGATGGAAAGCAACAACGGATCTCTCAGATGATTAATAGAGAGAAGTTTAGTTTTGGAGATGCTAAAATTAACAACTCATCTTTTGCCTCTGTTAATTACAGACTTCAGGTTGTTTTGGACATTGGCTCCCATTTTGACCTTGTCAGATTGATAGGCCTTACTTTTGAAGCAGGAGTAAATTGTTGTGTTATCAGCATAGATACCAAGTTGAGAGCTGATGTCATCACTTCTGTTCTTTTCTTCAGAACATGCTTTCTGCTTCAGTCAATTTTGAAGTAACACGGCATCGAGTGATTACACACTTTTCAAATTTTGTATCTAATTCATCAATTTCTTTATTTAAGTTTATAACTCATTCTTTTTTTTCTTAAGTTTAACTTAAAATAAAATTTGCATTATGTTTTGTACTTGATTTTTAATAATAATCAAACAAAATTTGAATTTTTTTAGTGAAGATCATTTTCGGTTCTTTTTCTGTTAGAAAGCTGAAGATGGATGTTCATTAAATTTAGAACCTTATAAACAATGGCAGCCAGAGATCTTGTACACACTAGTTGAATAGTTTACCTATGACAATATTCCTTCCTGCAATATAAAATACGTTGAAATTCTTGGTATCTCAATCGCTACAAAAGCTTCAACCCTGAGAATTAAAAATTCAATGACTAAGGTTTTTTCTTTTGTTTTTTTTTTTTATATCAAAAAAGGAAATATAAAATCAGAACTGTTAATGCTTTCTAACATGAAAAATTCTGTAAAGAAAAAAAAAGGTTTTCCTAAAAAAGATGTCATGTTAGTGGAAAGTAGAGAAATTCATGGTAGACGGTCAAATTTAACAAATCATTTCAATATCTCTTTGATAGTTAACAATAGTAACTCTACAGTTATAAAAAATACCTTATGATTAACTTGATTCTGTGTAATTATAATTTATTCTAGAATTATTATAATTATTTACAGAATGTTTTCAGGATGTTGTACTTTGTATGCATATACTTAATTTTACTAAATGCCGTTTTCTCCCTATCATGGAAAACACATGGTTTATATATATATGTTTTTCCTGCTAACAGTAACAAGTTATTTTTAAACAGGCTATAATACATCTATCAGCCTACTTTCACACACAAGAAATCTTAATCTTGTCTCCCTACAAAGGGAGACACAGGTTTGAACCCTGCCAGAGAGCATATTTTCTTAAGATTTCTTCAGTGCAAAGGTTGATAGATATAATACACAATGTTTAAAAATAAAAATGAGGCATCTGTTTCAAATACAGGTGGATGAGCTTATAGGAGCCAGTAGTTAACATACATAAACACACACACACACATCTAATATATATATATATGGCTAGGATAGGGTCTTAAAGCCTTGAATGGCAACCTTCCTATAGATGGTGTCTCAATAACAACACTCAGTGTACTCCGACAACTGTGAATGCCTGAGTTGGGCATCAGGAAGAGCATCCAGCCTTGTAAAACCTTGCTTCAAATCATGATAAATCCTCTGTCAGGCAGGACCCACCTTGCCTTGTACAAGATTACTACTGGGTCTGCCTCAACAAAAAATCATGGCTGTGTATGTATTTACTAAAAAAAAAAATTTGAAATAACACACACACACATATATATATATATGTAAGTGGATGCTAACTAGCAATAACAATTATAAAAATGTTTTGCCATATTGAACAATAAAAATTGCATTTCATTTAAAAGACAGAAACCCAAATAAAACCTCATCCAAATAACATAAATCAAGTTATATATATATAAAAAAAATACTCATCATGACATGATTGTAAAGGCTTTCAAAAGTTCTGATAAGGAGGCTATTATTTCTTGGATAAAATCAGATCCTATAGAAATGTGACATCGATAAAGAAAATAAGATTCAATTCATAAATACCAAGGTTTATTTGAAACTGAACAAAATGCTTTTTTATCAATAAATTGATGTGAGATAACAAAAGGACAGTCATGTGATTTATTTTTTCAGACTAAAAGGAAATGATGCTATACTCAAAAATACAAATATTATAGAAATCTTTCTATTCATTATTTATTAAATTAGCTATTTTTGGAAATTGGCTATTTCTTTCTCAAAATCCTATATGTGTGTAGCTGTAAGTCCCAAAGATTAAAAATTAGATTTTGGACCCCTTCTTTTCTCCCAAAGGATTGGCAGTACCAAGGAAGGCAAGGGAAGATTTGCAAAAAGATCAATCAAAGCATCTAAATAGAAAGAATGTCAGAAAAATATACAAACATGATAAATAGGTCATTATGTACAGAGGCAAATGTTGGGCAGGTTGCTTAGGGAATTTGTAAGTTGAAGTGTGCAAAAGTGAAAAAATTGAAGGCTGGTGATGTAAAGAAGTAACAATAAGAAATGGGCTTTTTTTTTTTTTTGTCTTTTTTTGGTTTTGTTTTGGTTTTGTTTTCATAAGTTCAACTGAATATACTTTTGGTTTTGTTTAAAAACGGTCTGTACAAAGCAATTACTTCTGACATAGGAAAGGGCTCACATTGTCTTGACTTTTTCCTTAGAAGGAAATTGTGTTCATTCAAATATCTCTCTCTCTCACACACACACACACACACACACACACACACACACACTGTCTCTTTCTCTCACATTTTCTCTGAAGGTGCAAATGCTATCACCATTGCTTAGCAGTTTGCTGAATAGATAGATAGATGAGTACCATTTGCTTATTTAGTTTCATACCTTTTGCTTTGTGAGAAAATAACTTCCAACATTGCAAAAATGTAGATAGAGAAAAGAATAATTTAAAAAGCAAATTAATAAGAAGGCAAGTCTTTTAGAATCAAGATTAGATTTTGACTTTTGTTTAAAGAAGGGAGACTCCTTCTTGACTGAGTTAAAATAATGCATAAAACTTTTTCATTTGCATATTTAGTTTACACTTTATCAAAATGATTGACATAATCAACACCACATCCTCATCATTTTTCTTTTTTTTTCTTTTTTTTCTTTTTTTTTTCTTTTTTTTTTTAGTTTTTAATGTTTAATTTTTTTATTATTCAATTCTTGCTTTCCAGAAAATATTTAATGTCAGAAAAAGTCACTACATAAATAACTGAATTTTTTTTTTTTTTTTTTTACTTTTGAAAATCTATTTTAGATTTTTTTTCACACACAGAAACACAAAAAAATTCCTTTTGATTTTGTTTTATTTGAAAATAATGCCACAAAGCATTTTTTAAATTATGAAATAATTTTAAATAAATAAGCGAAAAAGATAAGAGCTAAAACCAGTCACAAATTATTTTGAAACCTTTTTAAAAACTGGAAAAAAATCATCTTCATTTGATGACATGGCTAACTTAGGATTTAAAAAAGGAAATATGTCACTGATTGAAAAATAACTGAAAGAAAGACTGAACATAAAGATCACACAACCAATCATGTTGATATTCCTATAAGGTAATATCGTCAAGAAAAATAATGCTGAATCAACTTTGAAAAGTGGCCCATGAGACGCACTGCTGAGTGCAGAACACACAACAACCAAGGCACAGAAACTGTTGCTTGAATTTTTACCTGGTTTCATATGTAATTGTTTTTTGTAAAATTTTTAACAACATTAATAAACTATTGAGAGTGTAGAAAATTATGAAGCAAAATATAAAAAAAATTATGCATAAACAGCTTTGAAAAATCAGGCTTATAGAATGCCATTTTGAAGTTTGTTTATAGAATGGCACCATTTTTAAGCTGTTACTTAGCTTTTTAATGTTTCTTTCTTTCATATTAAAGACTTGTGTGAACTTGAAGAATTTTAATATCATTAACTGTTCTGTGGCTTTACTTACAACTGCAGATTTGATTAAGTTTGAGCAACTCTTTTTTTTTTTTTGTTTTTAGAAAATTGAAAAAAAACTTCAGGAATATATAATAGCAATTAAGTATTTTGTGGGTGGTGGGAATTAATTTTATAGTAACTTTGTATTTTATTTATTTTTTGTATTTAAATTAATTTTTTTTTTTGTTAGCCATTGTTCCACCTAGTAAGTTAAACTCCTTAATCAAACTGATTTTTACAAAAAAATTCAAAGTCTATAATAAACTTATGATATTTTGTTTACAAAAGAATATTAAGACAAATGGTCTAATGTATAACAGGGGATTAGAACCTAACAAATGTACAGATTTTCTATAAAACTGCAACTTTAGTTTTTATTGTCATTTTTAATTAAATTTTCAGTGATACATTATTTTCAAAGTAAAATTCCTTGAAATTAGCTTACATATTCTATTTGGCACTGTTGAAATGTTTGTTAAATAATGGTTTCCTTTACAGAATGTTTTGTTTTACAATTAAATGCCCCTGCCCAATTTTACAGTCAAAGGCTTTTGATTTATCTTTTATCACAGAACAATTTAAAACACTAATTTAATTTTTTTTATACACATGTTTACAATTAACTTCAGTAACTTATAGCATTTTCACTAAAATTGATTTTTTTTATTGCTTTCTTAGTATTTTTGGTTTAGAATGTAACGTTAAAAGAATTTTTTTTTTTTTTTTAAAATTAGCTTTAATTGATAATATTGGTGGGATATTTACTTAACAGCTGTGATTCTGGAGGCTTAATATTGTCATTTTTTTTTTTTAAGTATAAATGATGTCATTTTAGACCATTTCCAAGATCTCTGGTAATTGGTAATATAGGAAATATCTTTGAACCTAGTATTCTAACCAAAAATAACAATGTTTAAAATAATTGTTCAATGCTTTGATTGCTACATCTGTCCTTAATATACTCCTTATTTTCAATATATTAAAGTTAACTGAAGTTTTCAAGTTTTTTCTTTCATATGATTAAAATTAATGAAGTTATATGAAATTTACTACTATTATTGTCATAATTATTTAAAAATTGTTTGCTTGGTCATTGTCATTGCAAGTCATTCAGTTAATCTTTTTGTCAAAATTTATTCAGAAATCAATTTATCTTGCTTTCATTAACATCTTCCTTAAAAGTAAAGTTCTAAGAGACAATTATTTTTGCTGTTAGAATATAAGAATTATATTTCATGGCTTATTATTTATGAATTGTATTTTGTCATCCTATTTCTTTAAAGTAAAATGTTAATTTCTAAAAAAAAATAGCCTTGGATAGTATCCACCTTAAAGTTGGTGATAATGTACTTAAACTAAATTCAGAAAATGTGGCATCAGATTCTTCATAATTAAAATATACTCTCTCTAATCTGTAAGGTACTGTTCAAATATATTAAAATTTCAAAGAAACTGAAAAAAATGTTCAAACGGAGAACAAACCTGTAGAAAATGGTGTTCAGGAATTTAAGCATTTTCTAAAATACATAGAAACTGGAGATTACTAGAAAGTTATGTTTGCTCTAGTTATGAACTAAAATTTAGAAATTGAATTGTCTGTTGTTGATTGGACTGGAAAAAAATTTGGCAAAAACGTATCTAAAACATGCTAAACAAAGAAGTAAAATAGTTCTTTATGCAAAATTTTCTTTAATGTTAGATCTCTCGTTCTCATTCTTACTCCTCCTTTCTCGTTCTCTCAGCTCCTCTCTCCTTTTCTCCCATTCTCTGTCTCTGTGTCTCTTTCTCTCTGTCTCTCTCTCTGTCTGTCTCTGTCTGTCTCTCTCTCTGTCTGTCTCTCTCTCTCTGTCTGTCTCTCTCTCTCTGTCTCTCTCTCTCTGTCTGTCTCTCTCTCTCTGTCTGTCTCTCTCTCTCTCTGTCTCTGTCTCTCTCTCTGTCTCTGTCTCTCTCTCTGTCTCTGTCTCTCTCGTTCTCTCTCTCTCTGTCTCTCTCGTTCTCTGTCTCTCTCGTTCTCTGTCTCTCTCGTTCTCTCTCTCTGTCTCGTTCTCTCTCTCTGTCTGTCTCGTTCTCTCTCTCTGTCTGTCTCGTTCTCTCTCTCTGTCTGTCTCGTTCTCTCTCTCGTTCTCTCTCTCTGTCTCGTTCTGTCTCTCTCGTTCTCTCTCTCTCGTTCTCTCTCGTTCTGTCTCTCTCGTTCTCTCTCTCTCTCGTTCTGTCTCTCTCGTTCTCTCTCTCTCTCGTTCTGTCTCTCTCGTTCTCTCTCTCTCTCGTTCTCTCTCTCTCTCGTTCTCTCTCTCTCTCTCGTTCTGTCTCTTTTTCTCTTTCTCTCTCTCTCTCGTTCTCTCTCTCTCTCGTTCTGTCTCTTTTTCTCTTTCTCTCTCTTGTTCTCTCCCTCATCAACTAATTAATAAATTAGTTTTCTATTATAATTAGCTGAGGTGATTTAGAAAATACCAAAAGCAAATGTACTTTTTTTTTTTTTATAATTGCAGACATCAAGGAATGCCTTGATCTGTTGCTTTATTTGGGTCAATGAAAGAACATTAAATGTTATTTCTATAATCTGAAACTATCTCAAAAGAGAAGTTCAAATTATCAAGCATCAACTGAAAACCTCTCTTTTGACGCAGAGAAACAGAAGATACTCCAGTTAATAAAAACTCTGGAACAAATTATTTTTTTCTAACTTCAAAATAATTTTTTATATAATTTATAAAGATTGTAATCTCCCCGCTCCCAAAAAAAAGGCAATACTTCAGAAAAATGTAATTTGAAAATCTTTTTTGTGTTTATAATTTCTTATTAGCATATTTAAATTGAAGGTAAGGGTTTGGGAAAATATGAAATAAGCACATTTTAATGATGTTAATCAATAGGGTAGCAATTATTAAAAGAAAATCATTGGTACTTGACTTTTGCTGAGAGATTCATAAAAATTAATTTTAATGTAAAGTGTATTAACATGAAATTTTATAATAGTCACAGTCATTATTCAGTTTGAATTCACTAATTATAAAATGAAATATACTGTAAAGAATCTTTTTTTCATCTTTACACATTTTTATAAGCAGTTACACTTATCAAGCATTTTGAAGCATTTCAAAGATTCTTAAGCCTGAAGAATTAATTGTTTGTTTTTATAGCAGTTTGACTATTTACCCTTGCCTACTTTGTAGTTTCAGCTGAAATCCTGTTGTAAGCTGGAGACTTTTCACAGTGGAACATTTTTATTTCTGTAGCAATTAAAATCAAATAAGTCTTTTTTGGTAGCAAAATAATTTATTTCCCGACCCCAAAATTATTTCTTGTTTTTTCAATTAAATATTTCAGCCTCTAATGTTAATTAAAAAATATTGTTTGTTTAGCTTAGGTAGAAATAATTTTTCTGTTACTTCTAAAATTATTCTAAATAACTTTAATAAAAGAAATGATAATCTTCATAAGAAATTTCATAACAGTATTAAAGTCAGGATTTGTTTTAAAGAAAATACAAATATAAAAATTTATCAAACTTCATGAGAAAGGATTAGTTGTCTTATACACGGGAAGGGTTAAAATTTCACTTGAAATTTTCATGGAAGTTTTAAACTTTAACAGCCAATTTTCTAACCAATGGTTGCATCTGATTTCTTTTTTTTTTTTCTTTCTTTTTTTTTTTTTTTTAAGGAGTATGTGTAGACTGTCAGAATTGGCAGTTTCAAATAATTCTATCTTTAATTTCTTTTATGTGTATGTTTTCTATTTTATTTCCAGGCATAATTTTTATTTTTTGAGTCCTGAAAAAAGATGTTTTAGATCTGCCAAAGTTAGATTTGTGTTCTGTTATTTATTAAATGATCGAGGTTTTGTTTGTTTTCATCTTCTCTGCCAAACAGCATGTGTCATTTCGAAAGAACAGTGAGACTGTCTTCGAATGGGTGGAAGGCCACAATAGAATGTCCTTGTCAAATGTCAATTTGATATTAGTATAATTCTATTCCAAACAAGATGGTCCTGTGTCATCAAAGACTCACCATTATAAATTCTAAGAAGATTGGCATATCTACAAAGATGTATTATTACATATTTTTGCATTTTTTTGTCACCCCAGTATCACTCTCAGTTACCAAACTGTAGCAGAAAATGCATGGAAAAAATTGGTAGGTAGGGGGGGAAAAAATCTGTCTATCACGGAATCAGGTATGGTAAAAATTGATGATACATGGGCAGCTCCACTGCTACATGGACGGAGTGTATTTGGAGGTGATCTCTTTCTGAAAGTTTATTGGTGAAAGAATAAGGTTATTGTAATGTGCGTAAAGTTTTTGCCCTTGAAGACAAAAAAAGAAAATTAAACAATATGGGAGAAATTGATTTTTTAAAATTTTTTTTTTTTTTTTTTTTTAATTATTTTTCTTCTTGAGAAAAGTATTTGAAAAATAGATCAGGATTTTTTTTAAAATTATTATTTTCTTTTATATAACTATACCAAAGTTAAAAACCAACTAATTAAAAGGTTTTGGAAATTCTGAAGAATATTTGGACCATCTCAAAGACACTAAAGGCATTGAGAGAACAAGAGTTGATTGGCTATAAAACTTGTGAAACCAAGTCCTCGAGAAATAGAGCTCTGTCTGAGCATCCATTTAGAATGGTGAAGAGCTTAGGCAAGTTTCTAAACATCTAATGTCTCCCTTGGTTATTGGAAGTAATGGAAATTGTCACAATTCCAACTGAAGGATTGTAAAAAATATTATTTAAGACTAAATTTAAAAAAAAAATACTTTTATCAGAATCCTGAAATTATTGCTATAAAGAAAAAGATGAACTTTGGAAGAGGAATGGTAATTTGATTTCTCTGGTTTCATTTTGTAAAAAATTGGTAGAATTTATAAACTTTTGTGGAGAGAACATTGTTTAAAAAAAACACAACAAAATACACACACAAACCTCAAAAAATTGATGAAATTCTATAATAAAAGTATAAAAAGGAAAAAAAAAATTGCTTGTAAGATGCTTACCCTCATTTGATATGGAAAATAGTCTTGGCCTGAATCTGCATTCTCTTCCATGAAAGCTTTATTCTAATCACTTTATTTTTAGCTCTTATTAAATTTTATATCAATTTCCCTTTTTGATATTTGCACTGAAAAGACTATTAATTCAGTCATATTTCTTTGTATATCTTCAATTCAAGACTAGATTAAAATGACCTAAAAATATTTTTATTGATTTTATTTCTAGGCTTTCAAGGTGAGCTTAACAAAGGTTATTAAGTGTTATTTTATGAACAGATACATTGTAACATTTTGAGTAAGAGAAACATTTTTAGGATTAATTTGCAAAATATGTTTTAAATTTTTTTCCCTCCTCCAGTCAAAGAAGCATTGCCTGTCTATTAAAAATGGATTCACTTAATAAATTCTTTACCTGACCAATTTGGGCCCAGTGACTTTAAAATCCCAACATTGTGGGCTGTTGGCTCCCTTTTAATAAATATATTGCACCACAGGGACCAATTTACTCCATCTTTAAAACTGAAATATTCTTTGCTTTCAGATTTTGGAGGTTAAGTGAAAAAAAAAAATTATCTAAATTATTTTATCAGTTTATATACAGAATATCCTTTATATTATATATATATATATATATATATATATATATATATTATATTCTAGATGTAATTTTTATTGTGTTGACTTCTATTCAGGTTTTCATTATTGCATCTTGGCCTATAATTTCAACAATATATATTATTGAGAGAACCATAAAATTGATAGACTTTAAAAGCAGCAAGAATAGAACTGATTGTGATGGTTTTCTGTATGTAAATAATTTAATTTGACATTTCAGTATTTTCAATGGAAATAATTTATTGCAAATTTTTTACCCCCACCTCCCATTAATAGTTCTCTGAGAAACCTATATCTGCATGTGTATTTTCTTCATGTAAGCAAATATTCATGAATACACTTTAAAAATGTTTGGCTGTATATCAAGTGTTCCACTGAGTTTTCAACATATTTTTATTGCTTAAGCCTGGGAATGTGAAATAAGTGAAGTCCGTGAGGAGCATATTGGTGTACTTGGTGGGTTACACAGGTTTTCCAGTGGAATATGTGAAAGTGGTTCCATCTTATCAAGACCGAAAGGCTCCTCATAGTCTTTTCGTTTTCGGAAACGGCGTGCTACTGCTATGAAACACATGACTGTCAGCATGATGCTTGCTGCAGCAATTACTCCCATTACAACTTTGGGATCAACAATTTTGATGATACCACTTGGGTCAGCTTCTCTTTTTGTGGTGACATTGATACAGTGCAGTTTCAGTAGCTCAGCATTAGTTCCATACAAAATGCACAGTTCATACATGGTATGGGGTTTGAGCCCAGTAATTGTACAACGGTGCATACGTGATTTTAGATAGATCACATTATAGCTGTCAGTCTTCCCACTCTCTCGGTAGTGAATCTGATATCTATCTAGAAGCATAATCGATTCACTCCCATTAAGGATGATTGTAATATATGTGTTAGATGTTTTACCTGTAATCATGTTGAGTCTTCCTGAAAGAACCTGCACTGCTGTTGAGCTTGTGTCATTTCCTGCTGAGTTTTGAGCAATGCACATGTATGTTCCTGAATCATTTGGACGTGCAAACTTCATATAAAGGATTGAGTCACCTATCTCAACTCTTTCTTCTGCCGATGTTTGGTTGATGACCACTCCTCTTGGTAATGACCATGAGATTCTCGGAAGGGGCACACCAATGGCATAACATTCCAAAAATATGTCTTCCCCAAGAGGGATTTTAGAACTTTTTGGAAATAATGGGAGTGTTGTTGGGGGGCAGGCTTTTGGAATTTTGCTAAGTGGGATTCCTCTGAGCAGTTTGTTAATATCATTTGGAGGGTAATCACAGATTAATTTGTCTGGGTTGTGAAACTGCACTTTACTTTTATTATAGTTGAGGATTTCTTCTTTGACCCAGCGTATGTTACAGTCACACCTGAGTGGGTTATGGTAAAGGTGGATGTTAGTGTGGTAAGGGAGGTTGTCCCTGACTGGATAGGGTAAGGCAGGGAGCTTATTGTTGTGTAGGTAAAGTCTATGAAGCTGGGGCACATGGTTGAAGGCATATGGATGGATAAAGATCAGGTTCTCGTTGTCATGCATGTGCAGAATCATCAGCTTTGGAAGGTGATGGAACGCATTGTTCTTAACACTGGTCAGCTGGGGTAAGAAGCTCAAGGAAAGCTCACTGATATTGAGCAACCTAAACTCATCAGCCTTTATTGTTTCAAATGAATTGGCATCCAATATCAAAATACGCAGGTTATAGAGATGTTGGATCTGCAAGGTAGGAATGGCTGACAACCTGTTTTTAGACAAATCCAGAACACAAAGGTTATCGAGTCCATGAAAAGCATTGGAGTCTATCATCGTGATCTGGTTACCAGTTAGATTCAGTTTGGAAAGATGTTGCAGTTCTTGAAATACCTCTGCATTGATTTTCCTCAAATTGTTGTAGGAGAGACAGAGTTCACTAACTGATTTGATTCGCTGGAACCAATCAGGATTGATTGTTTCCAATCTGTTGCCATCAAGGTTCAGCACCTGCAGACCATTAAGGCCCCCAAATGCATCTTTCTCAATGGAGTGAAGATGGTTGTAGGACAAATCTAGGCTCCTAAGACTTTTCAGGCCACTAAAGGCTCCGTGCTGTAATGACTTGAGCCGGTTATTCCGTAGGATTAGTTCCTCAAGCAGCTCATAACGGACAAACTGCCAGTGGCTGTCAAACTTACTGATTCTGTTGTTAGACAAATCAAGAACTTTGAGCTTTCTTAAGTTTGGAAGTTCCTTGATAATCTCCAGCTTGTTGCCAGAGAGAATTAAGGCTTCTGTGTCAGCATCAAGCTCTGATGAAATATTGGGCATCGTCCAGAAGTCGGCATTACTGCAGTTAATGGTTCGTAAGCGTTGGTTGTCTGAGTAGGTCACTAGAGTGCATGTGCAGTTAAAAGGACACAGTCTGGCCCAGCGTCCCCTTTCAATAGTGTTTTGTTGAAATGGTAGCAAAGATACTGGAAAATGCTGGTCAATTTCATTTAGAAGGTTATTTTGACTGAAATTTTTGCTGCTACCAATATCTCCGGCTAGTGCCTCAGTGACTAGGATGAATGAGAGCAAGCCCAACGGACTGTGCAGGATTGACCACATTCTTCATTCTATGGAAATTAGGCATGAGATGTTCAAGTCAAGAATGAAGTTTGCAACTTGTTGCTGCTGTTAATTAGAGTAAGACATATTCTTTGAAATCAACAGGGCTACTTGTTTGCCATTTGTCACATTTCTTTGCTGTTTGTCCACAACTGGTATGGGTCATATTCAACAATCAGGAAGCACCTGTGAAAGAAAAAAGAATAATAAAGATGTTTTTAAAGACCAAAAGATTTGTTTTTATAACTCTCAGTACTTTTTATTATTGGTTGTATATAAAAAATAATAAATAAATAGTATAATATAGAAAAGAGATTTTTTCTGCTTTGAATATTGTTGCACTGATTAACCTATTCAATTCAAAATTCCCTGTAGGTTACACTTGATGAAGGTTGAAAGGCACAATGGATAAAATTTTGTGATAACAAAAACAAAGATAAAGATAATAGTCTGCAATATAAATAATGTAAATAATGATTACTCCCCATCCCAGAAATTCAGACAGAAGGCAATCAGATAATAACAGCAACAACAAAGATGAGGACAATAGTCTGAATGTAAATA
Organism: Acanthosepion lycidas; assembly: GCA_963932145.1. Classification (NCBI taxonomy): domain Eukaryota; kingdom Metazoa; phylum Mollusca; class Cephalopoda; order Sepiida; family Sepiidae; genus Acanthosepion; species Acanthosepion lycidas. The sequence continues at coordinate 73,541,619 of OZ010589.1, forward strand.
GTGTAAATAATGACAACTCCCCATCTCAGAAATTCAGACAAAAACAAATGTTTTCAAAAGGTGACAAAAGAACAAGTTTGTCTGTTATATTGAAGTAAAATCTGATGAATGCTAAAGATGTTAATGGGATACAAAAAAAAAATTGGTATACAATGAATTTAAAAACTTTACAGTTAATGTAATCACTTGATTGATGTCAATCTCATATAAATGATCCATTGCTGAAGATGCCAGAAAATAAGTATCAGACTCTTCCTGGTATGCTCTACCTTTACAAGAGCCAGATCAGGCTGAAAATGGATTACTGCTGCCATATCTGAGCTGGAGCTGTCCAGTCTTCATTTTCCGGTTTTGATAGATTCCATAAATGTTTACATGGCCTTGTGGGTGATGAATTGTTTTCCACCTTACAACCCCTTTCCCACAGATGAAACGTAAGCTTCTCACTGCTATATCGCTACATGAAAAATGTTAAGATGAGCTACATTCCTTAGTTCATCTGACTCTACGCCTCCTAACTAAGGCTTGCCATGCTGTGTACACTGAGGCAAACCCCCTTCATTCACTTTATATTCCTTTAGTAAACTTCACTCAGATAGCTTTCACCCAAGAACTGTTGCTCTGTGAAACAGAAACCCAATAGGATGCTTTCTTCACCATTACAATCTTAACCTCTTCAAGTTTAGGATTAACTGTTATCTTTACTACATATCTGTATAGACTGTGTTCCTTGCATAACAATTGCCTTCAGTAATCCTCTACCTTGAGTGATGATTGGGCTTTGTATAAGATTAACTAGCTGAAAAGCTCCACATTCCATATAAGCATTGTAAAGTACTTGAAAACATTGGGATATACAAATTATTACTATGATTGTATACCTCCCAATTTAATGGAAGGATATTTAATGGACTGCATTTTTATCGGTGATTCTCTGTTCAACCAACAAAAAAAAGTATCCATTTTTGAAAAGGATGATAATAGGCAATGAGAAATTTAACCACTTCAAAAACTAAAAAGTGGTATTTGAAGAGCATTATATATTACAACCTCTTTCCACAAAATCAGACATTGAATTCAGACATGTGGTGTTTCCAATTGATGAAAAGCACCCAGAATTGGCCAATGGGATAGCTATCATCTTCAATCAGAGCAATACCAGACCTAAGGTATCTCTGTAAACCCAGCAGAAATTGGCTGGCATGTTCTACTATGACCATCATGCTCACTTGGTCTTGTGCCTTTGGATTACCATTTAATTTAATCCCTACAAAAAAATTATCTTAATCTTAATGGGAAGAATTTAAATTATTTGGAAGCTTTTTTTTTTTTTTTTTTTTTCAAAAAAAAAAAAAAAAAGTAGACCAATTCATCACCCAGAAAAATTTCCAATTCTGGAAGGATGGAATCCAGAAGCTGCTTCAAAAATGGTGAAAGGTAGTGAAACAAAATGGCAAATATATGATTGAATAAATCTATGTACAAATATTGTCATCCTGGATATGAACATAAACTACATCCAGCAACAAGACCTCTGACCAGGTGGTCTTGAGGAATATGGAACCACCTCTTAATTTCTGTTGTTTCCAGGTCCACCCTGACCTGGGGTGATAGCACCTGTTAGGGTCCCAGTTATAGACAAATAGTTAATTACCAAACTGGTGTCAAAACATTATGAAAGTATATTAATAAATTTTTACAGTAAAAATACCAGCAATACCTTTTTTGAAAAAAATATTACTAGCAATACATTTAAAAAATAAAAATATTACCAGTAATACATTTTTGAAAAAAGAAAATATTAATACATATCCTATTCATATGAACCTATTCTAAAAATCTTCTCAGTTTTAAATAACCTTTTGAGGTTGATATGCTGATAAACAAAATATACCAAACCAACAAATATTATCTTTGAATTTAATTTTAAAAAAAAAGAAGTTCTAACTCACTAGGAAGTGAAATTGTTTGTATTCAATGAATAACTGACTGGTTTAAAGATATGAAGATTAGAAGAAATTTTCTTTTATTTCTTGGAAGCTATTAGAGAAAGCAAGTTTTGAAAGCATGTTCACTAGTTTTCTTTGGATTTGAAATTTCAAAGTCTGACATTTGTGGAGAATAATCAAAAAAATGGATAAATACTTTTCATATAAAAAATGTTTTATATTTGCTCTCTTTTGATCCCATAGATTTTACAAGTTTCTACCTCTTCTTATTTCATATACCATATACTTTCAGGATGTGAGTGATTATGGCTCCCCACAAGTACTTATCTTTTCTTGCTCTCGGCAACTTTTGTCTCTTTTGTCCATCTTCTGCCATCCATTACTCAGACTCAAGTAGGTTATTTGCTGTTCATGTGTTCATCTTTCGACTTCAGTATGTCATCTGAGTGCTAAATTCTCCAAGCCGTCTTATGTCTCTCAGAAATTTTAGTTGTCTCGTTCTGAAAGTTTAGCAGGAGTTTCATTGTAGTTTCTATCCTCGTTAAAACTTCCTTGTTACTCTCATCTTCTGTCCTTGGTATTTGGAGCCTACATCTGTAAAACCATGTCACTGTTACTTCAAGTCTCTTCTTCCTCTGAGGCAATTGTCCACTTGTCATTGCTGTATAGGAGATAAAATATTACATAGCAGTTCAGCACTCTTTTCTTTGTTTTTAAAGACATTTTCCTATCCTTTAATAGTTTGCTTAGTTTCTGAAAGGTATTTTTTCACTTTTCCTGTGCACCTTGTTACTCTATGATCGTGATAGTTAAATCTTCTATATTTTGATTTTGACATGCCCAATACATTGCTTGTGGTTTGGGTTATCTTATTCCTGCTCTAAATAATAAAACTCAAGAATATGATTTGAATTTGACAAAAATTCAAGTGATTAAATACAGTTAATATTCAGAAAATAAAGGAGTGTTGAAAAGTTCCAAACCACTTTCCCCAAAACTAATCAGCTGACAAAACATGAGATTTTTTTTTTTTTTTTTTCTAAATTTGTTCTCATTCTGTCTCATTGAACTGGAGGAAATGGCATCTTATTCTGAATGAAATTAAGAATACTCTAGATGAGTGTGGTACATTGACTTTGAAAGTTCAATCCTTGTATTGTTTGCTATTGAACATTTCTATTAAAGATTTTGGATTGGATATTTTGGGAAGAAAATTTAAATGTTAGCCATGCTAACATAGAAAGCAAATTTCAATGAAAGCTGAAAAAAAATGTAGATCTAAAAAATCATTTCTCATCTCAGCACAAATCTTTGACACCTAAATCTCTCCATGTGAGGCATTTAATGTTTGATGCTTGAATGTTTTACTGGGCAAACGTGAGCAAAGTTGGAGAACACATCAGCACATGGTAAAAACAACGGCAATGATACTACTCATTTGAATTATTTGTTGGATAATGGCAACATTTGATCTCAGAATTTCAAATGACAAAATGCAGATGCTCATCATGAGAAGTTTGAATCTCATTAAAAAGGGCAAAAATAAGTGTTTTTCTTAAATATTATGTTTTTTCTTGTTTTTAGATTTGGTTTCCTTACAAATGAAAGCAGATTACTGCTATGAACTATATCTGACTAGTTTCATTACCAATCATAAACTATTTCTGACATTTTTATAGCATTTTAAACCAAACTTAAAATCACTGTTTTTGTTTTAGTTAAGGACACCTGGGCATAGTTTTTGGTTGAATTCATTGATTTTTACATTCTTAAATATAATATACACTTTTATGTAACACACACACACACACACACAACAGTGGAAACTAATTTTTATCAATCTTGAAAACACAAGACATGATAGCCATTTTAATTATTGAGGAATGACATAGACAATCCCCAAAATATGCTATATCATTTAATGAAAAATTCAGTAATCACAATTTGGACAATTGTGACCATTTCTTGATTTATCTGTATAATTATTCAGTTTTTTAGTTTCTTTCAGAAAATGATCTGGTTAACTGTTTCTGTTCAAACAGGATGTAAACAAATACAACTTGGATTTTATTTGGATGCTAATAAAGAAAACAAAAAAAACTACAAAAATCACAAAGAAAGATCTTTACCAAATAACAAGGACTACATGACTTGAACACTTCCAAAAGCAGAAACAAATAAGATGATTAGTTCATCTAACTAGAAGAGAAAATAAGGATATAATAAAGCTGTTACTTTCTGCCTTAACAAAAACAAAAGATTTGGAAGGAAACCATTATTACTAGCAAGATTGATAATAGTGGATTTGAAGTCTAGTTTCCTGAAAGAAAAAAAAACTGTTTTAAGAAAAAGATTTTATTAGTTTATCACACACGAAATGACATGCTTCCGAAATGTTAAATAATGAATTTATTTAGTTGAAATAGGCACAATGACTGTTCTCCAATGTACCTTTAAATTTTTGATCCCATTTTAAAAAAAATGCTCATCCTTTTATGTGATAAACAATTCAAATGCTTTGATTTACATCTTCCTTATTGGAGAATGTTTTATTGTGTAAAGATGTGTTTAAGTGATAATCAGTAGAAGAGATAGCAGGTGAATATGGAGGATGAGACAAAATTTCATAATGCAGATTATGTAGCTTTTGGGCTTGATTGAGAAGTCTGTGGCCAGCATTGACATGCAGCAAAATTGGGCCATTCCTATTCACAAATCTTGGATGTTTTTCAATTTTTCATGCATACACTCAGTTACTCCACATTGTTATTGTTTTCCTTTGAGGCAAGGATGAATAATGAATAACCCCTTTGATAGACCACCATACAGTAGCCATTAATTTTTAGGGTGCAGTGAAGGTTTTGCATATTGTTTTGGTCATTCACTTGCATGTAACCACTGGCCTACTCTTTTACTGTTATCAAATACTATCAATTTCTCATCGCATGTAATAATTTGATGCAAAAATGGTTCTTTTTCCCTAGTTTGTACTTGTACAGTAAGATTACTTAACATTGTTACATTGTAATCATTTTCATTTGGCTTATGAGTAACAATATATTGAAAAATATAATCTGGTATGAAAGAGTCAGGAATAAGTATTTTTTTTCTAAGGAGGTTATTTCGTTAGATGATCAACCAACCAACTACCTAAAAAAAAGGCATCATTTCATGTATGACAACCTAATATATATTTCAACTGAGAATAACAACAACTGTTTCGACAGAGAATGTTTGTTTAGTGGCATATCAATTCCTTATGTGTCATTTAATGCCGAAATTTAATTTTCTTAGGAGTATTAGTAACTTCTTTTACAAAAATGTATTGCTGGTATTTTTACTATAAAAATGTATTTTTATACTTTGATAGTATTTTGACCCCAGTTTGGGAGTTAACTATTTGCTCATAGCTGGGACCTTAACAGGTACCACCCCAAGTCAGGGTGGAACTGGGAACAACAGAAATTAAGGAGTGGTTCCACACTCCTCAAAGTCTCCCAATCAGAGGCCTTGCTGCTGGATATAGTTTATCATCATACCCAGGAATGTGTCAGTGAATGTCAAATGTTTCCTGCAGGGAAATGGTTGATCTTGCTATTACCATTTGAAAACAAGAAAGTTGTAGTTTTAGTAAGGGATGCTGAGAATACCATGGATGGAGCATGTAAGCAATGAGGAAGTTTTTAAGTAAAATGTAAATGTAAAGGATACCTGTACTTAGAATCAGAGACAATTAAAATTTTTGGGATACATAATTAGGAGAGAGGGCTTTGAGTATTTGACACTAACAGGGCACTGATAGCAAGAGGAGCTTGCATAAATGGATACAGAACCAGGATGGCAGGGGCTATGAAAGGGTCAAACATTGGTAGAGAGACAGAGGATAGCAAGTTGTAGAGAGCTGTGATCTCCCACATCTTGAAAGGACAGTACATAAGAAATTATCTGTGCATATACAGTCAGCGATGAAATTATTTGTTCAATTTTGAATATTTTTATCCATTTCTCAGAATCTAATGTCTGCAGGATGCCAGGTTTTTTAAATGTTAATAAGTACAAAAAAGGAATATAAAACTCAATTTTCAGAATAGAATTTTGTATTTAACCTATTGTTCTGAAAATTGAGTTTTATATTCCTTTTTTGTACTTATTAACATTTAAAAAACCTGGCATCCTGCAGACATTAGATTCTGAGAAATGGATAAAAATATTCAAAATTGATGGGTGTATGAATAATCTTACCATTGACTGTATATACATATAAAAAATAGAATTTAGGCTGTTATGAAGGGTTTTTTTTGTCAAGCACAGCAACGCATTAACAGCAATTCATTGAAAGCAGATGGAAACCAAAAAATAAACGCAGTAAATAAAAAGGTATTTGCTATTGACTTTTGTTTTTAAAAAATATCTTCAATGTATATTGTCTAAATAAATGTTCATTTCTAATCATAACACTTAAAGCTAAAGAAAATAAAAAATGTGAGTAATTGGTTGAATGCTACCTGCTGTGTGATCTCAAAAGAAAACCAAATGATGACTGAAATTGATTGTGGCTATTTATAAAAAGATAATTTGTTAATTAGATCTCTAATTGGATGAAAAATATTAGGCAAATATTTTCATTGGATAAAATATCAATGGCAGAATTTCAAGTAGGTAGGCTGTTTTTTTTTTCACTTAACTTTTAACATGGTGACCATTATGTTCAGATGGAAAATTTAGCCTTTGCTACAAGTATTCCTATTGGTCACAAAATGTAAAAGTGAAGATTGAAATTTTCATCAGGCTGTGGTCCTCTTTCTGCACAAAAATGATTCAGCTGAAAGTCATTATACTGACTATTACAGCTGTCAATGGTTTTGTTTTGAGTAATTAATTAGCAAAATGGAGAGAAGTCTGATTGGCAGATTTTAAATATCACTCAATGTAAATAATCATGATTGCTTGCAATTCAAGGCTTACTATAAAACTTACTACACTGGCCATTAGTTTGTAAAAGATTCACTTCTAGGCAAACAAATGTTTCATGTATTGCAGCAAAATTTTTTATTGATTGGAAGAATCGTGGTTGCTCCAGGAAAGTCTTGTCTATCAAATTTTGCAAATCTATAAGTTAAACTATTTATACATTTCTGTAGTTGTGAGGCTTTTATCAGAATGCAGAGGAGTAACTAGTCAAGTGTCCATAAAAACAGCAAAAGCTTATGACCACATAGCAAGTAGATTTTATGCCAGTTAGATATAGATTTTCTTAGCATACTACTTATCTGGAAAGTAAAAGTAAAAAGGCTGCTGCAATGTATTTTCACTGTCAGTGTTTCTTTCTTTTTTTTTTTTTTTTTTTTTTTCTTGAATGTTATTTGAAATTCTATTTTTGAAGCTCATATGCAATATAGCTTTCAGTTTAAGAGGTTCATAAAAATATAAATTGTGTGATTGTAATTCTCTGAAAATGGATCCAAATAAGAGCTGTGTGCTGGGAAAGTTGGAGATTTTTCTAAATGTATCATAATTTGTTGACAGAAACCAATTTCTGATTGGCTGTGAGAATGGAGTAGATTACAAATCAGTGAATTATTTTAAGCTGTTATAGATTTTACAAATACATTAATAAAACTGAGAATCTATTGTTTGAGTCATGTAGGCTTCACATATGATAGAATTCAAATATTTAAATGTTTGATACTGACATGCAAAACAGATGAAGAAAAATGATGGTTAAGAGTCATAAAGTCCAGCATTCACCCAAGAAAGGTTGAAGAATATGTTGTAATGAAACCAGTAAAGATGAATATCTATGTATACTAAGCCCCTTCAGGATGCAGGCAAACATTGCTCTCCATAGCTTTCTTTTGTTTTTATAATATCTGTAAAATATGCACTGCCGTCATTCTTCTTAAGATAGAGGAGTGGTTTTCTATTGCTTTTTCCAAAGTTGTATTTCTAGACTGATTTCCAACCAAAAATAGAGAGTCCACTTTGGTTTACTTTTTAATCCATAGATGATGGGGGGGGAGACATGGATTCATGTTTTTGTTTTTTATTCTCAAGTACAATGATATAAGTCTTTGTATGATTTGAACTCTGCACACTGATTTTGTATTCCAGATTGTTAACTATTAGTCCAGCTGCACTTCCAAAGACGAGGATATTAGTCTAAATAATTAATGAAATAATGACAATTTACAGACTCGGAATTTCAAACAACAAAGTGAAAATTGTATATACAACACATGCTGAAAAGCATTCATATTTGTTCCAATTCTTGTCTCAAATCATAAATTATTGTATGCCTGTAATATTTGAAATGATAATATTAAGTCTTTTACACTTTCCCACTAATACCCTTGAGAAAGACATGAATCCATTTGTTCATCCTCCATATATGGGTTAAATAACAGATTAAACTGGACTCTCTAGCTTTTGGTGTCAGCTACTCTAGGAGGACAACTCTAAATGCAAAACTGTAGAGAAGGCAACAGGAAATCACTCCTCTGTCATTCCAAAGCACAAAAAAAAGGAATCTGAGGAAAGCTATGATTACTCCTGAAGACCTATGGCATCAAAAAAATCCTAAAAGATGTCACATGCCTCAAGAAAATATCTGTATTAATAGAGAATTGCCAATGTTATTATGAAACCCTGAAATGCAGAAACTGATGCAACATCTGGAGAGCAAATTCATATTGATATTGAAATTTAATAATGATAGCCTCTAGAGAAAGATTATCTTTCTTTTCTCTCTTTTCTTTTCTTTTCTTTTTTTTTTTTTTTTTTTTTTTTTTTTTAATTATTTGCCTTCTATGAGTTGCCCTTTTGTCTTATCAGAGAAATCTTAGTTTTCTTTATGTCCAAGAAGTGTTCACACATCTTTAATAGTATGGGTGTTGTCTTTATAAAACCAGAGCAAATTAAAACATACTCTTGAAAATGGGCATATTGTAATTGGTTAGTGGAAGAAAGTAAGTAATCTCTAATGAGCTAAGACAATGGAATCTGTAAATTGATGCCTAATCTGGATATATTTTTTAATTTGTAACTGATTGATTTTCAATTGGCTTTAACATGAAACCATTTCTAGAAATTATATAACAGTATCATATAGAAGTCAAGCAAAAAATAAAGGAAACATTAAGTTTTTAGATCTTTTAGTACATCTTTTTATAAAAAAAATATATCTCCTGTCCTATAGTATTTATAAATGTGTTTTTTTTTTTATGTTGCCATGTGTTCTCCAGTGCTTGGAGTTCAGAATAGTTCTCTGGTATGCCACGTTTTTTTTTTTTTTTTTCTTTTTTAGTTGTCATGTGTTCTCCAGTGCTTGGAATTCAGAATAGTTCCTCTGGTATGCCACTTTTTTTTTTTTTTTTTAGATGCCATGTGTTCTCCAGTGCTTCGAATTCAGAATAGTTCCTCTGGTATGCCACTTTTTTTTTTTTAAATGCCATGTGTTCTCCAGTGCTTGGAATTCAGAATAGTTCCTCTGGTATGCCACTCAGTGCTAGGGGCCCCAGTTTAACTTTCTATTTAATCCATAGTTGAAGAGAGAAAAAGAGACGGATACGTACCATTCTCAGGAGCATTTTTGCTTATGTAAATATAGCAGACTAGTTCAGAATTTGAACTTGGCTCACCATTTCCACTTTCCACATTGATTGTTATACTATCTATGTATCTTTGTATGACTTTTGTATATCCAAATATAGCAACTATTATTATAAGACAGGGGAACAAGTTTTTTTTCTCTCTGGCAAATGACATATTTTAAACACTGTAAAGAATAACAAACCTATATGGAGGCAAGGTGGAGTAATCGATAACGGCTCAGATTGAGGAATTGGAGAGCTGAGTTTGAATTCCAGTTGAATCCATTGCATTCACTTATGTGCTAATACCCTTGGGAAAGGTATGTATCCTCTTCTTCTCCCCCTAGCTATGGGTAAATAGCAGGACAGATCGGGTTCTATAGACTTAAATAGCAACTGGTCTACCACAGAAAGAAATGACAACCTACTGTGGGAAAAAATCTGCCTTGTCAGTCATGTATCGAAAGATACATGATCATCTAAACATGTATCACGCATGGCACATAACTGATTGATATGGATGTGCAGAGATAAGATAAGAGTGTGAAGGGGATTCTTGGATGTTGATTGTGATAATGAAAATGTTTTATTACTGATAATTGTGTAATGTTAAAGTTAAGAGTGATATGAACAAGATAATACAGGTTGCGATGGGTAAATTGTCGCCATTTCATATTTTTAATTTTGTACATGTAATTTCTTTTGGATTTTGTTGACTGCACATTTTACTAGGGTCAGTTGAGTACCATCTGTGATAAAAAGAGTACCATTTCTGCAAGAAATTTGGAAACAGCATACATCTGGCTACCTAAGTTCTCAGACTGCAATCCCCTCGATTATTATGGCGCACAGTTGAGTGATAGACCAACAAAAGTACCAAAGATGAATTGAAGGCAAGGGTTATGGCAGCATTCACCAACTTAAATGATGAGACTCTCCAGAAAAGTTGCAGGAGACCCCAAAGTCATCTGAAGGCCATGGTTGAAGCTAATGGCAATTTTATTAAATAAATATACTCTTTAGTATTTCAAGATATTTTTGTGTAATTTTGGTAAATATATCTGTTAAAATGAGATGTCGGTGTTATTTTCATTTGTGCATAGTTTAGATGATATTTTATCCATTGCACCCTGTATTTAAGATTACACTAGTCTCTGATAAAGAATTAGTCATATAATGTGTATCATGACTGTTTGTTATAGAAAAAGTCTTGAAGGCAAAAAGCAATGATCATTTCTGATCTTTTGGATTGGGACCAACATTGAAAGAAATAATTTGTCTTCCAGTTGAAGAGAATTACCCACACTCTCCTAATAATAGGTGGAATTTGGAATCTAAACAAAATCAAAGCTCATATTTGTCTTGAATCAAGAGATTGACTTTGGTAAAGTAAATCTGGGAATTTGCTTCCATTTGTTGGCTCTATTTTTATCATAGATTTTATTTATGAAATCCTGTCTTTCCCACTTTTATTTTAAAATGCTGAATTGTGTTTCTTTCTTTTCACAAACTGGATCCAATAGAATGAGGACAGTGATCTCCCCTTTCTGAGAAAGAGAGGGGGAGACCTCTTTCTTTCCCCAAAGCAAGAGTTGAAACATTAAAGTCAACTTTAGCTTTTAGAAAAGAGATTCTAGAAAACAGGCTTTGTTTGCCATTCACTCAAAGATTGAAGAAGTGAGTGCAGCAGAAGATAGTCAAAGCAGAGGTTCAACAATGATAAACAGTTTTGAAGTCAGTTTTGAAATTAAATATTTCAAAACTGGACTTTAGCTTTATGAATTACAAGATTGAAAAGTTTCAAGAGTCAATTTTGAAGTTTTTAAGCAAAAGATGAAATACAAAGTGACTTTTATCTATTTTATTGTAATTAGTATTTATTCAGTTAGATGAGGATATTAAGTGTTAGTTTCTATTTTAATTATCTCTAAAAAATTGAATTCAGAGTCATTTTGTGAAAAGAGAAGCCTTTGTGTGCAAATGAGTTTATAAAGGAATTACTAACCATTAGTCACTTAAGTTGAATCCACTGAGGATACTTTGATTACAGTTGGTTCATCAAAGCCAATTATTTCTTTCAGACTCATTACCTGAATTTTATAGTGTTAGCTAAATTCTTTGATTTACTAGGTTGGTGAAGCTAGTTAAAAAATAAAATACGTTTACAAGTAAACTGATCTCTTACAAATGTTGATCTGGAAGGAAGTTTAGACAAGTCAGCCTTTTAAATTGAAATAGAATCATTACTGGGATTATCTGTCATGTGACAATGCAGAACCAATCATTGTCATATCACTCTGCAAGCACAAAATTGTTTCTGATTATTTTCTTTTAATGGAGATTATTTTTTATCCATTTCATAAAACTTTCATCAATCTAATACCAGGGTTGGAAGTTTTATGTACTAACTTCATTAGTTTCTGTTATGGTAATATACCCATGTACATGTGGACTCTCCCAGTTATAAATAGGAGCAGGTACTGCCTTTTGAAGAGGGAAGTTTCCAGCAGTCAGCTCTGACAGTCAGACTGAACATTCTTCCTGTAACACTCATTTGTATATGTTTGTATTACTGTTTCTGTTAATATATTTGTTTAATTTAATTCCTCTCTTTATGTCTTTATTTCTGGCCCCTAACAAGGCCACAACAGTTTCATTTCCAGTCGTCTCCCAAATTAAATACCACTTACATTCATCTCAATATGAAATACATCTGTGTGAGATTTTATTATATAAGTTAATCTTTTTCCAGTAACATTGGAATTAAATTATTATAATAATTTTTTTAGGAGATATATAATATATATATGTATATGCACACACACACACACCATGAGAAATTTTATCTTATATGAGGGTCAGTCAAAAATGAATGACTGTTTTAATTATATTTTAAAAGTATTAGTCAGAATTCTATGCTTTTTCCCTCCTTTTTTTTCCTTAGCTATAAATTATAAACTGTTGAAAAAGTCAGGAATAATATTTAGGTAGTTACCTTCACCTGTCCTATCCATAAACTCTTTCAAAAATACTCCCTCTCTGGACCCATATAGAAAGCAAAAAGCTGTCATATAATTTTTGTTCTTGGAAGGAGACAATGCTGCAAATATTTATGCAAGATTAGTGAATGTTTAGGGAAAGACTGCACTTGATTTAAGGAGTTAGGTCATTAGTGTTAATGGCAATCCTAGAAAGGAAAAACTGATCTTAATGGTGGGATCTGCAGTGGCAGGACAGCTGCTGCTGTGAATGAGAATAAAGTTCTCATTATAGCTGGCAGAAGAATCACTATTGTGATAAGAATCGCTTATATAGAAACTTTCTGGTGAGCCATAGTATGGCCTGCAGTTTAGTTCAATCTCCCAACAACTCACAAGGCATATATACATGCTCTCATTTAAAGATGGAATACTATGATTGAAAATAAAGGAGACTGTTAAGAACTAGATTTACAACCCTGTGTTCAATTTGCTATGATTTGTTTTCCCTGATCAAAGAAGACTTGCCATGCAACTCGTATTGTAGTGAACCACCTTTTATTCTCTTCATGTTTCATTGTATGTTGCCATGAACTACTACTTTGTGGAACCAACTCCCAAGGAGATACTTCCCTGATCACTACAATCTTAACCTGATCAAATTTAGGGTTAACCATTATCTTCCCTTCATATCCCCATAAACTGTGCCTCTTCTGTAACCCTTTACCTCGAGTGGATCTTGGGCCTTGTACAGAGTGATCATCATTGTTAAAAAAAAAAACAAACAAAAAAAAAAAAAAAACAGGCATTGCTTTTTGACTACTACTCCTTTCAGTTTTTATTAGAAATATTTATGATCATTTATTTGGTAGTGTGACATTATGCAACTTAAAGGATATTCTTCATGTTGTAAATATATAATAGTATAGTTATTGATTTGTATTTTTTTTTTTAATTTTAGATTGTCGTAAGATGTATTCTCAAAAGAGAAACCTCTAAATTTATTGAATGATGAGAAGATAACATTGAAAATTGTAAAAAAAAAAAAAAAAAAAAAAAAAACACAAAAAAACTGAGCGGTAAGCCCAGAGCAATGAAAAAAAGAGGTGAAAACATTGTCAGTGTAAGAAGAAGAAAAAAAGAAATAGCTTTATGAGTGACGCAAAAAAGAGATTTGAAAAAAAAAACAAAAAAAAAAAAAACTTAAAATGTTAATCAGCAAGAAAAGTTGATTGACAGGCATGGAAATATTGTGAATGTGAACAGAATATGCAGAATACTAAAAACATAGGCTAAAGACATGAAACCATAAAATCAACCAAATTATCCCTTTTCAAGTAAATATCAGAAAGAGAAACACCTAAGTGTTAGAAAACTGATTTCTCAACATTCACCTCAAGTAATGAATGTTGAGATGAATTGTACTGACCTGCTCAGGATGTGAGTTTCAGTGAAACTGTGAACTAACATAATACAATTGGAGTAATGTTTTTGGCAAAGCAGTGAAATTATAAGTACCTTCAAAGTTGATGAGGTTGCCAAGATAAATGCAGAGAACTTTTGTAAATTCTTAATATTTTTTTTTTTTTTTTTTAGTGGTACAGATCACAACAAAGATTTAAGCTTAAATGTATACTCATGCAAAAAACTGCTCTTTCAATTGAAAAACTGAGTATTGCCCACCTTGCCAAAAAGGATTTCGCATAACCAAATTAATAGAAGTAATCAAACAAAAAATGTGTGAAGAGATATACATGAGAACTAAAAACAATATTAAGCAAAGATTATTTCTATGTAGCAATAAAAAAAAAATACTGTTGAAGATAAAAAAGTAGAAAATTTAACAAAATCAATGAGTGAAAGAGTGATGAAGGTTGCTGAATGTCCAGAAGCCCATATTAACATGTAAAATTATTTATAAGATTCTTAATTACTGTTATTTTATTGTTCTCTCTCATAATTTTTTCAGATTTTCACACTCAGTATCTCCTTGCATTTTAGTGTCTTTATCACCTTACTTGAAGAAAAATGATTAGAAAAAAAAAAAGGTGATATTTTTTTTTTTTTATAGGTTTATGGAATATTGTGTTTAGCAATTGTCACTTTGATTCTATTGATAAATTAATAAATTATTTTGCAATGAGTTTGCATAATAAAAGCTGACACCTCCAAAATTCAGTTATCAATATTTTTTATAAGGATAGATATTATAAGCTGAAAGTCTCAATACATTGTTCATATAAATATATTTTAAAAATTTCTACCATAATATAACTAAAAACAGTAATTTGTACAGTTGTAGCGGATGAATTGAAATTAATGAGAAGTGATGATTTGAATATTATATTGATTTCATCTTTACTCATTTTGGTTGTTCATTGTGTCCAACCAGCAATCTTTTACAAAGTTTATCATTTTGATCAATAACATTGCTTGGAAATTGCTTCAGATTTTTATGATTTATTTATTTATATATATATATATATATATATATATATATATATTCCTGATTTACCTATATTTCTTTCTGTGAAGAATTCTTCCCACAATGCAATTCTGCAAATAATGAGATGATGTTTTTTTCATTCAGTCTTATTTTTTATCTTTTGCACATGAAAAAAAAAATTTTTCCCAAATATATAGAAACAATGTTTTTTTTTTTTTTGTTTTTTTTTCATTTTTTCTGTTTTCTTAGGTGAGCATAAGAAATAATTGATTGAAAATTTGTCTTATAAACCATTTACAGATATTTACCTAATTTTGTTTGGCACAGTGTTACAGTAATTGTCACCTAGTGAGAATCAAACTCATACTCAAAATGATTAATGAAAGTATTTTCTTTACTGGTGCACTATGGTAGATATCTTATTACATTTGTATTTGAGTGCACATACCATTTGTAAATATATTGAATGTTTTACAAACCACTGCTCTGTAGTAGACAATGAAAATAGTTGACAATAAATTTAAAATAATTATTCTTGGAATTTGTAAAGTTGATATATTTATATCTCGTACTTTGATAGATTATTATATTTATATTAATCGATCAAGCAATCAGTTACCCAGTAAACTTCCTGCAGAGCATAGAGCCGCAGCTTCACCACACTAGATGTTGCTCCTGTGATTTCTATAGCAAGTAGATTTTTATAGGAGTTGCTCATGTCATACTCACCCAGTTTTGAATTAAAAGCTGCCCTTTACTTACAGTGGTTGCCAATCAAAGCTAGAGTACTCAGTCTGCACTATTATTTAATCCATAGCTGTGAAAGATATAATCATAACTTTCTGAGGGTATTTGTACAAAAGGAAATGCAATTGCTGACTTAGCTGGAGTTTGAACTCTGCCTAAAATTGACCATTTCTTTCCCCCTTTTGCTGTTATAAGCTCCATCCAGTTTTCTTAAGTGTGTATATGTGTCTACTCAAATGTGTATCATGTGACTGCATTTGTACGTCTTACGACATTCTCCTGTGTGTCCCATACATTAATTCTCCCTTTCTTTGGATGAAAGTAGTTTAACATACATAAGTTTCTGCCACATTGTTTCTTCCAAAATTCTTTCAAAGTTCAAAATGACTCCATTGTCTCATGTGATGCTTCTTGAAAATATGGAATTTTCTTTCTTTTTTTTTTTTCTCTCTAGAGCTTACTCATTTGGGGATGACATAGTACAAGATTTTTTTTTTATGGCATATCCAATTGTTATTTATTGATCTTGCTGTGAACATACACAGTTTTAAGTTGAACAAACCAAAGAGCTTACTATTTCACTTCTCTTCCATCTCTACTTATGACATTTGTCTCCAGCTGACCAGAGAAAACACTTGGGCCAGATTAGCTGACTGTAGTTACCTCGTTGACTGTCAGGAACCATTCTTGCAACATCACTCTCTTCCTGTTCAGTACTTCATTCTACTCAGTCCAGTGGTTCTTTATCATTTAAGAATTACCTATTTCCTCATGGTCTTGTAGTTATTTCTGTAACAGCAACAATTCCATTATACAGTTGTAAGCGAATAACATAATTTACCAGAAAGAGATGTGGAGACTATCTGTTCATTTCACAAATTGGCACCCAATGTTTAAAAATATTAGAAAGTAATCAAGAACTAATGTTTCTTACTAATGTTTAGTTTTAAAAATAAACAATAATCTTCATGTGTATAATACTCTTCTTTGTACAATTTTTTGGGCTGAAAGGACTGCAAGTCTTGACTTTCAGTTATTCATGTTTAAAGATAAAATACTAAAATTCTGAGATGAAGTACTGTCCTTACTCTATGAATTATTTTGTTATTTTATTGAATTTTGGAATATACAAGTAAATTTCAAAAATTACAATATCATAAAATGGTAAATATCTGACTTCCCTGCCATAATTTATTTTTACAAATACCAGATCAGACCAAAAATAGAGTATTACTGCCATATCTGGGCTGAAGCTGCCTAGCCCCCACTCACCCATCTTGATAGAGTTCAAAAGCATCTACACAGCCTTGTGGGTAATTATTTTCCAACCTACAACCCCTTTCCTCACAGATGAAATGTTGCAAACATTTTTCTATTTCCATGCCATGTATTCTGATGAACTACATTCCTTGGTTCTACCAGCCCTGACCTTTGCAGCTAGGACCTGCCATGCTACATATACAAAGATGAATCATCCTTATTCTCTTTGTATTACATTACATTCTGACAGCCTCCCCCCTGCACTGCTGTTTTGTGGAACAGACTCCCACTAGGATGTTTTCCTGATCACTACAGTCTTGAGCTCTTCAATCTTTTATCTTTCTTGCATAACCACATAAACTGAACTTTTTACGTTTTCTTATGCCCATACAATACTACACAGTAACCGTCTACCTGAGTGGCTCTTAGGCCTTGTACTGGGTAAACATTAATTTTAAAATAAAGTGAAATATTTCAACTTGCTTAAATTTTGATGATTACAACTTACAGCCCATTAAAATCAGAAACCTACTATTTCTAAATATTCTAATATTTCGGAAGATCAATAAAAATTATAAAGAAATGTTAATACTTTTCTAAGGTCTGTTCATTTATATATTCAGTACTTGGTTGGGTCTCATTTTACATGAATTACTGTATCAGTGCTGCCTGGTATAGAGGTGATCAGCCTGTGGCATTGCTGATGTGTTATGGAAGCCCAGGTTGCTTTGATAGTGACCTTCAGCTTGTCTATATTTTAGGGTCTGGGGATTTTTATTGTCCACTTGAGAATATTGTCTGTGGAGTTCAGGTAAGGCAAGTTGGTTGGCCAATTAAATACAGTAATAAAATGGTCAGCAAATCAGTTACAAGTAGTTTTGGCACTGTGGTCAGTAAACTTGTCAATAGATAGAAGCATGGCAAACTCAAAAATCTCCTGGTAGAGAGCTGTGATGACTTTGGACTGGATAAAACATGGTGGACCTAGCACCAGCAGATAACAGGGTATACAAATCATTACTATGAAAATTTCACACTGTAATTCAAGCAAAATGGCTTTAGAAAATTGGTTATAATAGTAAATCAGTTATCAAATTAGATACCCACAGAATAGAAGATCATTTCAGATTGACACAGTTATTTAATACCACTTCAAATGGTAGCTAATAACAATCATTTATATGCCATGTGTGATACATGCTTAGGCGATCTTGTATCTTTCGATATATGACTGACAAGGGCAGATTTTTTTTCCACAGTAGGTTGCCATTTCTTTCTCTGGTAGACCAGTTGCCATCCAAGGCTATAGAACCCAGTCTGTCCTGCTATTTACCCATAGCTGGAGGGAGAAGAGGATTCATACCTTTCACAAGGGCATTAGCATGTAAGTGAATGTAATGGATTTGACTGGAATTTAAACTTGGCTCTCTGATTCCTCAATATGAGCCACTATCCATTACTCCACCATAATGACGTTTTCTTATTCCAAGGATGCTAAAGTCTATATGATGAGGCTATGTTTGGTCTGTAGAAATAATCATTTGTGAAACTCAATAGTTAAAAAGAATTTATCATGGCTTTTCATTTTTGAATTACTAGTCCTTATTGATCAGTCAAAAGTTAATGATACTTGTATACAGTTGCCTAATTACACCATATATAAGTTGTCCTCATCTTCATCTTTAGTCCTATGATCAGGTATAATTATAGGGTTACTGTACCCCTGATCACTTCCACATATCTGGGTTGGAGAGACATTCATGCCATAGTGTCTTGGGCAGGGAAACCTGGATTATATAATATGAAACCTTTTGGCAGACTGACTCAGTAGAAAACTCACCTAAAAAAAAAAAAAAAAATCACCCAACGTTTTAATGGAATGTCACAAACTCCCTATGTGGACTGACTATATCAGTAGCTATATATATAGTGATTTTCTAAGTGTAGCTTAAATGTGGCACATGGCCAAAAGTACAGGGCACCCAGTGAAGATCGAACTCACTACTCAGTCGTAATTGTTCTACTGAAACAAGTTTGCTAACCACCTCAAGATGCCACAGTAGCTATATATAGTGAGCACAAGATAAATCTGGGGGCATGCTTTAGGAATTACTAGCGTACCAGCTGATTCCCTGTCTTTCAGTAGTGTATTCTCTTTTACAATAAATCTCTCATCTACATGCATGCTGCTGTTCCTTCACTCAAGTACTACCTTTGTCTGTTTGTAACCTCTTTAAAGATACAACACCTAACTCCAGGTAGATCTTGTGAACTGTCAGTTCAGAAGCACCTATACATATCAAGGTCTTGTGTTAGTATGTGTAGCGAGATTATAGCTAGTTCTGCTGCATAACTTACAGCATCTGCTATTCCTTAGTATTTACCCATCTGAGTACTGACCAGGCTTAACATTACTTAATCTTGGTGATTGAACAAGAAACAGTGTTTCAATGTATATGACCATAACCTGACCGAGCAGACTAGATATAAATTAGTGTTAACTGAACATGTATTTTTCTTAATTGATACAATCATAACACATACAATGCAGGAATTTGTCAGTACTACCTTGTACATATATAAAATATATAAATGTTAAGTTAAAACTTGAAGGAGGAATTTACTCTATCACCTGTTATAATTGTCACAAGCAATACATCATAGAAACCTCAAGGAATTTAAATAAAAGATTATGTGAACACAAAAGGGATCTTTTACAAAACAATACATTAAATGCATTAGTTGCTCACTGTAATGAGTCTAACCATAATTTTGATTTAATGAAAATGATACTCTAATTAGAAAGAAAACAGTTTACTAAGACAGAAACATTTAGAAAGTGCTTTAATTGCTAGATTATCCACAGTACATTTGTATCCAGGTTTCACTATTCTTGATAAAGTTTCTATTATCGCAATGTGGGATAACAATAACAAAAGTGATGGAAACATGAACAAAAAGAATCTGAATGAAATCAGCTAGAATTATACACACAAAACACAGTTAAAAAAAAATATTTAAAATCTAAAATTCTAAGTGTCTCTCTTTTGTTCATGCACCTGTGTAGTAACATAAACTTAGTCTAAAGGATGAAACGTGTCATGAAAATTTTTCCACTTTGTCATACTTCCTTCGCCTAAAATAAGCATCTTGGCTTATATATTTATTCATGTTCACTAATTTATATAAATCCAGATTTATGATGAGGATGTTATTAAAAACCTTGACATTTTATGTTATCTATGTTCTAATCTCTCATTCAAGTCATTGATTCATAGACAAACTCTTTATCATTTTCTTTTATCAAAGATAATGACAATCTCAGAATCACTTACCCAACTGGCTTTTTGCACTCAGCTCCTCCATTTTCAAGCATTTCTTGGATTAATGCATTGAAACTGTTGGCATCAACACTTGTTAGCACAAGTAATTTCTCTAAAAAAAGCGATTGTCTCTCACGAACCATTAAGAATTTACAAAATAAGCGACTAAGGAGATTTTTATCAAGAATGTTGAACTTCATGATTTTATTTCTATAAAAGGTGATGAAAAGTATAGAAAAACTACTGATACATTGTTGAACAATGAAAGATGCTTCTTTAGAAGCTGGGCAAAGTATTAAGGGATTGAAAAATGACATTAGAAACAAAGAAGAGTGCTGGACAATTTCATCACAAATGAAAAAGACTTGAGATGGGATGAATTCAACAAACAAATGAAATTTTTCAGTAAAACAAGAAATAATAATCTACAAAGATGCTATTGCTGACAATCAAAGATAGCAGAAAACTTTTGAAAGAAGGCTCATGGGAATTTAATATTCACATCAAAAGCAAACCTGACAAGTTTAAGCAACTGGATAGAGGAACAAGCACAACAAGAAAGGTGTTTTGAAGAGCAGGTTTTGCTAAAAGCAAAAAAAAAAAAAAAAAAAAAATAAAAATATCACTGCCCATGTCAAAGACACACACAGAAACAGAAAGACATTTTTAGTTTCTTTTAAACTAGGTTTCTTAGCGCTAATTCTGAGTCATTATTCTGTGTCTTTATTCCAAGAGATGTTGAGATTAATATTATCACACTCGTTTATTTTTTATAATTATTTCAACTTAAGTGTTCTTTTGTTTTCCTAGTATTCATTTTCTGAGATGTCTTTGTCATTAAAAAATTCAAATTGTTAGTATTAGTATATGGTTAAATTTCCACTACAGCTCTTCACAAACTGCTTTTGACACCTTTGATCACCAACATTATGTTCATAAGCTGCACAAATCTTTTTCTTGTTTGAGATGCTTTTTTTAACTTAGTAAAAAAAAAAAAAAAAGCATGTGAAGATTTTGCCGATTTAGTGTGACAATGATAAAAATATGGTAATTTTGATGAATTTTTTTTTTTTTTTGCCAGCATCTCTATTACAATTCCATCTGGCCCAGCTGTTTTGTCTTGTTCAATTTGGCTAGTGATGATTTCACTTCAGACTTCAGTATTTCTAGACCTTCCAGGAGTGGAATAAAATTGGTCTTGATTTCAGGGAGAAGCTTACATTAAAGTATACTAAACATCTTACAGTTGTTATATCAAATAATGGCTGTCACATTAAATACCAAATACTGTTTGATGTGTCAAAAAATTCTGCATGTCACTTTGTTATATTTATCAATAAATGTGAGATACCTACTTACAAAATGTGATAGAAAGAAAAACAAAAAGATTCTAAATGATTTTGGCTAGATTCAAAAAAGAATTAAAAAAAAAAAACTAAAATGCCCAGCATCCCTCATTCATGCGCATGTGTAGTCATTACAGCACAACAATTTTAATCCAATAAAGTCCTGAAGGACAAAACGCATCACAAGTAAACTTTTTCCACTTTGTCAAACAGTTTTCCCATATATATATATATATATATATATATATATATATATAAGATGTACTGAAAAGTTCTCAGAGTGACCCGCTTTACAAGCTAAGTATACATCAAATTTCTTGAGAAGGTCTTCTGAACCAGAAAATTTTTGAGCCATCCAACATGTGTTGGATGAGAATAAAACCTGACTAAGCAAATAAATATTAGACCAGTTGAAATGATCTAAGCAAAGTGATTTATAGTTTTCCTATTAATCTTACAAAGGCACTGTAAATAAAAAAAAATAAAAAAAATGAAAACCAATTAAAAATACTGAAAAAAGGAGTATGTCTGTATTTTTATACTATGACGTCTCTTTTTTTTTAAATAGTGCCTCAGGTGAGCACAAAAATAATAATGAAGTGCAATAAAATGAATTTAAATTAATTTTTCTTGTGTACAATAAATATAACCCAAACTTTTATTTGAATTTTTCAGTCATTAGGTTCAGTTCAGCTTCTCAGTCTAATATTAAAACAGTTTTTTCAGTTGTGAATTTTTAACAGATCTTTTAATGTGAACAACTTTAGTTCTGTATTGTTTCACATAATCACAGTAATTAAGTTAAAATCTGAGTATCTTCTTCACTTTAAACATTGAATAAATGTATAAAATTTAAGCAACTGTCCTTCTAAATGTGTCTAATCATCTGCATTTAGGCATTTCCATGAAGACACAAAATGCCTATCAGACAAGAATTCTTTTTTGTTTGTCTTAGCTTCCAAAGATCATGCAATGATGATAATATTACATGATTCAAATTGTTTGCACTAATATCCTCATTTTTCTTATTATAATGTTTCAGCTGCTATCTTCAGCATTCTTCAGGTATTGGCTGCATTTGAAAATTTTTGAATGTAGCCCAGAATATCTCATCTCCACAGGCCAAATAGTTTACGAATTCAATTGGAAATGTTACTAGCTCATTAAAAAATTTGTGATGAATTTAGAAAAAGAAGCTAATTATTTTTTTATTCAAAAAAAAAAAAAAAAATTAGTTTTAATTTTCATATGGAAGTCAGTAACAGCTAAATATTTTTCTCCTACATATTGTTTCCTATATGAACTTGAATTCCTTATTCAGTTTGCTGTTCTTGCTACATATCCCATATGCCACTTCCTTTCTTTGTCAAGAAAGTTGTTGAACACCTAAACAAAAACAAACTCTTGATTGACAAACAGTATGACCTTAGCTCTTCTAGACCCAGTGCTGATGTTCTGTTATCACACATAAAATCAGTGAAGCACTTGAAAGTACAATTTTGTTCTTGGAAAACTATTCATATTAATAAAGAAGTTTTAATTAGAAATATTGCTTTTCAATCCTTTGTCATGCATTTTGTAAATCCCTCTAATTCCTCATTTGCCATCTTTATGTATGAATTTGAAGTTCAATGGAAAAACTACAATGCAAGTTGGTCACCAAATTTACTCTTTAGGATTAAATTTACTCTTTAAGAGATGAAATAAAAAAAGTTAAAAAATCTGACAGTTAAAAGTAAAATATGTTTAATGTTTAAATTTTGATAAATATATTTTTTATCTTAGTTTTGGGAAAAGTGATGATTGAAAATTAAAATAATTAAATAAAGTACACAATGTAAATAATATAAGTGTTCATATTATGGAAGCAGTTTGGTGTCAAATAACTGATTTGTAGCTAGAATTGTAGATTGACTTCAAATTGTTGTCCAAAGAGAACTGCAGATGTAATTCAAGAAACTTGACTTTTATCAGAAGACCTAAGTAGATTTATTTTCCTAGCACTGCCTAAGAAGTCAAGTTCAAACACTCAGCTTTAAGAGCCATATAACAAAACTTATCCAAATTCTGAAGAATAGATCTACCAGCAGAATCATACCAGAAATAAAACAAAAACAGTGTGGATTCATTAAAGACACTGGAACAAAGAATGTGATTTTTATGCCCAGAGGAATAACAGAAAGAGCAATATAAATGCAGAAGGATGTGCAAAAGCATTTGGTAAAGTATGTCCCAAAGAATGATTTGTAACTGCTAGATAACCATGACATATTTGGGAAGGATATTAAAATAATCCAGAACCTATACTGGCAGCAAACCACCTGCATATTAATGAAAGATGAATTCAGTAAATATACAAAAGTAGAAAGAGGTATAGTACAAGGATGTATCTCCTCATCAGACTTATTCAAGCTATACAGTGAGACGTTTCTGAGTGAATTAGAAACTCCTACTATTCATTATTGGTGGCCACAATTTTAAGAACATAAGATATAAAGATGACAGTATTGATAGCACATATGGAAAGGAAACTACAAGAACTCCTACAGGAGATAGTGAAGGAAAGCAAGAAAGGACTAAACATCAATGGTAAGAAGGTATAATAGATTGTTGTTAGAAAAAAGAACAGCCCAATTTGTAAAGGCAAATTACAAATTGGAGATACCAAAATCAAAAAAGAATATGCACTACTGAAATCTGAAGGTGCATTGGAATAGCGAAAGAAGCCTTCCAAAAGCTAAGCAAAGTATTAAGAAATAGAAAAATTTCATTAGAAACAAAGAAAAGAGTATTGAACTAATATCAGTAATATCAGTTTTTCTTTATGGCAGTGAATACTAGACAATCCCCTCATAGATGAAGAAGGGATTTGAAGCAACAGAAATGTGGTTCTATAGAAAGATGTTGAGAATATCATGGATCGAACATGTGAGCAACGACGTTGTTTTAATGAAAACAGAACCAAAAAGGACACTTATGCTTAACATCCTGAAGGGATAGTTGAAATTTCTAAGGCACATAATGAGGAAAGTGAGCTTAGAAAATCTGATACTCACAGGAAAGATTGATAGCAAGATGGATAGAAAAAAACAGCACATAAGCTAGCGAGCCTGAGTAAATGGATGGCAGAGCAAGGTTTAGGAAACATAGCAAAAATATAAAATTTATTAAAAGCTATAAAGGACAGGAAATTATGGAGAGTCATGATCCCCTTACATACTGAAGGAATATGGCACATAGAAGAATAATAATACAATATTTGAAATGGAAACCTTGTAGTCACTTATCATTTATTAATGAAAACAATTTTGTATTCTCAATAAAAGTATATTTCTAAATTATTGAGTATCTTAATGATACATTAACAATAAAAAAAAAAAAATTTTCTTTTTTTTGATTATGTATAAGGATTTCAAATAGTAGTGTCAAATAAAAAAAAAAAAATCTTGCGTTTCAAGTAAATGAAATAATAAATGTATTTGTTACATAGGTACCACACCACTTCAGTTTTAAAATTGAAAATCATCCTTGGATTATCAAATGAAATTTTCTCTCATATATATATATATATATATATATATATATATATATATAAATGTAATGAAAAACAAACCACTTTAATGTACCATTACGATAATTTATTTCACCTAAATCCTTTTTTAAGGATTCAGGATCATCAGGTAAATCTTCCAACAACGAATTGAGAAAAAAATGGGATTAGAAATTGGTGGGTAGTGTAATTTTTGTAATTTAATAGAGGGGGTTGAGAGTGGTAGTTAACCAGACAATATAAAGTATAGGGAGGGGTTAATTTTATATCTCTCTTAAGTATGTTTTATATTGGAGTAGGAGGAGTGACAGAAAACTTGACCTCTTTAGATGGTTATATATATATATATATATATAGTAGTCAACTCTCCCATCGAAATTCGACGTATGAGGGTCAAGGAGATCAGTTTCCAGGAAACTGACAGCCCAACACCGGCACATGAGATTTGATTATAGTGGTGAAGGTTTCGTGCAGGACGATCCACACTTTTTGAAGGGATGAATACAGAGATCTGGTGCACGGAGTGTCACAAGGTTTTGAATTCAGAGTTATCCTTCTCCTAGACCAGTTGCCATCCAAGGCTATAGAACCCTGTCTGTCCTGCTATTCCTCAATCCAAGCTGCTATCCACTACTCCACCATGCCTCCTATATATATATATATATATATATATATATATATATAAATTCCTTTTCCATCAGCAAATCAAAGGAACAAGTATTTTGATAAATTTACTTTCATATTTCTGTCTGAATCTGAGATGAGGAGTTATTATTTATGTTATTTTCTTTTTTAATCATATGCCCCCCCCCTCTCTTATGCAAGGCAGTAAAACCCACTAAAACACAAGGGGTTACTGAGTGTGAAAGAACAAGAAAAAAGAGGAACATTATTAAAGAGTGAGATCAAGAAGAGTAATCCAGTAGATAATGTTTGATGTTGCATTTAAATTTTTGAAGATCAAAAGCATTGAGCCAGAAGAGAGTTCCACAAGCAAGAAGTGCAAGAAAAGAAAGCTGTTAGCATACAACTTAGTTACATATTGCTATTTCAATTGTAAATTGATGAAACCTTGCCAACAATCTAGTCCTATGTTAAATTCATAAAGTCTAGGTACCACAGGGAAGAGTTCATTCAAGCAATTACTATGAATGTATTTATAGGAAAAGTACTTGAAAGCTACATTACAGCAGTGGGAAAGTGACTGAAGCCAAAATGCCAGGTCAAGTTCAATAATATTGCTGATTCTTCTTTGGATTTTATCAAGAATCTCTAAATAAATAGTAAGAGCATCAGACCATATGTGGAATCAATATTCAAAGCATGGACAATTGGTCAACTTATAAATATGAAAGATAGATACAGGAGAGAAAAATTATCTAGCTCAGTACAATAAACCAACATACTTAGCAGCATATCTAACAATTGATTCATTATAATCTTTCCACTTCATATCAGCCATGAATGTTAACCCAAGAAATTACAACAAGCCAGTCTTCTGGAGGTTAGCATCAGCCATGCTGATAGGAGGCAGTAAGGATTCTTTAATTTACAATTAGATTAATGTCCTCACCTTTGTTGGTTTTGACCCTTGTGCCCTTCAAGGTTCTGTTAATCAGTGGTAACCTTTCAGGGAATTTATATAAGCCCTGATTGATGAGCACTTAGAGAAGAGAACCTCTGATTTTGTGATCTATAATCTAAAACTTTCACCATTAGATTATTCCCAAGTCCTCCAAAGTCCAATTAAACCCAACTAAACAGAAATTTGTTTTTGTTGGAAATGCAATTCCGTATTGACAATTTCCTCTTTGCTACCGAATAGTAAATATATGCCAACTGTTTCTATGGAAACTGCATTGCAGTGTTTGAATGTGTAAATATGACTAGCAATGAGACAATTCTTGGGCAAAGGTTCAACAACCCACCACCCTTCTCACTTCCCCTTGAATCAATACTGCAGTAAAAGTCTGCGGTAAGTTCTTTTACTTACACTGTTATTTCTGTTGCATTGTGTGGAGACAATAATTGCTTAATTATTCTGAGACTTCCATTTTCTGTAGAGATTTCTGTCATCGAATATTTGGCCCTTAGATGTGGATTGCTTGATCAGTATAGATTTAGTTAAATTTGACACGAATTCCTTTAGAAAAACCATCCTCTGACTTTGGCCTTTGTTTTTAACACTGCATCTCAACTTGTTTACACTTGTCAGTCAAATGCGGATTTTCTAGAAGTTGTGGATTCTAAAGGAGCATATCCAACTTTTCAAAACTACACTCGTGGTTGAGATATATTAGAAACTTACCTAGCGGAATGGACATTATACCCAATCAAATCTTTATAAAATATATCCTTTCCTACCTGCCTCAAACTGCTTAAGCATTTCAATGTTTATAGGGAAAATTAAAAACATCAGTGCATGGAGTTTGATGAAAGGAATATAGTTAGTGGATATGAGTGCTGAAAAAAAAAGCTGATTGCATTTCTTCAGATTCTGCCAGATTTTTGTATAAGTTTGCTTTAAAAATTGAAGACCAGCCTTAGATGAATAAATAAACATTTTCTTTCAAATCAACTGTAATATAATTTTTTTTTTTTACCATTAGTGTTTATATATATATATATATATATATATATATGAATACCTTAAAACTATATTTTTATCACATATATATGATAAAAATATAGTTTTAAGGTATATTATATTTATGGGTTAAAATGGTCAATATCAAGGATAGAGCTTATGTAAATATAAAAGTGGAAATTGAGGTCAACACCCAGTGGGGACAGTCTGTTTCATGCTTAAATGCAATCTTCAGGCTATAAGTTTTGGCTTTAAGCATGAAACGGATTGTCACTGCTGGGTGTTAACCTCAATATCCATATATATATATATATATATATATATATATATATATATATACACACACACACACACACACCTTTTCGATCAGAAATTTGAAGACACAAAGCTCATTTCATAAATTTATTTTCATATTTCTGTCTGAACTTCTGAGATGAGGAGTTAGCATTATTTACAATCAGAATAATGTCCTTGTCATCTTTGCTGATTTTTTATTTTGCTCATGATGCTTTGCAGTTTTTTTTCATGGTTCTGCCAATCTGCATAACCTTACAGGAAATTTGAACTGAACTCTTTATTTAATCTATAGGATTAGATTGCTCTTGTTTTGCTCTCAATATCTAGGGACAATAGTCTAGGGGATTAAAGCTTTTGTTCATGAATTTGGTGGCATAGTAATTGTAAGTTCAGTCCCTGGGAAGAGTAGTACAGACTCGGACTCAGTGGAAACAGAACTAGCAATAATTTAGCAGCACTAAAAAAAAAGAACAAGATGGGATATCCCTAAACATGGACAGGAAGAAGACAATAATGTATCCCTGTGGATTAAAAAAAGAGTTCAGTTTGAGGTTCCCTGTATGTTGCCCAAATCAACAGACACCTGAAAAAGACTGGATGGCCCAATGACCAAAATGTTGGGATAATAACAACAAAGATGAAGACATTAGTTTAAATGTGAAAAAAAAATTCTCACTTGAGATATCTTTATACTTATAAAGAGAAATGAGAACACTGTAACCTGTAGATTAAACAAAGTGTTCTGTTTGGAATTCATTGAAGGTTACAGACACCTGAAGTTGGCCAAGGGGTTGGGAAAAAGTGTTGAAATGTGACAATAACAACAAAGATGAGGATATTACTCCTATTCTAAATAATGTAAATTATTTTCATATTACCAAGCCGCATATTTTTGTTCAACTGATATCATCTTAAATAATGAGAAAATATTAGGTTGGTGCAAAAATAATGTCGGTTTTTGACGTGTTTTTTAACGTCAAAAACCGACATTATTTGCACCAACCTAATAATAGGAATAATAATTTAATTATAAATATAATAAAGTTGATATTGTTTTTTATCCTTTATAAACTTGGCATATTTTGGCCTTTGTAAGGAGGAAGTGGTATAATAACGTGGGTATTTTACAGGAAGCATGTTATTTAGATTTGGCTCCAACTCTTAAGACTTCAACTTCTCATTGAAGTTAAGGAGACATTTAATTTTCTCATTATGTTTAAAATAAGATTAACTTAGTATGGCACAAGGTAAAATTAACAAATGGAAAATTGTGTTGCACTAATCTTCTAAATTGGGTGGGCCTGCTTGTTTCAAAAAGCATTTGAAATTCTGTTCTTTTATAAAGACTTATAACTGATGCCAGTATGAAATATTTAATTATATCAACCATCATGAAGACGTATGTCTTGTGTCTGGATTATGTGTACAATATTTGATGGCATATATAACTCCCTTCTCATATTTTTTTATAAAATCCACCCAATACAATGCTTGAGAGCAATTCAAATTAGTGAGTTACTGTTAAAACGTTTATAATGTATGAGTTGCATGATATGAATGAAAGAGAAGGTGGTAGCAAATGAAGATTATGAGGATAAGGGGGATAGATAATGATTGAACCATGACTTGAAAAGGTTAAGATTTTAGTGTTCAGGGAAGCATTCACATGGGAGTCTGTTCCACAAAGTAACAGTTCTCGAGGTGGGGGGGAAGCTGTCTGAGTGGAACATTTGTTTTTAATCAATTCACCTCAAGCAAGATGATAATGCCACAAAAATGCAAGGGGCTACTAAGAGAATGAGAAGATTTTAGAGGGAACCAGAAACCCAATCTACTCCTCTTTAATCTATTCTTGTTCAAAAGATGAGAGCAGCGGGTGAACTGTTTGATAGGCGAACCTATCTACTGGTATTGAAGGAAAAAAAAATAGCAAATAGAATTTCGGAGTTTAGACAGAGACATTAGAAGTATGGAGTTGAAATAGACTTTAGAAGGAATGAGAAAACCAATCTTAAACAAGAATCAAGGGATAAACTTCTACTCCTGTCCAAAAGACTGGGAAGGAGTGTAAACAATTATAGAATTATATTTCAAATATATGGGGATGATATGACTCCATAGAAATATACATAAATTTAATATTACAGGTGGAATTAAGCTAGATACAGATATTAGTAGTCTAGAGTACAGGTAAATGACTTACCAGATACTTGAACTTTATTTATAAAACCTGGGGGATATTTTTAGACCATGTTTAGAGAAAATAAAAATGTTTGTTCTTATATATCATCAAATACACTATTTTACCTGTTGTAATCTAGGGAAGGTTACTGAATAGAATAATCACATAAAGGTTGGTAATGAACAATAATACTTAGGACATGAACAACACATATAAGATTTGCCAGTAGTGCATAGAAGTAGTCAACTGCTAGAAGTGAGTCAAATGAATTCCACAATGAATCTCAAACTGCAGACCAACATACAGTATTTACTACTGTATTTATTTGAATGGGGACATACCCATTATCATCTGTAGGTATGCCACAACATTACCACTCAATGTTCCTTAAATAAAATCACTGAAAATATTGATGTTTTTAAATGTTGTGCATTAGAAAACATCAATAGATACACTAATATTTTAAATTACTTATTTCTAATCTAATCTAGTGCTGTTGTTTTTGGATGAACTTTCCTAAAAATACTTTCCCTCATTTTTGTTCTCATGATTAATTTGCTTTTAAGGAGTTGGTCTCTCTCTATCACTCTCACAAACCAACCCACATATGCATAATATATACACTCACATACAAATAATGTCAGTCAATCAGTTATATGCCATGTGTGATACACACTTAGGCGATCATGTATCTTTCGATACATGACTGACAAGGCAGATTTTTTTCTTGCAGTAGGTTGCCAGTCCTTTCTGTGGTAGACCAGTTGCCATACGAGGCTATAGAACCCAGTCTGTCTTGCTATTTACCCATAGCTGGGGGGAGAAGAATAGGATCAGTACTTTTCCCCCAGGATATTAGCATGTAAGTGATGTAATGGATTCAACTGGAATTTGAACTTGGCTCTGATTCCTCAATCTGAGCTGCTATCAATTACTCCACTACAAATAATGTAGTAAACACTTTTCACTACATTAATTTTTTAGTTTTTGTTTTGTATGTTTAATGGCATATCCACTCCTTATGTGTTATTTAATGCCAAAATTTAATTTTCTTGGGAGCATTAGTTATTTCTTATACAAAAATGTATTGTTGGTATTTTTTTTTTCTTACAAATATATTAATTTATTAATTTATATATTAATTTATTGTTGGTAATTTTTTTTTCTTACAAATATATAAATGTGTTGCTGGTAATAATTTTTTCCCTATAAAAATGTGTTGCTCACACCTTCACTATAAAAATGTATTTCTACACTTTCATAGTATTTTGACTCCAGTTTGAGGTTAACAATTTGCCCATAGCTGGGATCCTAACAGGTGCTACTACCCCATGTCAGGATGGACCTGGGAACAACAGCAATTAAGAGGTGGTTCCTTGCTCCTCAAAACCTCAAGATCAGAGGCCTTGTTTCTGGATGTAATTTATCGTCATACCTAGTGTGTGAAAAATATTTTTTGTACATGTACCATGAAATAAAGATTGATAAAAGAATGTTTGAAAGATTTTTTTTTTTTTTAATTAAATGGAAAGAAACCTCCATTATCTTCATTCATTGCAAGAACAAAAAGTACAATATGTATCATCATAATAGCAGATTTAAAGGAACTGAATTCATTTCTGTAAAAAAAAAAAAAATATCTGATTTTTATCCTTTGATTAAATATAAATGAGTAAACCAATGATCAGCCATTTTAATGTAAAAAAAATGATGAGGTAGGTGTGTATATATAATATATATATATATATATATATATATATATATATATATGAGGCTCATAGCTCAATAAGACTGGTTCCTGTACGATCACCAAAGTTGAGCCTGGTCAGTATCTAGATGGGCGACCACTTGGGGGATACCAGATGCCATAAGCTTAAATGTGCTGGTGATGTAATCTATACTGGCTTGGAATTGTTAATAAAAGAGCTAATTTCCAATCCCAGTTGGATTCATTATATTCACATACGTGCAAATACTTGGAAAGATATAAATCCACCTCTTCTCCCCCAAGCTATGGGTTAATTAGACTTGTATCACAAAGTCATTATTGCAAAAAAAAATTTCTTAAAATCTACAAATATTTTTTTGGTTTAAATAGCCTGCAAAATGTTGATAAGCCGTAACAAAACAAATCAATATCTCATGCAGTAATAATACTAATAAAGTTCTCCCCCCCCCCCGCCACTCCTGAAAAAATTCTGTGCAGAATATTTAGATTTCAGTATTAAATAACACATAGAGGTTGATATGCTACTAAACAAAAACAAACAACCAATCCAATTTAGATAAATAAAAAATCATTGGTGATAATATAAAAATATGAAATAAAATCAAATACAAATTTCTTTTCTGCTTTGAGAAAATTTAGTTCATCATAAATTATTTTATTGACTTCATCAGAAAGGAAATATTTTCCAGTATATGATTGTACAAATCAAAAACTTTAGCTCCAATCAAACACTGAACAGTTTTTATTGGCATTTTTGCCATTAAGTTAATAGCAAATCCGTCAAATAGAATACAACGGTTTATGGAAATGTCAATTTATGATTAAAACTACATTTTTTTTTTATATTTTACTTTTTAAATATCAAAACAGCAATCCAAACACTAATCATTTAAAAAAAAAAAAAAAAATGGTAAAAATTACCTGCTTTTCCTTGAGTTATGACAGCTAAAGTTGGTAAATTCTGCAGTTTATATTTTTACAGGTAATTGCTCACTTAGGTTGTTAAGGTTTTTTTTTGTTTTTTTTTCCCTTTTGTGTCTGTGTTTTTGAAATGGAATTGTATAATTTCTCCCAGTGATAATATTTTCTGCAATATTAAAAATTGTGCTTTAAAAAAAATTTTGTCTGGAGGATTGTAAATTTTA
Source organism: Acanthosepion lycidas (assembly GCA_963932145.1). Classification (NCBI taxonomy): domain Eukaryota; kingdom Metazoa; phylum Mollusca; class Cephalopoda; order Sepiida; family Sepiidae; genus Acanthosepion; species Acanthosepion lycidas. The sequence goes on from OZ010589.1 coordinate 73,574,747, forward strand.
CGAATAATAACCACAGATGGGTAACTCTGCACTGATTTTGCTATACCTTGGACCTGACATATTTATTTACATTATTTAGCAGGGTTTATAAAATATGAAACTTGCTAACACAATGATTAAGATATCATTCAGAGTGTCTGTGAATGCTTCCCAGTTTGAAATATAATGAAATAGTGGATATATGAGAGGTTCTTGTCTAAGGCTCCAAGTTATTGTTATTTATCAAGCATTGTTAATTTCTTATTAGTGTAACTACATCTGAAGGCTTAGATAGTTAATCCAGTGTTCAGAGTAACTGAAATATAGGATGAAAAGATATCAAATATAAAATGATAGTCCAGTGATTGTGATATCTTGGGTATGAATCACTATGATTAAGTTGAAATTTAACTGCTGTTGACTGCATGCTGAGAAGGACGCATGATCACCTTGCATCAGAAACACTCAACTACCAATGATGAACTATTGACTAATTTAGTATAATATCAGTATGTACTAATGATGCTCTGGGATTAATTTGATGATAGATCTACAAATGTCATTGTGATAATGGACAGTTCTTATGACCATGAATAAATCATGTTGGTATTCATTTGATAGGTGTCTGATTCAAAAATGCTAATTTTCTCATCTTTCAGGAACTTGGCATGCAATCTAATAAATGTCATCTTCATAAGTAAAATCACATGTTCGTTAAAATAATCAGAATTGATATTTTGTTATTTGCTTGATTAATTAAAGTGACATTTTCTCACTGCATTGAATTTGATGGATTAAACTTTTTGCTGGGTATCATAAAAATGCCATCAAAACTGGCAGACAAAAGAAACATTTTGCTGCTGAGCAATTAATGTGTTAGAAAATTTCTGTGAGCAAATCGGCTTAGAAGATAGCAATAATTAACATGGATTTCAGATTTTGATGAATCCAAAGTTCTGGTTAGATTTCTTTCTTTCCTTTTTTCTTTTTGTACTGCTTGGAAGTTATTTTCATTTTCAGCAGATATTTTTTTCCTTTTCCCACTTTCTTCCAATCCAACCGTCAACATTGTTCTTCTGGAGCCATCAGAGTTGTAAGCCTGAGTATAGTGATTTTGTGTATATTTTCTACAATTATCAGTCATTTTTAGAATAGTTTTTTTCTCTGTGTGAGATGAAAGCAAAAACAGATTTATAAATATCACATATATGTGATTTGTATGCCAATATGGACAAGCGATACAGCAGCCATATTGTTGTCACTGCAATAAGGAAATTACAAAAGGCAAGATTGTTCACTCATTCACTTATTTTCTATCTTGAACAATAACAAGAACATATTTTGTAGGTAATTTGTATTGAGAGAGAGCATGTGAAAAGTTGGATTCATGCCTTTCTGAAGGTCATTGGATCAAAATTAATGTAAACAGTTTTAACAACTTGAATTCAGTTCACTGATTTCATGTTTTGGATTGATAACTGTTATATGCTTTTCCCCCTTGTTGCTTTCGATCACTCTTCTCTCCTATCCATTTTCCTCTCCTATCCATTTTCCTCTTCTCTCCTCTCCATTTCCCTTACTTCGTTATTTTTTTTTCCTTTATATATGCAAGATTTACTTGTGGGGTTGTCACTCTTTTATACAAGTGCAATCTATTTCCTCCAGTCAACAATTCCTTTTTAATAGAATGCTATAGAATAAAAAAGCTCATTTCAGCCACTTTTCTTTTCATTAATGTTTCTCTCATTCAACTTAATTAAACCCAGATTTTTTTCTGGTTGAGCAGAAATAATGCATCTCCCTAATAAAAACATTCTGCATTTTTAATGTCAAGTTTATTCATAAACATTCTAATTAATATAATGAGAATAGGTTATGGTATGACGAAAATCATAATCAAAAAATCTTTATTTGACTTTCCTATACAAGCATTTATTGGTTTCAATATAATTTACATTAATTAATGCACTGATAGTATATAAGTATTTTTTGGGCTTAAAAGGAAATTTATTCATTTTTTTCCCCAACAATTACTTAATTTAAGGTTCTGGTGTTAAATTTGTTTTCACTAGGAATTTCTCAAAATTTAATCTACATGTCCACTACTATAATGAATGTATGAAATAGCTTGTCTTTCAGTTTACTAGAAAAATTGTCAGATACAAAATCCCCATTATTTGCCCAACTAGTTTCACATATACCTAGAATGTTAACACCCCCCTGTCCCCCAAAAGTAAAAAAAAACAGATAAAAGTTATTCAATAAAACCACTTTCAGCCTTAAGAACATCTTTCATGTGGCCTTTGGTAGTGACTGCATGCTTGGATTAAAGTGTTTGCTTTATAACATCTATGATGGCAGCCTTTGAATTATAGAGCTTCTTGTTAGTCACCTTCTCAACAATACCTCAGATTAAAATCAAGAGGGATATCACTATGTTAAGGCTGGCATGATTATGAAAATTCTTGGACAGCCTCAGTACTATGGACCATGTTAGAGAGGGTGAGATCCTGCTCGAAAAAATACAATCATCCTATTGAATCAAGTAGTCAGGGCTTAATCACTATGTCCAATACCTTTATGTAGGTGGCGGTATTGACTTTGAGCTGGATGACATGTGATCGACCTTATTCATCACAATTCTCTATGGGGTCTGCACAAAGTCACTCATTGTTATTCCACTTAACTTTCCACTTTAAAGAAACTAGCTGTCTCTGGCTTTCTGTGGTTGGTAGCTGATGCTATGAGCACAGTGTGACTGTTCATTTCTTGGCTCATATCAGAATCTGTTATGTTAATGCTCTTGATACATCAGAAAAAGATTTTGTGATATCATACTTGTTTTTTTTCCACTAAAAATGTGTTCTTAACTATATGGTGGGCCCTCTGTGCATAATATATAACCATTTCACCCCCAAGCAAGGCAATAAAGCCACTAAGACACAGGGGCTTACTGAGTGTGAAAGAATATCAGAAAAAAAAAACATTAAGGAGAAAGAACAATGAAAGAACAGAAACAAATAATACAGAAAATAACAATTGACATTACATCTAAATTTTTGAAGATCAAACTTGACTGGAAAGCAAAAAGCCAGAAGAGAGTTCCCAAAGCAAGAAATGTGAGAAAACAAACTGTTAGTATAGAACTTATGGTTACATCTAGTCATTTTAGCCATAGAATGATGAGACCTTGTCAATCTAGTACTGTGCTTAAATTTGTAAAGTTTACATACCATCATGGAAAGTTCATCAGAACAATTACCATGAAAGTATTTATAAAAAAAAAAAAAAGGCACAGGGAAGCTACAAATACTGAAGTGGGAAAGTAACTGAAGCCAAGATGCCAGGACCAATAACATTGCAGATTCTTCTTTGGATTTTATCAAGGATCTCTAATTATATAGCAGGAGCACCAGACCATATATGGCAGCAATATTCAAAATAGGGACGATTGGTAGACATATAAATATGTAAGATAGATTCTGGTGAGAAAAAGTATCTAGCAAAACACTGTGAACCAACTTTCCTTGCAGCTGACCTAGCAATTGATTCAATATAAACTTTCCACTTTTTTGGGTCAGCAGAAAATGTTTATAGCTGTCTATATCTGTGAGATGAGGTGTTATGGTTACTTACATTATTTATGTTATTCGGACTGTTATCCTCATCTTTGCCATATTCACAATGTTTCTGCTGTTGTACGCTCCAGCCTTCTTCAGGTGGTTGGAATTTCAAACCGAACCCTTTATTTCATCGCCGGGGAAGATTGTTCTAGTTCCACATGCCATGCCTCTTCCAGATGTTTCAGTTATTTCCCTCAAGGACACATAGCCGGTGGATAAAGATGTTGGTTAGACCCAATGACTAGACCAAAGAGTTATGACTTCAGTATCAGATCACAGCAGTAGTGAACCAAACTTGGAGAATTGAGTTAAAGGGAAATAATGATAATGGTGGCATCTTTATATAAGGCCTGGATGACTTGGATAATTCCGTTATCTAAATTGAATTCTCTAAGGATTTGCTAAAGACCGTCATACCATGTACAATCAAATGCTTTCTTGAATTCTGAAGAACTATGATCCTTCAATCTATATTGGTGGTAGAACCATCTGCATTCTACATGTTGCAGACAACATTGACCTCATTGCAGGTAGTAACTGTGAGCTCTTGGACTTGATCAACAAACTTTTTGAAAGAGCCGGATCATATAGAATGGAGGTCAGCTCCAAGAAATCCATAATAATGGTGAATAGCACAAACAGTAATACCTGTATCAAAATTACCATGAACAGGAATTCCATGGAGGAAGTGTCCAGATTTAAATACTTTTCTAAAGATGGTATCTGCAAATCAGAAATCTACACATGGATTGCCACTGCCATGGCAGTGATGGCCAAATTGGCAAGAATATCAAGGAACAAAATCAGCTTTCAAACAAAGTACATACTGTAAAAATCACTGGTAGTCTCCATTCTCCTATATGGATGTAAAACATGGACACTGTTGGCAGAAACAGAAGGATCTAAGTGTTTGAGAACAAATGCATGAGAAAACTCCTTGGCATTTTTTCTTGGGAACATAAAACTAGTGAGTTAGTGTGGAAAAGGGTTTAACATTTGTGGGCCCCCAGGAACTTCTTCCTACTGTCAAACAGAAAAATGTCATGGTTTGGACATGTTACAAGGCACAACAGGCCTGTGCAAGACCATCATGCAAGTCACCGTTGAAGGTAGATGTAGGAGAGAATGTCAACGCAAAAACTGATTGGACAATGTCAAACAATGGAGAAGTATGACTATATCAGAATTGTTGATAGCTGCCATTGATAGACCATTGTGGAGGAGATTCAGTTTGGCTTCTGCATTCAGATTCCCCCTACGATTATAAAAGTCAAGAGGATGATGATATTACTAGAAATTTGTATTGCTTTTTAAAACTCTTTTGAAATTCACAAACCTTTTAGCTTTCTGACATTAGAAGTATGTTGTGTTTCAATTTTATTAAATATTTTTTTGTTTACCACTATTTTACCTCAGTAAATTTTTTAAAAGTATAAATGAAAACTCAATGATAAAGATTAATTTTGTTTATAAAATAAAGTTTTCCCCAAGTTCTTCACTTGTTAAATTTCTTCATAACATCCTTTAACTTGATAATGCCTTAGAGCATCATTAATGATTTGTCAACAGTGCTGAGAGGTCATCATCTCATTTTTTTTTAAATTTTTTGACATTGTTTTTTGATTATATTATTGTCTTTTGTCTGTCAAGCAATCTATTTAATTCTAACTTTGGTTTATACGAAATTTAGAATGCTAATTCTTTAGCCCTTAAGATTGAAGAAGAATCACTTTATTACATATCTGATAACAATCTTCTGTAGAAAAGTTCAGTGTGAATATGTAGAAAATTTCCAAAATTAATCATGATAAATGATTTTTAATATGAATCAAACAAATAGATTTTATAGGTTTTTTTTTTTTTTTTACAACACCAAGCAAAAGTCATAAGTGGCAACCCAGAGACATAAGATAAAGAATTGGTCAGTATAAGTAGTAACCTACAATGTAACAACTACCCTGGGTACATGGCAGTAGCCCCAATAAACTGGGATAGATGGGTACATGATGAGGACAATAACACTCAGAAAACAGTCTGCCTGCTTTATGTGAAGGGGGTTATCAGAGAAAATACAAAGGATCTGCGGTCCATATAACATCAGGACAACCTTCAAAAGCTGGACGACACTTCGCACTTCTCTTGAGTAAGACCCCACCCCCATAGAAGAGAACATGACTAAAGACTGTGTATGCCATCAGGTGCAGCTGCAGAAAGAAATATAAAGGGGAGACAGACTGCCCCCTTAAGGTAACGGTTCAAGAACCCCAGAAAGCTGTAACATGTGGGGAAGTGGAAAAATCAGGTGTGGCTGACCACATATGGGGAGAAAAGGGAGATCATTTCTCCCCGTGGGATCAGGTTGAAATCATAAACAAAGAACATCATTGGAAAATTCGTAAACTTAAGGAATCAGCACACATGCTAGGCCACAAAAATACTACTTTCTAGTATTTTTTTTTATTTTTGCTGGCAAGTGTAAAAAAACAAAGTATATGCTTAACATAAAATTATCAGGTTGATTTTTAAATTCCATCTGTGGCTTTTACATTCACTTTACACTAATACCTTTGGGAAAAGCAAACTGGTCTCTCTTCTGCAATAGAAGTTTTTACAGACAAAAACTGATATAAGAGAATGCAATACTTTTAAATCTAAATAAGTGCAAAAGATGCCTTCCAAAAGTTAAAAGTATTAAGAAACAGAAAAAAGTGTATTGATCTGTTATGTAATATCTGTTTGTCTACATGGCAGTGAATCTTCTCACAGATGAAGAGACATGAAGCAACAGAAATGAGGTTCTACAGAAGGATATTAAGAATACTATGGACCAATGTGTGTGCAATGATGAAGTTTAAGAGAAAATGGAAACAAAAAAGACAGTTATACTTCGCATCAAAAAGAGATACTTTAAAATTCTTGGGCACATAAGGAAAGAGGGCTTAAAAATTTTGAAACTCACAGGACATAGTGAATGCAAGAGAGAAACAGGAAAACAACACATAACCTACCTAGCAACCTTGAGTAAATGAATGGCAAAACAAGGTTTAGGAGAGATAACAAAAAGATAAAATTTATTAAAAGCTACAAAGGGTAGGAAATTGTGGAGAGCCATGATTTCTATGTCCTGAAGGGACACAGCATATAGAAGAAAAAGAATGGCCTTATTTCAGGTTTTTCATATCACCTTCATTTTTGTTTTTAACTGATTTTAAACTTTGTCCTTCCTAAAATGTTTGTTGCACCTGTTCACACAATACAGCAAGAGTTGTAGGTGGGCTAACTGAATGAGTTAGATGTCATTGCATCATGTTCCATACATATTTAATGAAGAACAAGTCTGGTAATTGTACCAGTAAGGGAAGCATATTGTAGAGATAATACATGGCAAATAGTATCTTGTAATTCTATGCTTTTTGTGCATGTTGACATTATGTGTGTTGTAGGTAGGCTAACATAAACTAGTTAGGTGTCATTCCATCATGTCACATATATATTCAGTGGGTACAGGTCTAGCAGTTGTACTAGTCAAAGTATGATAACACTAATCAAAATTGATGGCTACAGGTCAAGCAGAGAAAGAGTTTGATTCATGGATTTTCTTAAGGTGTTAATGCGAAAGTGATGTAAGCAGTTTCTAAAATTTGAACCATTTTCAGTGATGATTCTATTTTGGATGTTGAAAATTTGTCATTTGTTAACATTTTTTGTGTTGCTATTTGTTTGAGACTTTAATAAATTGATGTTCTTCCTCCCCCCCTCCACCTATATGGTTAGTAGATTTGGTGCTGGTTTCTCTGTTTCATTCTATGAAGTACTAAAATAAGTTTGTCAGTTAAGCGAAGTTAAGCCTTTTCACTGCTGAGATGGGAAATCATTTAGAACACTTCTAGGTTGCCAGGAAACAATCTTTGTGTGGTGTTTGTTCAAACCAATGTTTAAGTCACGTAACCTGCACAGGTTTGGAGGATACACAGCTGAAACAGTGTGGAAAACAAACAGTAGAAACAAGGAATTAAACCATACAAACCATGTATCATGATGAAAATGAATTCTGTGGAAATCTATTCACTGGTATAAAGAGGTTTTTGTTGGTTTAACTTAAAGAACTGGAAAATAAACAGTTGACTTAATGATTGTGTGATTTGATTGTTTAATGACATATCAATTTGCTATGGGTCATCTGATGACAAAATTTAATTTTCTTGGAAGCTTTGAACTAATGAAAATATGATATGTCATTTTGCTTCCACAATTTTATACATGGAAGATAATACTTAGTTTTTGTACATATACATGTTTGTGTGGACATAATTACTGGAGCTTGTGATATATGTGTTTTATGTTAGTTTTGTTGATATTAGAGTTTTGGAATACTGTTTGATTTAAGAAATTGTAGACTATTATATGGATTAATGCCATGAAAGAGTTCCTTCATCTTGGTTATTTGATTAATTTTGCTTAGAAGCATATGGATTATTTAATGCTGAAATCTTAATAATTTGAACAATTTTATAGCTTCAACTAAATATGTTTTGAATGCAGTACTATGCCTTGAACTACAGATAAAAATGTATTGTTGGTCCTTTTTAATATAAAAATGTATTGCTGCTATTTTTACTATAAAATATATTTTTATAGTTTCATAGTGTATTGTTTTTCTTTTGGGTGGGGTCACTATTTACCCATAGCTGGGACTAACAGGTGCTACCACCCCAGGTTAGGGTGGACCTAAAAACAACAGCAATTAAGAGGTGATTCCACACTGCTCGAAACCTCCAATATCCAGATCAGATGTCTTGCTGCTGGATGTAGTTTATCGTCTGTTGTAACTTAGGGAACATTAGTGAACAGAATAATCAAATGAAGGTTGGTAATGAATGGTAATTATTAGGACATGAACAACACATAAGATTCACCAGTGAAGTGTTGAAGTAGTCAACTGCTAAAAGTGAGTCAAATGAATTCCACAATGAATCTTCAACTGCAGACCAACATACAGTATTTACTACTGTATTTATTTGAATGAGGGGGGACATACCCATTATTGTCCATAGGTATGTTACAATAGTCATGCCTCAGAACTTTTTAATGATTGAGAAATAAGTATTTGCTAAGAGAGGTAGCTTTCAGTTTAAGTATTGAACTGTTAACAGATTTGCTGATGGGAGCAAGGATAAACATTTAATCATTACACTAATTTTCATAATATCTATGTTCCCTAAAATTATCCAAAGATATAGATAACTCTTCTAATTGGAGGTGGGCGATCAACTTCCTGCTCTTTGTAGCTCTTACTCGGTTTGTCTTTTGGCCATCTCTCTTAATTTCTTTTCTTTCAGTCATTTATACAAGCTTGTTAGGTAGGTTATTTACTGCTTTGCTTTGTCCTTTTCTTTCACTGTGTCCTGTGAATGTCAAATTCTTCAAGTCCTCTTTCCTCATTATGTATCCAAGAAATTTCAATTCTCTCTCTCCAATTCAAAATATAAATGTCCTTTTTGATTATTGTCCTTGTAAAATGCATCATTGTCCAACTTGTTATCAAAAGCTGAATTTTTATTTATATTTTTTGACTTTTCAAAAAAAGTGTTAGAAAATTTGGGTGAGTGAGTGAAAGAAGGAAAAAGAAATATTGAATAAGCAAGAACAATGAAAAACAAGAGGAAGATTTTCTTGAAAATTTGAGATTGGTAGTGGTGATGGCGGCAGGTTCCAAATCTCATCCAAGGAAATTTGAGATGATATTTAAGTTTGTTACAAAAAAAAAAAGAAGATAGGATCTTCTGTAGAAAAATGACAGGATTATGAGAAGTACTTACTGACACTAATAGAGCATTCCTCAACTTAGGCAAAATTCAAAGAACAATGGGTTTTTTCCTGCTGAGTTCTTGCATTCCTGCTCTAGTGGTTTGCAGACTTTGATGTAAGAAGCATGGTTGATAAAGAACAATGGTTGAATTGGAGATTTTTTTTCCAGTTTGGTTATCACAATTCATCCTTGATTTAAAATCAGGTGAAAAGAGAGAATACAATGAGTATATATGAGCATCTCATATTACACATATGTATATTTGATATAATTTATATTCTATGGCATTGTCAAGATACATCTACAATATTCTACTCACACATCAACATATATATATAAAGTTATGCTATATTTATGGGTTAAAGTGTTCAATATCAGGGATGGTGTATATGTAAATACTAAAATGCGCACTGAGATCAACACATTTTGGCCAAAAGATTGTGTTCAAGCATGAAACAAACTGTCACTACTTAGTGTTGACATTTTGCCTTCCATGAACATAGCTGATGTTAACCTCCAGGACAGTGACCAATTGGGCCTTCTCTGGCTAATGTTTTCCACTGACATGAAGTGGAAAGATTATATTGAATCAATTGCTAGGTCTGCTGCTAGGAAAGTTGGTTCACTGTGTCATGCTAGACAACCTTTTTTTGTCAGATTTTATCTTAGATAATTATGTCTACCACTTGTTCATGCATTGAATATTTCTGCCATGTCTGGTCTGTTGCGTCTATGTATTTAGAGATTCTTCATAAGATACAAACAATCTGCATAGTTATTAGTCCTGACTTGGTATCTCGGTTTAAGTCACTTTCCCCTCCACTGTAACATAGCTTCCCTGTGTATTTCTATAAATATCTTCATGGTAATTGTTCTGATGAATTTTCTGTTATGATACTTAGATTTTATTAATTTAAGCAAAATACTAGATTGGCAGCTAGGTCTTATCATTTTACAGTTGAAATAGCTAGATGTAACTGTAAGTTCTATGTTAACAGTTTCTTCTCTTGCACTTCTTACTTGTTGAACTCTTCCAGCTTCTTGCTTTCCAATTGATTTTGATCTTCAAAAATTTAAATCCAATGTGAATTGTTATCTTCTGTCTTCTTAAATCCTTTTCTTTTATTGTTCTCTCTCCTTAATAACTTTTTTCTCATATTCTCTTACACTCAGTCCCCCTTTGTGTCTTAGTAGTTTTATTACCTTGCTTGGGGTGAAATGATTAAAGAAAAATTACATAATAAAATATAGTTTAAAGGTGTACTATATTTATGGGTTAAAGTGCTCAATATCAGAGCATATGTAAATATAAAAGTGGACATTGATAAATACATAAATATAAAAGTGGACTACCTAGTGATGACAATCTGTTTCATGCTTATGCTTAATCATCAGGCCATATGCGTTGTGTTTATAATCAATAACAAATAAAAAGAAAAACAACACAATAAATAATATCTGTATCTTGATCCACAATTATTTCCACCCAATAGCCCCTAGAATAATTCAAAATATAACCATTGCAACAATACAATAGACTACCAAAAATGCATCACTGACTGTATAGTTGAGCAAAAAACAATATATGGCCTGATAATTGCTTATAATCATGAAGCAGGGTGTTGCCTCTGGGTGTTGACTTCCATGTCTACTTATTTATATATATATATATATATATATATATATATATATATATATATATATATATATATATATATATATATATATATATAGTGCGATGGGTAAATTGTCGCAATTTTATATTTTTAATTTTGCACATTGTTTTTTATTTTGTTGACTGCACAGTATAGTAGGGTTAGTTGGGCACCATCTGTAAGTAAAAGCACCATGGCATAATTCACTTGACCAGAAATTTTGAAACAGCATGTTGTACTACCTGGCATTCATGCCAGAAGCTCCAATATGAACATTTTGGAATGTTTGGTTGTCAATCGACCAAGATGAGAACAACTGTTTGAAATAATGCAATTATACTGACAATTATCTCTGAAAGGAAATCGGATACTCCTGTTTTGAATATACGCTCTTTTAGCGCTAGAGGGCGTCGTCAGTGATGTTCTAGAAAAGGATCATTGGGCAGTTTCGGGTCTTTCAAACATCATACTGACCTCACCAAATCGACCCCTTCAGAGCTGATCAGACTCTGAAACGCCCTCTAAAAATGCTTGTTAACACTGACTTTTATAAATATACCCCGTAGTCACACATTTGATTGGAGATTGACCAACAGCCAATCACAACGGTGCAAATTCTTTTTAAGCTGTTCACGGGTAATTTTTTTTTTTTTTTTTTTACTTTTCTTTATTTTTCCCTCCTTGGTGGACACCCCCTCATCGGATACTTAGAAGGTAATTATGTTTTCCGTTCTTACCCACTTCCCATCACGTTTCATTTCACCAGCTTTAATTACTATATACAGAAATAAGAAAAATAGCGATTAAAATTAATAAATAGATTACGGCGAGTCAAGCCGAGAGTGCTTATAGATAAAACCGTTTTAAACTTTACGACTAATAAGAATATATATATAAAATAAATAAATTACAGTGAATTAAAATGAACCAATATGAACATTTTGGAATGTTTGGTTGTCAATCTACCAAGATGAGAACAACTGTTTGAAATAATGCAAATATACTGACAATTATCTCTGAAAGGAAATCGGATACTCCTTGAAATGTTTCATGCAAAATGGAGTTGTGCATTCTCTGCACCAAATTGTCATCATTTCTTTCTCTTTTCTTTGAAGAGAAGAGGTAAAAAATGATGTATACATTGCCAACATAATATTGTCTTTATCTTGATCTTAAAGCTTTATTTGCGAGCAAATATTTAAGGAATTGATGTAGTCTCAAGAACACTAATAAATAATGACCTCATGAATCCTAGAGTTGCCAATTAATCATTTAGACAGGAAACCTGAATGAAATGATGCCTGTATCATTGGGAAAATTTTAAATCCTCTATTGATATCTACTGATCTCCAATGAAGCATCAATTGATGATACCTGCCATTTAAAGGTTAAAGTGATTAATGGCTGTCACTTTAATGTGCAATTAATTTATATAATTTTATGACAACAAAACCACTCCTGATGAATTCATTTGAATAATCTCAGTGATAAAAAATAAAATCTCTATATGTATATTTTTCATATTTTAATGAAATATCATCTCAAGTGTTATAACTCCAAAGCAATTCACTAAATTACAGTCAAAATTTATGAAATGAGATCAAATTGTTTTAAAAATGTTTACCTTTTGACTTTAGTACAGAAATCTGACTGAATATATAGGTAGTGTATCCATTATCAACACAGAAAGTGGAAACACTGAGCTAAGTTCAAATCTCCACCTAGTATTTTGCATTCACTTTTACACTCATGTCCATATCTTCTTCCTCTTCTACCAGTTATAGGTTAAATAGCAGGGTAGACAGAGTTCTCTAGACTTGAATAGCAACCAGTCTAAAAGAAGGAAAACCTAAACTATGAAGGCAATGAGGAAACTACTCCTTTTTTCCAAGCTATCATATCAGTTTTGAGAGGATCAAGGAAAGGAATCTATGTAGAACCATGATCACCATGTTCTGAATGGACATGGCATTTAAAAAAAAAAAAAAAAATTTACTTTATTGATCTGATAATACATAATCCCCAAATAACAATTTCTAAAGAGATTATAGGAAAATATAAGAAAAACAGGAAAGGGGAGAATTTTTTTGTGATTTTGATAATCTTTTTTGGATCATGAAACTGAAATCAGTATGTTATGTCAAAATTGGTTGTACAACTTTAGTTTCATTTCCAAAAGTTACAAATCTACCAATAACCTTATGTACAAAATTTTGTGAAAAAAGACTTGCTTATTTCAAAATGTTTAATAAAATATTACATTCAAGTTTTCCTAGTGGAAGTTGAAATAAATGTTACGATCATCACTTCAATCAGAACATAGTTTAATAAGTTTATGAACTGGTGTTCAAAAGGTTTTCAGTTCAACAGTCAAACAAAAAGTTACTTTAATGCATTAATGTTCATCATGAAATCCAGTATTAATTATAAATTTAAAAAGAAACAAATTTGGTATTGTAGACTTATAAAATAAATCTGTTATTTTTATAAATTTATAATTTATAAAAAATCTAGTATTGATGATAAGTTTATAAAAGTAATCTGGTATTGATGATAAGTTTATAAAAGTATTCTGGTTTGATGATAGGTTTATAAAAAGAAATCTGGTATTGATGATAGGTTAATAAGAAATCCAGTTTTGATTATAGATTTTTACCTGTAACACATTAATACTTGCTATCCCATTTTCACCATGAGGTTAATTAATGGGTTACTATATTTGAATAATATTCTTTAAAATCCTGCTGCAATTCTTCAAATTACACATTTTTATATGAGATTATTTACATTTGGATTAATTCTTCTGCCAAGGATTAGAGTATCTCTGCATTCTGCCAATGACCAAAGTATAACTTCCTAGCACATCTGCTGAAGATCAGTGTAATATATGTGCAAAGTGTTACTCACATAGTATATATATATATAGTTTATGCAAAACTAGGTAATCCGCATGGGTAGACTTAAGGAGGATGATATCCAAAGAGCTCAAAGTAAGATTCAGAGCAGATATGTTTGAATAAGAACAGACCACTTTAGGGTTCCATGTAATAAGTTATTTCACCACAACCCCTTTAACAGGGCTATGGATCATCAGACTTTACTTCCAAAGGTTGAAATGAAAAATGAAAAGAAATTCACACGTTTTTGATGGACCTCATCAAGCATATGTAAAATTAACGAAGTGGCGAAGTAAGGTGGGAGAGAGAAGATAAGATGTAAATGTTTTAGGTGTACCTTTTCAATGATGATCCATAGCCCTGTTAAAGGAGTTGTGGTGAAATAACTTATTATATGGAACCCTAAAGTGGTCTGTTCTTATTCAAACATATATATATATATATATATATATAGATATCAACTACTGTTAACTTCTGTACAACAGAATTGGTAAAAGCAATGGAGAAAGGTGGTATAAAGACAGAAAGGTAAGAATAAAGAAAGAGAAAATTAGTAAAGGGAATGTGAGGGAGATGAAAAAAAAATATTGACAGACAAGTTTGTTCTCCTGAGTTTTATCACTCCTTTACAGTGGGTGAACATTTAATATTTTTTCTTTATATGCACACCTCACGGAAGAAAATAGGCAAATACTATATTAATATATAGATTAGATATTAACATTTGAAGTTACACTCCGTTACTTTTTTAAAAATAATGCTTAAAGCATTCTCATCAATTATGACAAGTAAATTACTGAAACATAACAGATCCAATAAGCAGCTGTTGATGTTGAAAGATATATTTGAATTCAATGTAACTATTTAGACTAGTGTTTCTCAACCATTTTCACTTCAGGATGCACTTGTCAAATAACTAAAACTCTGGGGTGCACTTTAAATTTTAAGAAAGAAAAATGAGTCCTGAAATTTGAAAATAATAAATCTCCTGAAATAATCATTGAGAAACACGGATTTAGACAACAGATTAAGTTAACAGATGGAAATTAAATGGTCTTCATTTTAGTCGTTATAAAGAAAATTCTTGTACTTGTGTGAATATAATTTATTTGAAAATTTCTTCTTGTCTATGTTTATACAACAAAGTTAATCTCAAAAGAATTGCTTTAAAAATAAGTGAAATTGCCAGAAAGTGAAAATATATCAATATGAAACTTATAAAATCTTAATGAAACATATCATTTTATGATTTTATTATATCCTAAAAAGCCTGCTTTTCATTCAAAAAAAATAAAAATTGGATATTGGGTTATATTAATTTATTTTCAGTAGAAGTGTCAGGATCACGGGTTAAGAAAAAGATAATGTACTTCAATAGATATTAAAACAGTAACTTTAGTTCTTACCAGAGAATTGAATAAATTACATCTAAAGATTACACTTAACCATTTTTGCTTAACCTTGTGTTTTTCAAGACTACCATTTCAAAGACATGTACTAATGATGGCCTTGTTACATTTGCTTCATGTTATGTCAGTGATTAAATATCATTGAAACCTGTCACATAAAATGACAAGACACAAGAGTTCCTTACCCTGTTGTCGAAAGTATTGAAAAAGTTGGCAAATAGAAATAAATTAAAAAAAATGGATCTGAAATATGTTAAAAAAACAAAAAAACAAATTCAAACATTTGAGATATTCCGAAGGAACATTGCCTTCTTTCCAGTCAACTTAAACTCCAGAGTCACATGTTTCTATGGAAACTGTAGGTAAAATATTTAACTTTCTTTTTGTCTTTTTTATTGCAAATCTTGTCAGCTCATTTTCCAATCTTTGATGAATTGAAAATGACAAACATTTTGAATAAAGTCATTTTTATTGGTCCTTTTTTTTTTTCTTCTTACAAAACAAAAAGCTTACTATCATGACATTTTTGAAATTGTTGCATTTTAAAATTAAACAATATGGAGCTTGTGCTTTCAATGTGAATTGATGAATAGTTTAGCCATACATCAGTTTAATTTTGAGTGAAGCTAACCTTATAATTAATTTTTATTAATATTATCATCATCTCTCTTGCTTCTGTTCATATTTTATCTTTGCATGAGAATAAACTATTCTCTAGAGAAAATTTACTTTAGAGACCCACAGATGCCAAAACTGATAGAGGGTTTTCTTTTATAAAGGTAGGTACCAGAAATATCCTGTTACCTTTATGTAAACATCTGGATATCACTATTTACATTGTTCAGACTGTTGTCCTCATCTTTGTCATATTCATGATGTTTTGGCTGTTGTACACTCTGGCCATCTTCAGGTGATCTACGTTGAAATTTTGAACTGAACATATATCATTTGAAGAAGGCAGGAGCGTAAAATGGCCAAAACATTGTGAATATGACAATAAAGAGGACAACAGTCTAAACAATGTAAATAGTATAAATACTTACAATACCACATCTCAGAAATATAGACAAATAACTGAATATCGCTGTTCTATGTCTAATAGTGAGGTATTGTTTGGTGGTTAGATCCCCATTTAACAGGCAAGGAAACAGGTGCAAGATAAATGCACTATCAATTAATTTTTAAAGATTTTGATTCCTATGTGTCAGAAAATAGCAATGAAGAGGTTCAGATCAAAAGTCTGAGGTCATAATTCCAAAGGCCATAAATTTGTCTTACAAGTCCAATGTCAAAAATATCTGGGGGGCATAAATCAAAAGGGTAAGAAATTTGTATTCACAACTACCTTCATCACCTACAGAGAGCAATCACCTGATGTCCAAACTATCATTCTTTTATTAGGGTAAGAAAGGCTGTGATTGGTCAAGACTGGCAGGGAAGTGTTAAAAATTACCATATTTTGAGGCCTATTAAAGTTGACCCAACCTTGATTCTGTTTTCTTTTTTTGACAGAGAACACAAATTCTTTTTAAGATTTTTTCTCCTTCATCACTACATTATATAATGCTCCAGTATTGACTTTACTAAATAAAAGCTATCACACAAGATTAGGTGACAGCAAGTCCCTAGCTTTCTTCATTATTCTTGCTAACCACAAAATGCTGTGGTCTACACTTTCTCAATTTTTTCTTTGATTTCTATCCTTCTTTAACTATTCACACTGTCCTTTTATACAAGAATGCAACAAAATCTTTTCCAAAACAAACTGAAACATGCTACTCATTTTTGCCCTGGACCTTACATTTATTTATTTTTTTCACTCCTGTTCTAAATATTTGAGTGTCTTCTTTCAAGCAATGCATTTCTCAATTCTTTTTACTATAAAAAAAAAATAATGACTTCAGTTGCTGAGTTGAATCTTTCTGAAAACAGATGTTTCCTTTGATAGACATTCCATGTATTTTGACTTTGGTTTCTTTCATTACTATTTCACAATTTAACTGTTTCTGATTTAAATGAAGGCAATTTGAATTTAACTGCAATTATAAAGTTCTGACAAATCATAGAAATTTTAAAACTTGGATTGAGATAATTTACAGTTTAACCAAGTTGTGATTATCAATTCTTACTTGATCAATGAATTTAAGTAATCCTACTTTGTTATAATCTAATGAGAATTTGATGTATTTAGATGTTAAAATTAAAAGCATTTTATGAATCTTCATTTTCTATGTGCTCTGTCTCTTCATAACATAGGCAATTAATTTCTTGTCCTTTGTAGCTCTTAATAAATTTTGTCTATTTGTTAGCTCTCCAAAACCCTGTACTGCCATCCATTTACTCAAGCTCACTAGTTAGGTCATGTATTTTTCCCTCTCTCACTGTTACCTGTGAGTATCAAATTTTCCAAGCTCTCTTTTCTCACTATGTGCCCTAGAATTTTCAACTCTCTTTCTGATGTTAAGTATAAGTGTCCTTTTTGTTTCTATTTTCTCTAAAACTTTGTTGTTGCTCACATGTTCATCTCATGATATTCTCAGCATCCTTTTGTAGAACCACATTTATGTTGCCTTCATTTGCAAGGAGATTGTCCAGCATTACTGCTATATAGGAGGACTGATAATATGTAACACCTCAGTACTCTTTTCTTTGTTTCTAATAACATTTTCCTTAGCTTCTGGAATTCTTCCAGAATTCTTCTTGCTATCCAAATGAGCTTTCAGATTTCAATGACGCACTTTCCATCCTCTGTTTAAACACTTCCTGGATATTCCAATTTTTGTACTTACTTGATTTTGTTATCTCCAATTTGTAATTTACATTTTGAGCTGTCCTTTTTGCTGATAATCATGCATTGTCATTTTGCAGTTGATGTTTAGTCCTTTCTTAGAAATGAATACAATATGGGAACCAGTAATAAGGAGTGCCAGAGAGAAGTGATAATAACAACAAAATTGCAATATGAGCTCTGGTAAAATACTTGCTGATGAAATTAGGTTTATAATATCCAGAAATTCATACGCAGATGTCCTCAAGGACACATGGTACAGTGGATAAAGATGTTAGTTAGATCCAGTGACAGGACCCAAAGAGTGTGAGTTCAAGAGAACTTGGAGAGCGGAATTAACAGGAGATAACTCATAACTGACATCCATTAAATATGGCATGTGGAACTAGAATTGTCTACCCCAGCAAGTGAAATAAAGAGGTTCAGTTCAACATTCCTAGAGTGTACAACGGCTGAAACGTAATAAATATGGCAACAAAGATAAGTCTGAATAATGTAAATAGTGTACATAATACCTCATCTCAGAAATATAGACAGATATGTAATGATTCTTTTTCAAAAATTTTTATTTGCTGTTGTTCACATAATGTCTCAGCTCATTTATTATTTAGCACTCATCAGGTGAAATTCAAGAAAAAAAAATCTCAAGAAATTACCAGACAAATGAAATTTTAAATTAATGTACCTACTATGCTCATCTGTTTTCACAACATCTGTCTACAAAATGATTCCAAACCACATCCTGATGCTCTGCTGAAACATTGTGTGAACAACAGTAAATATACAGAGTAGAAAACCAACAGACAAATGAAATTTTCTAATTTTTTGATGTACCAACTGGACTCATCTGTTTTCACAATCTCAGGTATATATGATTCTAATCTACATCCTGATGAAGGCCAAAGAATTGTTCTGCTGAAAAATTGTGTGAACAACAGTAAATATACAGAGAAGATACTTCAGTATTGAAACAATTGGGCATAGCTTCTGTTTATTCAATATGAAAACAATTTTTTTATTAGGCAGATGAAAATCTTAATGTGGTTATGGCAAATACATAATTTTCAGATTTTGCATGAAATTCAATCTATAAACTTATGAGAACTGATTGCTTAAATATTAATCATGCTTTACCAATGAAAAGAAACAAGATATTTTATCTAGTCAACCAACTATACTGTTTTTTTTCTTTTGGCTATCAACCAATTTTTTAACAACCTCACACATTTCCTGGTAACCTAGAGGCTTAGAAAAACAAATATTATTTCACACCATTTAGCCAAAGGAACAGACCAAAGCTGTTATCATAAAATCAATTCTGTACTTACTTGTCAAATTTTATCTTAGAATAAATATACAGTATGGATATTTTAGAATTGAATAAATTAGTTAAAAAAAAAAAAAAAATGTAACTTGTATTTGTATGTCTGATCTGAACCAATTACATTTGAATTCCTGATTAAGGTAGAAGCAACTTTGGTAGAAGGACCTCAGTATTCGCTAAATACAGGGTGTCTATAAGTTCGTGTGAATTCAAAGTTATAATTTTTTAAACTGCACACGAACTTTATGGACACCCTGTATTTATAGTCGTATATTCAGCATAGTCATATTTAAATAAATTGGTTTGTGTTCCTACTAGTAGACAGGCATGGCGTCACAAAATAAAAAAAAAAAAAAGAAATTGGGAGCTAAATCAGATACTAAAAGTTGGGTGGGGCTAAGTCAACTGTTTAGTTTTAAAGTTTCTTGATATGTTTCATTAACGACAACAGGCAAGGTCCTGCGATCAAGCTTTTTATTTAATTTTTCTTGTGTTCAAACAAATGTTTTCTTTTCTGCCTGAAACTGTCCAAATAAAACCTTCCTATAACTCTAGATACATACACACAATCCATACATCAAGTTAAAAAAAAAAAATCATCCTTGATAATGGCTAGAGGTATAGCCAAAAGCACTCAAAATTACAGAACATTTGGACATTTTCTGCACACTCAGTGTCCAGAAAAGAAAACACTTGTTCGAACACAAGAAAAATTAAATAAGATACTTAATCACAGTACCTTGTCTGTCATCTTTAATGAAACATGTATAAAAGATGGATTGCTGCCTGAATACTATAATTTCAGATAAAGTATATCTATAAAAGGGCAATGTGAATAAGGGACAAAAGGAAAACTTAGTCGATGTATTTCATCATCTTAGGGAATTTATCAAGGTAGAATATAAACTTGATAAAATCTTTCAGGCAATGAAACACACCATCTAAGATAAGTTTTCCTTTTGTCTTTATTCACATTTATCTTACCTGATCCTCTTATGAAATAAATACTTTTTAGATTGATTAGCCTATAAACAATTTTTAATTTTAAATACATAACTTTTTGCTGTTCATTTGTACTTATTTTCTGGAATGAGATCTTTTAGCTTTTCCTGCATATAAGACTTGAATAAAAGTTTTCGAAGATAATGTTTTTGGAAAAGAAAAAGGAAGATGAAGTTCTATTATTTATTTAGCAAATTAATATTAGTAATGATTTTAGACATGACAGAACTCAGCTCAACAGCATTGTCATAGATTGAGGCCAAGAGGACAAAGTTAGTCTTCTGTTTAGATTTAACTTGCAAAAAATGAGGAGACTGAAGCATCCCAGCCCTTCATATAGTATCATAGGTGGTAGAACAAGGGTTAAATTTTGATTGTGAATTGTGTTTTTTTTATTATTAGATCAGCAATAACAATAGAATAAATTTCACTGACCAACTAGCATACAATAAACAAATGCTATTAGTTTACCACCCTCTGATGATAATCACAAGTGGTGAGATTTTGAATTACTGTCCTCTGACGATAATTACAGTCAGTGCAAAATATGAAAGAATCCATCTCTTTCTTGGTAAGTTTTCATAATAAGATGTATCATAATTCCCCATGTATAATACGCCTTCATCCATAATACGCACACTTAAAATTGTGCTGAAAGTGTGGGAAAATGCTTTTACTCATGAATAATATGCACACCTTGTTTGGTAATCAAACCCTATAAATTGTATCTCTCCCATTTCATTACGGCCAGCGTTTCCTACTCTTATTTTAAAAAATGGTTTTAAACATAGAATAATATTATTCTAATTTAGTTTTATGATAATTTGTATATTTTACGGTAATTTTTAAATATTTTTTGTAGTTGTGCATAATACGCACCCCCTGATTTTGCTTATTATTTTTTAGAAAAAATATGTATTATACATGGGAAATTACAGTATTCCTTTTGCTCCCATAAAAATGTGAGTACCTCAACTACAGACACTGAAGGTTGCTTTGAACTCTTCACGTTTAATTTCATTTTTCATTTTTCCTCTTGTAAAATGTTCTATCAATATAGTTGTTAATATTTCTTTGTTCAAATTTTGTCTTATTTTTCTTTTGGACTTGAGTCCTCTAAAAATTGTTTGCAGGTCAAATGTACCATGAGCATAAAAATCTCATCAAGTGTTGAAGCCCACAACAATGCAAACAATTTTCATTCTCTGTTAAACTGTTTAAGAAGGACCACTAAATCACTGATTCTGTCAATATTGAAGTATAAGCTTTTCCCAGTTGACCTGTGCCTTTTCAAAATGCATTAACCACTGAGGTCAGTTTTTTCAGTATGAAAAAATTTGAATGTGTTTAATTATGTCTTTATAATTGACCTTCAATTGGTTTTTCATCTAAAAGGTCTGACTTTATTGGCTTTGGGCTGAAAATAACTTCATTTTCTTTGGAGAGTTCTACATAGTACAGCTTGACAAGAAACCTAAATTATATATTTTTGTATTCTTCCAAAAATAAGAATGCAATTTGGTGCCAAGTGAATGATTCATATATATAAAATTTCAAGAATGTTCCCCAGAGCAACCTATGAAAATTTGTACCTGTAGAAAATATAACAGATGTTTAAAAATTCTCAGCTTGTCTTCCAAACATTTAAGATTTTGGTGAGAAATATCTTCTTGGCTAGGCTTGGAATATTTCAGCACCCCTCATAAAAGTCACCTGTAGATTCAATGGGCTAAAATTCAGTTCTGCCTTTTAATTTACTGTTTTGTTGTGAATATTTGTGTTCTTTTATTTATTTATTTTTTTATATAACAATAACCAAATTGTGAATTAAAAGGAAAAAATTGCTTGGAAAAATTGTGGCAAAGTAACATTCATTTATGGTTTGCTGGTTGAATTCAATGGTCCTTCCACTGACATGCTAAAAGGTATTACTCTATGCAAAAGAAGAGGCAAACATTTGACTAAGTCAAAGAAACTCAGACATTGGAATGCAACAGACACACAGTGAGGCAGCTGTTCAGGTGATCAGCTGCAAATGTGACTCTATGACTATATTCAATCATGAGATTGATGATGATTGTTGCTGCTTGAAGAAAGCTTGTTGCACTTAACATTATCAAATTAAAACAACCAACTTTGAAGAGATCTTTAACTCCTCCCCCCAGCATAGACATTTATATACTTTTTTACTGAAAGTGTCTTTTTCAGACATAGATGAATAAACACGTACAAAACATAATATTCAAAAACCAGCTACTGACATGTTTATACATCGATTTTGATTCTTTTTATGCCCTTTTGAACTTAAAACAAAATTATCAACTTATATATCTGGTAGAGGTGTTAGCCGCCGCTTGTACTTCATGAAGCTGCAGTTTTTTAGTTATTATATTAAAAACAAATAAAACAAATTTGTCTGAAAATGAAACATTTTTCCCAAAATAATTGGTGTGGAAGGGATTAATGCATAGGTATATAAAATGTATTCCTTCCCATTTGAAGTAGAAAATATAGATAGATCATTGCAATGGAAGGTACCCATCTTTGCATATATGATACAAGGTTTGTTTTTCTATATTTTCTACATAGATTTTTTTAAAAAATAAAGACCTAAATACTATATAAATCTGTTTACTATATATTACAAAATATGGAACTTTTGGTGCCTATTGTCCAATAGAAAGATAAAAGTGTATGAAATCTCAGCTTGATGTGCTTGTTTTTTTGTTTTTTTTTCTTCATCATTCTCATCCAAACAGACTTATTGAATTCTTGTGTAATACAGTTTGATAAAGTTACTGTCATTCTCAAATCACATTTGCTTTTAAAAAAGCTGGCTTACATTTTTGGAAAGAATTTATCTCCTTGGCAATGTTTCTTTTACTCTCAAGAGCCCCTTGCATCTTAGTGGCTTTAAGAAAAATTGAAAATGTTCTATGAAGAAAATGAGTAAAAAGTTCTCAGACAACATTTAATTTTGTTTTGCCTTTTAACTAAAGAAACGTGATCTTGTGTTAAAATATTAAACCCTTTCTCTAAGCCTAATTTCAGACATTTTGTTGATTGCTGCCTTTAATTTTTTCTAATTTATAGCTTATTGTAGAAACTTAAAGCGCCCGTAATCACGACCCCCATACCAAGTGCCTTGCCTGTGTCCCCTGAGCCGACAACTACAGATATGTGTAGACCACATCAATCTGCCAAAGAATCAGGAAATGGTGGCATTATATTGCAAAGTGACCTGGCATCCCAGGGCCCTACTCAATTACCGCCATCAAGAACCAGGATTTCCAGGGCACTATCCCGACTACTCCTGTACAATTGGCCAGGCAATAAGGAATTGATTACTCCCCAACGGCCACTATGCTTACGCGATGGGGAGAGGGGGGAGATGTAAAATCAAGTGACTTCTTATGTCTTTTTGAAAAAGCAAGCCAGCTAATTTTATCTCATTTCTATAGGAGAGTGCCTAATGGGACAGGTGGGTTGGTCCATCTTGCTAGAATGGACCTGCCAAACACATTTGCATGTGGTCTCTATTCACCCATATATCTCTCCATTAAGTGACTCAGAATTAGTTTTAACTTGGTGGCTACACTAGTCTACTTGTGTGTGAGAACACTTGCAAGCTAACCAATATTCTACATCTATGTTTGAATCAATTGTTTGGTTTTGTAGAAGGCAGCTTTTCAGACACTTTATATATACAGAGTTACTTTCTGAGAATAATAATCTACCTTTAGTAAAAGTAATGGTGGCTAATTGCACTTGTTCTGTGATTTCTTGCATTGGAAATAACTGAATTGCCCCCCAAAATTAAAAACAGCATTGCATTAGATGAAGAAATCTGCTTTGTGTTTTGCATTTTTCTTCCAGTTGCATTTTTATCATTATTAAATTGAAAAAAAAAAAATATTTATTTACATTTAAACTAACATCCTCATGTTTCAGCCATTGTCCCATCAGCCTTTTTCAAATATCCCAAAACATGGATGGTAGTACAAGATCAAGCTACCTCCATAGATTAAAGGGTTTAGTTTGAAATTCATTGAAGAATGCCTGGATCAACAGAAACTTGCAGAAGGTGAGTGAGCACAATGACCAAAAGTTGTGATAACAACAAAGATGAGGATATTAGTCCAAATGTAAGTAATAACTATTTGCCACAGAAATTCAAGCAAAAATAAAAGAAAGTAAATATAGTAAAAAGTAAAGTAAAATATAAAAATAGTATTGCTTATTTTCTTCTATCTTCAATGTTAGAATTGGTAAACCAAAAATATATTAATTTTGACAATTTGAAAACTGTTGTGGCAACTGCCATAGTACAATCAAAACTAACTGCTTTTATTTTAGTTAAAGTTGAATACTTTTAATACCATCTACTGACAAAAACAAGGAAATTTTTAAGCTGTCTGAGGAATGAAAATCTCTCTATATATAAAGATACATTCAAGCTTTTTTATTCCAAAAATAAGGGTGAGATTTGGAATAAATATATTAAAGGTAAATAATGAAGGTAATCTCTCCTCTCTAAAAAGAGACAATTTATATTCTATTATAACAACATCAATAATGTATTATAATGATTATAATAATACAATGATTATTATAATAATTGTAAGCACTTCTGGTTCCATTGGAGAATGCTGGGATCAAGACAGATCCAGCAGGTGGTTTAAATAAATAAAGTTAAGTTTACCATGTCTCATGTTGTCTTTGTGTTGCTTTGACTTTTCAGTGGCCAGTCTCATATAACTTATCTTTCCACCTTAAACCCAGTGAAACATATTCCTTTCCAGCTTCTAAATAAAATTGAAGTATCTTGAGTTTAATATCATCAGTTGTCATTATTTAATAGTAAATGTAGTGATATCCATAGTTAAAGAAACACACTTATGATTTTGTTGTTCTTTAAATTAAAGATTATTTTATTTCAATGAAGTTATCAGCAGCAAATTCACATGGGACAAAAAAAAGAAAAACAATAAGAAAAAAAAAAAATGAATCATTCTATTCTGGATAGTTTTGTAGAAGATGCCAACAACTAAAATGTGATTTTTCTCCTTTGTTTAAATACCTTTTGCAAATCAAATGCAACCCTTAAAAAGCAAATACTGCCATATAATTATTAAATATCTGAATAATTCATTGAAAAATCTTCATTTAAATACCTTTTGGCTAATACATTGTAAATCTAATGCAGTCTTTGAAAAGAAAATACTGAAGTCAGAATTATTAAATAACTGAATAATTCATTGAAAGCAATTTTAAGTTCTCCTTCATTTAAATACCTTTTGGCTAATACATTGCAAGCCAAATGCAACCTTTAAAAAGAAAGTCAACTATAATTATTAAATATCTGAATTGAAAAATCAATGGTTTAATAATGTAGTCAAATGCGTTTTCTCTTTCATTTAAATAACTTTTGGCTAATATATTGCAAATCAAATGTATGCCTTAAAAAGTTTGAAACAGGCTGAATTACATGTATTTAGTTGCTTATCAGGAAGAAAATTTAAAATAAAAATTGGAGAATTTTACCTTTTTTGTGTTGTTTGTCTCTTGATTAATGCAGTTCACTTTAGAATTTTAATCATAAAAATTGAATCGTTCAACATGGTCAGTAACTAGATAAGAAGGCTCACTTTTTGCTAATAATCTTTAGAAGATATTTAAAAACTTCCACTAAGGCTGGCACAAGGCCACTATAGTGAAATTTGAACTGATAGTCAATGAAATGAAACTGCAAAGTACCACTACATCTGGTAGCAAGGCCTCTGATTGGAAGGTTTTGGAGAGTCTTAATTGCTATTGTTCCCAGGTCCACCTTGATCCACAATGGTAGCACCTGTTAGGGTCCCAGCTATGGACTAATAGTGACCCCACCACCAACAAAAACAAAACACTATGAAAGTATAAAAATACATTTTTATCTTAAAAACACCAACAGTACATTTTTATATATAAAAAATTATCAACAATATTTACATACAAGCAAGTTGTCATGCCTTCACCCAAATCTATTTAAAAATACTACCAAACAACCAAGATGAAAAAACTTTCATGATATTAAATTCAACAAAACAATACAAAACACACAGCCTCCAGTAATCATGTCCACATAAACATGGATATGCACAAAATCTGAGTATCATCTACCATGTATTCAACTAGGAAAGAAGAATATCATATTTTTATAATTTCAGCATTAAATGAACCATAAGGAGTTCATATGCTATTAAACAGACAAATCCATCCATCAATCAATCATTAGCAATAATTTTCTTAACTGGCATTATTCAGTATTAATTTACAGCAGCTGAGTAAATGTTAACTTCTTACAGGGGAATTGTGGATTTTGAAAGCATTGAATGTCATCGTTTGGATAAACACGAATTTGTAATCTTTGTCTGCATTTTGAAAATTAAGTTTTTCAGTTTTTAATCTGCATTCCTTGCTTTTCCAGAATTTGTTTTATATTCCATCCTTATTGAGAAGATATATTACGGAAGAATTACTAACAAAATTCAGCATTGTTAATGTTTTGTTTTTTCCCCTTATTTCTTTAGGGTCTGAAATGAACTGTTTTCATTCTTCCATAAATTTTTCAAATAATTTTTTCTTCTTTTATAATACTTTTGGTTGATACATTCCTTGGCTTTCTTCAAGGTTATGTTGTATCTGAAGATGTCATTTCATGTTTTTTCCCTTTTTGATTCCCTGCAACAGGACTGAGTGTTAAGGTTTTGCTCATGTTAATGTGAGAACAGGCAAAAATGAAGACTCTCATCTATTCTTATCAAGGAATCTATCTCGATTCTTAACTTTGTTGTGGGAGTAATAATGAGTTTATAATGTTTTAGGTAAAGTATTTACTGTTGGTATAGGAAGAAATAAAGGGAAATAGCACATTGTAACTAGACCATTAGATGCAACATAAGGATAAGAGCTTATCTTGTTTCAACATTTTTTAAAATTTTTTTATATCTATTTTAAAAGTTCACAGCTAATCATTCATTTAATCATGAAAATCACCAACCTTATCTGTAATCAATGCAAATATTCCCCTTTACTTGTATCTTAGGTTGGCCTACACTACCTTAAACAAAAGGTTAGGAAGGAAACTACCATCTGTACTAGAAATAGAAATAGCAGATAGTGGACATAAGCAGTCTATTTTCCTGTAAATATAAATTTCAACAGACAATAATGCTAACTCTTAAGCCAATAAATGCATAATGTTTTCTGTATGGAAATGGCTATTCTCATCATTATCATTTTCATAAGAGATCAGCAATGAGAAACAGAGGTAGTCTCCTTTGATACTTTTTCTGACTCTTCACAAAAATAAGTCAGGAAAATCACCAGCTTTAGCCTTAATCAACTAAAGAATTCCTCTTTACTTATATCTGAGGTTGGCCCTAATGTCTTTATGTAAAACTTGATAACATCCAAGATGAAGTCTTGATGTATTGCAAGAAAAGAGTAAAACTGGATATAGTAATTTGTCTTTGATCAGTGAACTATTTTTGTTTTCTACTTCTCTTCAGTTGTTTGTAAGATTTTCTGACTAATAAAGACCAGGAAAAAATACCCTTCAGCCATGTTGATAAATATGTCTGAACAGCAGATGATTTACACAGTTATTTAATTTTGAGATGCAAATATATTTTCTTGAGAGTAGATATTTCTGTGGTTGACATTAGCAGATTGTATAGGCATAAGGAGTTGGCAGAAAAATGTTAAAACTTTTTATCTACTGAAGTTCACAATTGACATAATTATTGAAGATCTCAATGATAATCTAACAACTGCATCAGTGAAATAAGACACTTAATTTCACTAAAATTTATCACCATATGCAATTTTTCTTATTTTCAATGTCGAATATATATTACAGAAGGCAAATCTCATATACACAAGGTATCCCTCACTCCAAATGTTCTACTCACTTTGTTAAGAGTGTTTTTTTTTTTTTAATAATTTCACCCCAAGCAAGGCAGGAATGCCACTAATGTGCAGTTGGGGAAGGTTGCAAGGAGTGAAAGTGAAAGAAAAGACCAAGTATAAGGAGGTTTGAGGAAAGGATAAAAGATGAATGGGATTCAAGAAGATAGAAGATGGTGATTAATGTTGCATTTAAATTTTTTAAGATTGTAGTTATTAGGGAAACAAGAAAATGGAAGAATTTCACAGGTGGGAAGTGTGAGAAAAGCTGTTTGAGTAGAAATGACTGTTGCATTTAGCTATTTCAACAGTAAATGGGTGGGACCTAGATATCAATCTAGTAGCACACTTAAATTCATGGAGTTGGAGCACCAGGGGAAAAAGCCTGTCAAAGTAATTGCCATGAAAATATTTGTAGAAAGAAAACAGAAGGAAGCTATGCCATATTGATGAGAAAGTGACTGAAGTGAAGATGCCAAGTCAGGTTCAATTACATTACAGATCCTTCTTTGGGTTTTGTCAAGAACTTTGAGATGAATAGCAGGAAAACCAGACCAGATATGGCAACAGTATTCAATCCATTGACAAATGGTAAATTTGTAAATGTGCAAGATGGATTCTGACAAGAATCATTTTTTGTCATGACACAGTGACCCAACTTTCCTTTCAGTAGATGCAGCTGTTGATTCAGTATAGTTGCTCAACTTCAAGTCAGTTGAAAACATGAGGCCAAGAAGGTACAGTGTGTCATTGGGTCTTCTTACCAGATTTATTAAATTTTTACAGTGAGGTGATTCTGAGAGAAATAGAATTTCTACAAGGATTCATTATTGGCAGCCACAATCTGAACAACATTGGATATACAGATAAACCTATGTTGATAGCAGAGATGGAAAAGAAAATACATGAATTCCTACAGAAGGTAGTAAAGGAAAATGAGAAGAAATTGCTGTTTCATGCCTAAATGCAATCATCAGGTCTGACAATTGCATTTAAGCATGAAACAGACTGTCGCATCTGGGTGTTGACCACAGTGTTTACTTTTGTGTGTGTGTATTTATATATATATATATATATATATATATATATATATATATATATATATAAACACCTCCTAGAATATTGTTGTATGAGAATGAGGTATATGCCTTTTCCTTAGAATTCTATTGGTTTCATCAAAGCTTACTTTTTATTGTAAAACACTTAAAGGACACAACACTTTGTATATGTTCACTTATTTACTGCTAGCTGTTATGGTTCTTTCTTAAGCTTAAACTAATGGTACTAGGTACAGTGGAGCACTGAGTGAATATCAAATTCACCATATTAGCCAATGTTGTAGCATACCTATGGACGGTACTGGGTATGTCCCCCATTCACATAAATACAGTAGTAAATATTGTATGTTGATCTGCAGTTGGAGATTCATTGTGAAATTCACTTGACTCACTTCTAGCAGTTGACTACTTCTATGGGCTGCTGGTGAATCTTATATGCGTTGTTCTTGTCCTAAGTTTTATCATTCTTTATTAACATTCATTTGATTATTCTATTCAGTAACTTTCCCGAGGTTACAACAGCCAACTTGTCTGTGCAATCTTGCTAAGCATCTCATTATGCATGGTGACTAATTATTATGATATATGAAAGTGGCAGCCTTATCTTAAGAGGAAATTGTCCAAATTATAAGGCTTAGAGTGAATTGGGTGTATGTACTCTTCAAGCAGATGACTCTTAAAAGAGAGTTGAGAGCATTCAGTAACAAGAATTTTCTAGTAATATTTTCTTCCTTATGGTTTTTGTATTTAAAAAATTTGATAACTACTTGTGTACAATCTTTGGATTCTAATATATTGTTGAATTATATAAATAGTGAAGAGAAGAGCATTACAAAAATCATTAATTTGTATCTAATTGAATTAATTTTTTTTACAGTTTTGTAGATTTTTTCTCCTTTTATTTCGTAATTAAAGAAATTAAATTACATGTCCAAGCATTTATTGAAGTGGCTCTTAAATGAGAAGCATTTGCCTCTCAGGGGAGGAAATTTCCCAACTCCTTCTGTTATTAAAACTACTTTATTTATTGATTTCAAATTTTTTAACCCTTTAAATCATTTTCCAACCCTACTTTTAGTAAGACTCTCTCTCTGTTTATTGCATATTGAGAAAAATTATGCCCCCACTTCCAGTTATTAAGAACCTCTTTTTATGAGGCACCAAGGAGTATATGGGCAGGAGCTGTCCAGTTTTGATCATCCAAAAATATCTATGTGGCTTTGTGGGTGATAAATTATTTCTCATCTATTTCTGTGGAAAATGTTCAGAAAGTGTTCTACATTCTTTAGTTCCACCAGTTCTGACCTTCATGGTTAAGACTTGCCATACCATACACATGGTAATGAACTACTATCTTTCTTTTCATATTCCATTGGTGTGATATAAGTTCCATTGAACAACTTCTTCCCACAAATTGCAAAACCTAAGCAGATGCTTTCCCAATTACTACAATTTTAACCTGTTCAAGTCTTCTAGTCCTACCTAGGATTGAGCTCACCATTCTTGGCTAGCAAATTTCTGAAGTTATTTGACACCACTCCTCAGTTTAATGGATGTGTTTTAAACAGTGGAAGTAGCTTGTCTTCCATTCTGCCAAAATGGATTTAACCTTTAGGCATTATTTAAGTTTACTGAAATTTTTCCTCAGGGAATATTTTTCTAGTTGTCTAGTAAAGTGTTGCCAATTGGTTTATTGAGTAAGAGCCTGTTTTATCAGGTATAATGGTGAAAGAATTGTTAGATGATAATTCAAGATTGGAGAAGAATTAAGGAAACCTGGTATCACAAGAGGTGGACTTGTGATTTAGGATTTTGAGATACACTGACTGATATTATTTTACAGATTGAAAATTGGATATTACATTCTTTCTCTTAAAATCAAGAAAAAGAAACCTTTCTTTTTCTTTTTTCATTATAAAAATTCCAGTATATAAGCAAAGTATCTTCTTGAATTAGTTTCCTAGATATCAAATGAGAAATATTGTTGTGTAAAATTTGTAAATATATATAAATATTAAGTATATAGAGTTCTTTGTTAACAACCTTGAGAAAACATTATCTTTCTTTCTCACTCTACCATTGTGGAAGTCTCTTGTATATATCTAAAAAAATAAAGAGATTTAAGACTAAAGTGATTCTAAGAAACTGAAAGGATTTTCAAAAATGATTTACAAATTCTTGTTTACAAAGATGAATATTTTCAGGAATTAAATATAAGTGTATGCATACATATATATATATCTACCTGTATACTGTATAAAATCCCTGGGAATCAAATTTCCATTTTTCCTGCAAAATATAACATTAACAAGAATTAAATTGAAATAAAAACAATGCTGTGAATCGGATGTTGTTCAATTTCAATTCAAATGAATGCAAATAAAAGAAATTTTGACAGATCAAAAAGATCATAAGAAAAGTGTCAGATTAAAGCAACAAAATATCTATTTAGTATTTTTCAAAAATAACTTGCTGCATTGATATTATTTATTACTTGACTAGCAAGGTTATCTGGAAATGTATGCTTAATTATCTGTTGGTACTGTGGAGAGTTTAAACACACCCAGAGAATGTTTTTCCTTAATATTTAGCAAATGGAAAATCAATTTTTTATGATTTAGTCGAGTAGCTTTCTCTACCCAGCTGTAGGTTAAAAGGTAGATATTTCAGCTTTAAATAACTCAAAAAGGGCTGCTAAGCCATAAAAAATAAATAAATCAATCAATTCTGAATACCTCTGTCATGTAATGCTTGTCTGGTTTTAGTGGTTTAAGCAGTTTTAGATATCTATTGAAAAGAAAATGTAACCTATTTAAACATGTTTGAGTTTTTAAACTTACAAATTCATTTTTTTTTCTATTTTAATTTAAAAAAAAAAAAAAAAAAAGAACAAACACTGGTGGGGAGGGAGAGAGAAGAGATTCATACTTTTCCAAGAGTATTTGTGTGAATACCATGTATAACAACCTTGGCTGTAATCTGAATTTGGCATGCCAATTCCATTTTGTGACAACAACCACTACACTACTATATATATATACATATAGCTGACCACTTGTATTTGAGGATACCTGTCTACTAGGGTGGCTAGCCTTTCCTTATTGCAGACGCTCGCTCAGGTACATTTGTGGTTGCTCAACACCCACAGAGCCCACCTGTGGTTTATACTGCAACTGTGCTGAGTAGACCTTACAGTTTCTGGGAGAGAGCATGTTATCTAGCATGATCAACAATTTGAACAAGGCCAGCATGCTGAAGCCCTCGTGGCTTCATGCTAATAGCTATCGATGGCCCTCAAGAGTTCTGTCTACCCAATTATACTCACAAGGCTTGGGTCAACCCGTGGTATGGTTTTCAGGCGCTTTCCAAAGGTGCTGCACACTGGGATCGACCCTGATCCAGTTTAACATCAGGAAGTCTCCTTCCTGACAAATCTACCATGGTGAGATTCGAACCCAGGTCTCATGGTCAGAAAGCGAACATTCTAACCATTTGGCCATGCACCCATCATGTGTATGTATGTATATATATATATACATACATACATACACAATAGCTCTTTACCTTGAGTTTGCTGTTGGGTCTTTTGTTGTTTGAACATTGGTATATAAAAAAAAAGTGAAATAAGTTTGTTCATTTTTAAAGAGTTTCTTACAATGTATAGTATTGTGTTGTTAACCTAAATTCAATTTCATCTGTTGAGTTTCTTGTCAGTGTTCCCAGGATCTAGAAATTCAGTCATAATAAATATGGTGGTGAAGCATTCCTATAGAAAATGGAATGCTCCTGTGGAAGTTTACATGACTTAGAGCATTGACAGCACGGCCCAGTTGAAACAATAAGATTAATACAGTAAAAATGGGGACATTAATCTGAATGACTTTCTTTGTATTTTTGTTTTCCATATTAATTCAAAAAGAAAACTAATGAAATGAGGACATATTAGAGAAGGAATTAAGACATTTTCTTGAATGAGGAATTTTTTTCACAAAATTCATTCAGAAATTAATTAATTACAACTCTTTGCTTACTTAAGAGTATTTGTAATTACATTGAGAGTTCAATTTTCATTTTATTGTCTTGCATTCTTCAGTTTTGTAAATAAAAAAAACAAAAAGGCAAAATTGCATTAATGAAAGAATAACACATTATTACAAGTAATATGGTTGTTAGCAAAAGGATGAACCCAAAAATGCAAATTATAAATCAGAGATACCAAAATCAAGCAAGTACAAAAATTGAAATATCTAGGAAGTGTTTTAACAGAGGACAAGAGAGTGTGACACTGAAATCTGAAAATGCATTGGGATAGACAAAGATGCATTCCTAAAGCTAAGCAGAGTATTAAGAAACAGGAAAACCTCATTAGAAACCAAGCAAAGAGTACTGAACTATTATGTGATATCTATCCTTGTGTATGCTGGACAATCTCTTCAAAGATGAAGTTACTTGAAGCAACAGAAATGTGGTTCTACAGAAGGATGCAGAGGATACCATGGACTGAATATATGTGAACAAAGACAAAGTTTTAGAGAAAAATGGAAACAAAAAGGAAACTTGCACTTAATATCAGGAGGGGACAGTTGAAATTTCTAAGGTACAAAATGGGGAAAGAGGACTTGGAAAATCTGATACTCACAGGAGAGATTGAAGGCAAGATGGATAGAGGAAATCAATGCATAATATGCTTAGTGAACTTGAGTAAATGGATGGTGAAACAAGGTTGATGAGAAATAACAAAAGAGAAAATTTATTAAGCACTACAAAGGACAGGAAATTGTGGAGAGTCATGATCACCTGTCTCAAGAGACACACAGCACACAGAAAAAGAATGCTTTTTGGAAGCTCAGTACCTAATATGGATTCTATTAAATTACTTTGTCTTGATCAGTTTATAGGAAAATTTCATCTATTCTTTAAAATTTTTCAGATAAAATAAATATTTTCTTGCCAGTATTTTTGGTAAAACTTGAAAATATTCAGTGTCAGGTTGGGTCATTTTTCTTCTTGCCAAAATTGAACAGATAAGTATATTTTTGAAAGGAAAGGTGAAAATACCAAACTTGCTTATGATCCTGAACTGACTTAAAACACTTTAATTCCCAGTCTAAAGATGCATTTTCTAAAAGCAACCCTCATAAAACTTCAAGATAGTTTTTATCATAATTTTGCTGTCATTATCTTCCAATTTGCCTGAAAGTTATCTTTTAAACTTAAGTAAATTGGGTGAGAATCCTGGCTTGCCAGTTCAAGGAGTCAATTTATCAAGATTGTTTATGTGTATATATATTCTTTTTTGTTTTCATGTTTATGTCTGAGTAAACAGAGATTTTTTTTTTTCTTTTTAAAAATCTTTTATGCTACTTGCTTAATGCATATCAAGCCAGTTTTTTTCTCCTATATAATCTAATTTTCCTTCAGGCAGAAAGACTTAGTTCCCCAAAAAACATGAATAATATTAGTAAGAAGAAATAAAAAAAATTAAAACTGCAAACCTCATCATCAACAATAACCTACCTACAAGATCCGAATTACAGAGAACCAATATTTACAAATTCACATGTCCCTTAAGGAACTGTGTTCCTGATCAAACTAAATTCATAATTATATTGGATATACTACAATATGTGTAACAAGAAGACTCCTGTTACATCTGTCTGACCACAGCTCAATTAGGTCTCATTTAAATACACATGGAGATCTACCAAACTCTATCTGAAACATATTTGTTGATAATACAAATATAATAAGCTCATCCACATGTAAGAAAAGGCTAAAAATAATGGAAATATTATTAATAAAAAAGAAAAAGCCAATACTCAATAACATCAACTATGAACATGGCAACAATATACTGACCGTGTTTGGAAAAATAAAACATTCCTATAACTCTAGATATATATGTAAAACAATCCATACATTCAGTTAAAAGTAAAAATAAAATCATCCTTGATAATGGCTAAAAGTATGGGCAAAAGCACTGTAACATTCAAAACATTCAAACAATTTCTACATAATTTATGTCCAGAAAGAAAGAAAATTATAAGAACACAAGAAAAATTAAATGAGTAACATAACCACAGTACCTTGTGAGTTGCTTTTAATGAAACTTGTATAAAAGGGATTGCTGCCCAAATACACACACACACACACACACATATATATATATATATATATATATATAAAATATATGTATGTTTCTGATGGAATGACATCTTCCTTTCAAATACAAAAGTTAAACATAATTTCACTATGAAATCTCTGTAGGTTTTTTTTTCTTCATTTATTCTGCTAATCAGTATATTAATTCACCATATTGGATTTAATTAAATCAGAGCTTTGCTTATAAGATCAACTCACAACCTACAGTGTCCTTTTTTATTTTATTAATTAGAATTATATGCCGATGTTTAAACCCACTTAAAATGCCAGTCTACCAGCTTTGCAAGAGTATTCTGGTAAGCATTGGTAAAACAGGACTGCAGACTTTTTAGATCAAACTTTTCATATTGTTTTCAGAGAGAACTCTAGCTCTGAGGTCAAATTACACTTTCAAGAAATAAGCTAAACAGATATGATTTTAAACAATTTCTTGGTGGTTCAAAATTGGGTTGCATGAAGAAGCGGAAACATACTGAAAATTAATACCAAAAGAAAAAAATGGTATCAGTCCTTTTAAATTCAGAAATATCCAAATGCCACCCACAAGTTTCACATGTCCAAGAACACCTTTAGTATTTTATTTCAATACACAGTATTAACACCCTGAAGGTTTCACAATTATGCAACTTTGTAAAAGTTGCAGATTTCCAAAATTATATCTCATATGTAGTAATACTAAAGAGGCAAAATCTGGTATCATTTGAAAGAGAAATCAACTGATTTCATCAAATCACTTTACTTCATATAAAATACTTGATTTTCAGTGGTTTTTGATACATAGCAATTTAATTGCATTAACATCACATATTCAAACTTTTCAACAATTTAATCAGGACACAAATTTGTCTATATTTCTGAGATGAGGTATTGTAACTATTTGCAATGTTTACATTGTTCAGACTGTTATCCTCATCTTTGTCATATTCACAATGTTATATGCTCCGACCTTCTTCAATATACGTTGGAATTTCAAACCAAACCCTTTATTTAGTCCATGTGGTGAGATTGTTCTAATTCCATGTGCCATGCCTTTGGATACCCCCATGAACTAAAAGGCTTCAGTTTCAAATTTCAACATATATCACCTGAAAAAAGCTGGAGTGTACAACAGTTGAAACATGGTGTATATGACAATAAAGATGAGGAAAACACTCTGAACAATGTAAATAGTGTAAATAGAACACAAATTATCTCACATTTGAAATCTTTGAAAGGGTTAAATGACCAACTCATATCAAAGAAGCTCATTGATAAAATTAAGAGATTACACAACAGAATTACTAATAAATAGGTGGTAAGAGTAATCTTTGCCTAATCTCATGATGAAAAAACAATAAGAAAGATAATAGGTGAACTAAGAAAAAACAGATACATTTCATAAATAGAGAAAATCTTTAGATTACAAAGACAGTTGGCATTTAGAAATAAAAAGCCTTACAAGTTTCTTTGAAATTAAAAATGCGCACTGCTGAAAATTTTGAAGCTATCCTCTTTAATAAAGGAGGATCGAAAAGCTGGCTATTTACAGTCTTACATTCCCTTTTTCTTTTGATAGTAATTTTCAACATGTCTTGGCTCCTTTGTGTTGATATCATTTTGAAAAATAATTCATATACTTTACTTAGATTCAGCCAGTTAAGTGCCATACGTGATGCACAATTGGGTGAACATGTATCTTTTGATACATGACTGACGAGGCAGATTTTTTCTCGCAGTAGGTTGCCACTTCTTTCTGCAGTAAACTGGTTGCCAAACAAGGGTAAAGAACCCAGTCTATCCTGCTATTGAACTTATAGCTGGGGGAGAAGTGATGGATTCATACCTTTTCCAAAGATATTTGTGCATAAGTGAAGCTAATGAACTTGAGTGGAATTCAAGCTCGGCTTTCCAAGTTCTCACTCCGAGCCAATATTCATTACACCACAAAGCATATACTTAGATTAGAAAAATTATATTCATTGAAGCTTCAATCATTGTCAAAAAAAAAAAAAGAAAAAAAAAAAGAAAACATATTTGTTGATCTTAAATGTGCAGAGAAAATGTTTATTTTTATTGCTTAACCTCCAGCTATGAATTTTATTCTGCAATAAGTAATGGTGTTGAAATACAAGATAATGACTTTTCAGCTTTTATTAAAACTAATTAAAAGATGATTCTTGTAACTTTCATATCTCAATAACAATTTTTACAGGTTTAAAATTAGAAACTATAAAGCTTATGTAGTGATATGTAAATGACTGTCTAATTATCATAGCTAAGACATAGACTATATAAATTCCCAAGCAGTAACGGTAGAGCTGCTCTTGGTATGCAAGATAAACAACTGCTGAACTGATAAAATACGAAGGGAATCCCACTTCATAACAGTTGATTTTGTTGGACTATTCTAAATATTATTAAAGTATATAGGATGCTTCTGTGTTTGTCAAGACAATGCTGTGGCCAATGACTCAGACTGTTTCAGAAGGGGAGCATTAAACATAGATTTTGAAGTAATCATACTTTGGAAATTGACTTAGTATAACAGCTTTTTATCTGTGATTGTGATCAATTTCATACCAATATGTCATGTTTCATGTTTACATACAATGTGTTATTGTCTTAGAGGCAATAAACTATTTAGGCATATCTTAAGTACAGAAGCCCATTATTTTTATATTTATTTGAAATAATATAAAAAGATCAGTTACTTTGATTTTTTTTTAGATTTGTTTTGGTCTTTGTTGAAAAACATGGTTCAAATTCAATCTGATTGAAAAAAAAAAGTTAACTTAAAACATGTCTAAAGGAAAATTTGTGTGTATCAAAACACACATCTATATCGATCTGCCCTCCTGCCCAAGTTTTAATGGTTTACATCATGTAGAAAAAATGGTTACTGTATGATCACCAAAGTTAAGCAATGATAAGCCTGGTCAGTACCTTGGTGGGTAACTGCTTGGGAATATCATGTGCTTTAAGATTGGATGTGTGGGCAATGTAATGAATAATGGCTTGGAATTCTTAATCATAGCTGAGTTCTTATTCAGGTTGGGTTTGTTATATTTACTTGCATGCAAATACCCCTTCTCACCGCAGCTGTGGATTAATTGGTAAGACTTGTATCACTAAAAAAAACATTATCTTCCAAACAATGAAATTGCATGCAAAATATTTAGATTTTGGTATTAAATAACCCATAGAAGTTGCTATACTGCTAAACAAATTTAACCAACCAATCAAGATTTAATGCAGAATGAGAAAGAACAAATATATAGAATTGTGGGATCAGGTGATGGAAAGTTAAGTCATCTAACTGCTTATATGAGAATTTTATCTTTTCTATACCTGCTGAAAAGGTTTGAATTTATACAATTGGTATTGAAAAATGTGTTTCAGCACAAATCGGACTTTGGCTATTGTTGTATCTATTTCAGTTATGGAAGTCTTTTCACAATGATATCATCTCAAAATTTAACTGTGTGGTTTGCATGATAGAAAATACTTATTGTGGTTTTTCATGAACATAATCATCCTGGGTATGATGATAAACTACAGCCAGCAGCAAGGCCTCTGATCAGGACGTTTTGAAGAGCACGGAACCACCTCTTAATTGCTGTTGTTCCCAGGTCCACCCTGACCTGGGGTGGTAGCACCTGTTAGGGTGCCAGCTATGGGCAAATACTTAACCACCAAACTGGGGTCAAAACATTACAAAAATATAAAAATAGGTTTTTTATAGTAAAAATGCAAGCAATACATTTTTGAAAAAAAAATTACTAGCAATACATTGACTCTTGCTAAAATGACCTCTTTACAAAAATATGTCAATGAAACCTGATCTACAAACTGATTTCTTACAG
Source organism: Acanthosepion lycidas (assembly GCA_963932145.1). Taxonomy (NCBI): domain Eukaryota; kingdom Metazoa; phylum Mollusca; class Cephalopoda; order Sepiida; family Sepiidae; genus Acanthosepion; species Acanthosepion lycidas. The sequence goes on from OZ010589.1 coordinate 73,614,245, forward strand.
AGAATACATATTCTACTCATCCGAACATATCCAAAAAATCTTGTTGGCACTAAATAATAACCTATTGAGGTGTTGCTATGTTCTAAAACAATAAACTCAAACCCATGAATATAAGCTGATAAAACTTGATAGGTTTTGTGTAAGTTGTCAAATGTTGCCTTTGGTGTGATCACATTGACTTTACCTTTTGGATCACGGATTTGAATTCCTTTCTATAGCAGACATGCAAAAGGTCTGCAGTTTGTTAGTCTGTGAGGATCAAACTTCATTGGAACTGTTTGTTAAATTCACCAAGAGATCAATATGTCTGTAGAGTTCAATGAAGCTACTATTGCTGTAAAGTTACATCATTTCCTTTTTGTGACTGAAAAGCTTACATTGAGGCTTTTTAATTTCTTTCTCCAAGACTCTTGCAGAATGCTTATCACGAGATGCACATTTGAGTATGATATTTCTATTGGTTAATGGTGCTTCTTGTATGAAGGATGCTTTTTTATAATCTAAATCTCCACTATCTGCACACGATCCAATATAGGTTAGTCAAAGAAAATGTTGATTTACCACTTCAGATGTCTACATTTCAAGGCGAATCATTTCTTCTCGCATTCAAATTGGTGTGAATAAACTTCATTTCTGTGGTAAGATGTGGAAATAATTGGCATTGATTGACCAAGTAGCCTAGTCTTGGCTATGATGATAAACTGCATCCAGCAGCAAGGCCTCTGATCAGGAGATGAGGGGGTTTTGAGGAGCACGGAACCACCTCTTAATTGCTATTGTTCCCAAATCCACCCTGACTTAGAGTAGTAGTACCTGTTAGGGTCCCAGCTATGGACAAATAGTGAACTCCCAAACAAAACAAAACACTATGAAAGTATAAAAATACCAGCTATACAGTTTTATTATAAAATAAATAACCAACAATAGATATTTAAAGTAAAATGGCTAACAATACATTTTATCTGTAGTTGAAGGCATACAATTATATTCAAAATATTTCGATTTCAGCATTAAATAACCCATAGAGGTTTATATGACACTAAACAAAATTGACCAACCAAACAAACAACATGAAAGAACTCTTTCATAACATTAATCCATATAATATCCTACAATTTCTTAAAGAAATCAAACTGTATTCTAAAATTTAACTTCAACAAAAATACAACATAAAACATGCATATCTCCGCCTCTAGTAATTACATCTGCACAAACATATATATGCACAAAAGCTAAGTGTCATCATCTATATAAAAAAAATTGTGAAAACAAAAGGATATTTATCATATTTTCATTACTTTAAAGCACCCAAGAATTTTAAATTTTGACATTAAATGAGCCATAAGGAGTTGATATACCATTAAACAATCAAATCAAATCATTGACCAAATAACCAGTGCTATTTTCACTTGAATGCTTTCTATTTAAACAGTATTTCAGGAAAATAAATTTTTCAAGTTTACTGACTTTTGTTGCTCTTTCCAGTATTGATGGGGCTTTCCTTTTTAACCTTTTCTTTGAAGTAGTGTAGAAAAATCATTATCTTGATTATATTATTATGTTCTCTTTGAGTTACATGTGTTATCCATTTCACTCGTTGCCGTTAATCCTCAGCTTTCTGTTATTTTCTAAAATTCTTTGTGATTTTCTGGCAGTAGAAGGATGGTCCTCACTAAGACTTGAAAGCTTAATTTGCAAGTGGTTGTATACAGCTGACAATTTACACATTTCTGAAAGAATTTGGCACCATGCATGATATATAGCATCCATATGAATGTCTTGATCTGATAAGTCTATTTAAGAACATTAATCTAGTTTCCAGGTTAATGTTTTAGTTTTGTTTCAACTTGCAATGTTGGACAAAACTACCCCATGTACAGCCAATTCTATGTTCAATTTTTTTCTCATATACTAAATTTGTTATAACTGATTCATACACTGAGTTATTTGATGTATTTAGTATTTATTAATTCCAAATCCTGATGAAACAAATTTAATTTTATTAATCTGTTCATTGTTTAAATATTGTCAGAACCTATTTCTTTTTTGTTATCAATATTTTTGGGAGACAACAAAATGAGAAACTGACACAAAACTTCAAAAGCAGAAAAAATTTCCTTTATTCTAAATGACCCATGTATATTTTGCTGTGTCAAGTCATTATTCATATTTATTCTTGCTGTTAAAACATTGCTTGGGATGTCAAAAATAAAATTCCTTTAAAGTTCTTTTTTTGATCGTTTTTCAAATCTTAATTTTAGGGAGAATATATGAATATCAAATTCACAAGTGAATAAACGATGAAATATCTGAAACTTGGTATTGGTTAATAAAAGAACTAAAAAGAAGCACTCAATAGAATGTATGTATGTATATATATATATATATATAAAAGTGAACATATTTACACACGCTCTATCTCTGATATTGAGCACTTTATTCCATAAATATAGCACACCTTAAGACTATATTTCTTTTTATATATATATATATATATATATATAATGCAAATAAAATTTGTCAGCATTTGATGTTATATTCAGCACCTAAATCTGAAGTTTCGTTTTGCAGTTGTTCTATCCACTCCTCAGGAGGTTACAGCAGTTGACTGCAGATGTTCTAATTTTCCTTATTTTTATATTATTTATGTCCTATTTATTGGTGTAAAGTTGATTTTTTTTTTTTTGTGTGTGTGCGTGTGTCAAATCTTCGGGAGATTTCAACAATTGACTGCAGTTTCTCTAATTTTTGTTCTCTTTATACTAAGTTTAATGTAATAAATTTATGTGATATTTGTGATGCTCTTATTATTGGTGTTAGGTTGACTGTTTTCCCCCTTTTTTTTTTCTTTTTTTTTTGTATGTGTCAAATGTTATGGTTATTTCTCCTTTTCATCATTTTATTGTCTCCATAGACTCTCTTCCTGTTCTTTTTTTCCCCTCTCTTTTGTCTCTCTATATAATTTCTTTTTGTATAAATGGGATAAAATCTAAACTCAAAATTCAACAATTCCAATAGATTTTAGAAAGTTCTCAATCCTTAATCCATAGAGAAATATTCTTATTAAAGTATTATCATAAAAAAAGAATCTACTGTAGTTCCACACCTTAGATCTTCAAGCTGGTTTGGTTATATTCTTTTATCTATCCCTACTCTATATTTAAATACACTGCTCATCTTCTGCTCTGTCACCAAACAAAAATTTGAATATAAAAGGACCCTCCCATACAGGAAGAGGTTATGCCAGATAGTGGTACAAATATATATATATGTTTTGATTTTTTTTTTTTTTAATAAATGCAGACTTTCCGGTGTATCCTTGAGTCTCCCAAGATAAGACATGAAAAAGGTCAGGGCAGATCTTTTCATGACCTTTCTTTCTCAAATTCTAGCTATTGTTTCTTCCTAGAAACTGAACAAATATCAACAAATTTTGCTCCAAGACATCTGAGAAAATAAGGAAGGTCAAAAAAGAAATGATTTTGCTGGAAGAAATTATCTTAATTTATTCAGAAATTTGTTTTTGAAAAGAATGGGAAAATTACAAAGTAATTTCCATCAATAAAAAAAAAATCATCAAACACACAATGAAATAGGAGATTTAATGGATGAAATATTATTACTTTGTATTTTAATGTCATGTTCTTTCAGAACGTAAACAATTACAACTCTCCACAGTTTCTTTATCAGTGAATTAGCATGACTTGTGAAAGACAGAGTAGTTCCCTGTTGTCTTCTCTACAGTTTTGAATTCAGAGTAGTGTTTCTATTAGATAGGCTGCCAACCAAGGCAAGAGAACCAAGTCTACTTTACAATATTAATTATTATCTACTGTCTTCTTGATTCTTCTTTTATTGTTCTTGCCCCTTAATAATGTTTCTTTTTCTTATTTTTTTCACACCCAGAGTTGTAGTGGCTATACTGCCTTAATTGGGGTGAAATGATTAAAAAAAAAATATTGTATATTTTTTGTGTTTTTTGCATGATTTAAAAGTTTTGTGGCATATGGTGCCATTAATAAAGTTTAACTCAAGACTTTAATGCTAAAATAAAACAGTATTTAATTACAACTGCAAATAAATACTTAACAAGAACAAAGAAGTAAAAGTAAACCAAAGATAATTAACCATTTCAGTGAACAGTTAGTAGCACAGTAACATCCGGTAAATCCAAAGTCAAAACCCAATCATCAACACACAATAAATCACACTAATTCAACTGGATATTTCCACTCAATAGTCACTGCAGTCAGTAGCCTGACACCACTATTTATACATCTGGCGGAAAACATATATTCATAAGTCCAGAGTGTCACGCTCAAACCTAGGTGTCAGTACTTACTCATTTTCTTCCTATATGACATAAGTATTGATTGAAAGTAAGCAATGTTTTTTTTAAAAACATCTAGCCAGACCAACTGTAAATTGGTGAGATCACATCATCGCTTAGATTAATGAATTTTTAAAATCTAACATTATTTATTATTACTAAAAACATTCAATATTTATTTCTAATAATAAAAAATAATTTTAGCTTGAAAAAAAATTCATTAACTGTTTTATGTTCCAGAGTTAGCAGATGTAGACACTGAAAAATCTCAATGGCAGATGTGTCTCTGTTGTTTCACATGATTTAAAAGTATTAATTAAAACAAAACATTTTTAAAAGGTTTAACTGAAAGAAGCCTGATCAAAAATAGGACTTTAAATATTAGAATTATTAGATAAGAAGTCTGAATAGTTAAGAAATTTTTGCTATTGGTTTTTTTCATTTCCAAATTCTTCATATGTACTCATTATTGATTTCTAAGATTTTTTTTTTTTTTTTTTGCCTGAAATTCAACCATATTCCTCTCACCATTTTAGAACACAGATGATCTGTTACAAACAGACAAGAAAATCCAATTCTTATGATCCTTCTGTTTATAATTGTACCCTTTGTCTGTGTTGGAACAAAAACTATCAATTTGTTAAATAAATCTGTAAGTGGATTAAGCTGTGAATCATTTGACCACTATTTGATTATTTAGGGAAGATTACAGAAGCAGTAGTTTGCAAACTGCAAAAATAGTTTAAACTTTTTCCTTTTTTTTTTTTTTTTTTTTTTTTTGAGTAGGCAGTAAATTTTAAATCCCTGGATAATCTTCAGAAAAAAGCTTCCGCTTGGCTGATTACAAAGGAAATTGGGTTTTTATTTTACCAATTATAAAACCATTATAATTTTTTCATGTTCTTTCTTTCTAATATATGTCTGCCTACCTCTCTCTACAAGGGGATACTGAAAAGTTCTCAGCCTAACCAAGAAGGGATTTCCCACAAAATTTGATGTTTGGTTAGATTTTAGTTTTTCAGAACCCCTTAACACACATACACACACATTTATGTTTTTTATTATTTCACCCTAAGAAAGATGGTAATACCACTAGTACACAGTGGGTTACAGGAAGTGAAAGAGAAGACGGAGAATAGAGAGAATTGAGGAAAGGGCAAAAGATGAGTGGGGTTCAAGAAGACAGAAATTGGTGATTGACATTGCATTTAGATTTTTGAAAATTGTTGTTATCAGGAAAACAAGGAAACAGAAGAGAGTTCCACAGGTGGGAACTGCGAGTAAAAACTGTTGGAGTAGAAGTGGCAGTTGCATTTTGCTATTTCAACAGTAAATGTGTGGGACCTAGATGCCAATCTAGTAGCATGCTTCATGGAAGATATAACAGATACAGTGAGCAAGTTTTCAACAACAAAATGTTATTTTTCTATTGGTCACTTTCATTAGTTACGCATTTTTACTAGCAATGAACAAGAGCCTGCATGGTGCACTTACCCACCATCTAACTGTACTCACATCCATTGTTTCATCTCTGTAAATATTCAACCAATAAGAATGAATATCAGTGGGTGCATTTTCCAAATCACTTTATCTCTGCATTGCAAACACTTTCATGTCAAATGACTTTTAGCCAGACTGCCTCATTATGGTATAATAAAGAGGTTCAACATCTATCATGCTACTAATATTATGAGGCAATATAATAGGTATTACTAATGAAGTGACTCAGCTTTTTTTGCATCATAAAGAGAGGCAAGGAAGATTGTTTTGCACCAATTTTCTAAGAATAAATTGCCTGCTTTGAAAATCAGCATCCCAAACATTAACATTAGTAAAATATATAAATACACTCTCACTTGTGCATGTTTGTAAGGTTGGTTGATATACTGTCAAACTTTTTCAGTTATTTCAAGTTGAATTTTTATGGGGCATCTAGAGAGGATTGACCTCACTATGCAATAATTATGCCAATTAACTATGCAAACTATTATCCCATGACTTATGGCCATATCATACTGAAGTGCCAGTTTTCATATGGTTTCGTAAGTTAAGCAACATTGAACCTGGTCAATAGCTTGATGGGTAACCACTTGGGAATACCAAGGTGCTGTAAATTTGGATATGCAATGATGTAATGAATAACAGCTTGGGGTTTGAAATTAAAGAGCCAAGTTCCAATTCTAGTCAGGTTCATTATACTCAGTTATGCACAAATACCTTTTGGAAGCATATGAATCCTCCTCTTCTCACCTCAACTATGGGTTAATTAGTAGGATTTCTATCAGCTGGATCATTATCTCCAAAATATTTTTTCAATCTAGAAATATTTTCTGGGGTTTTAAATAAGCTGCAAAAGGTTGATAATCCGTAAAAAAAATATTCACTCAAAAAACTATTACCCCATGCTGCAGCACCACATATTTGTGTGTGTGTGATTCGTATAGAGATATAGATGTATATGTATCTTTCAGTGGTCAATCTGTCTCTTTTTAGTTATTAAAGATGGAAAGAATAGCACCAGAAATAATAAAGAGTGAATAAAACAGAAAGAATGGAAGCTTGCCTCCAAAATGAGTGAGCAAGCATTATTCAGTATTTATTTCAGACTCTATGAACAGTTATGGAATGGGCAGCTGTTCCTTTTAATGGCATCATCCACTATTTATTATTTAGAAAAATATCTCTTTCAATATTTTCTTTAAGGGAATCTTTTCTTGTTATCGGATATCAACAATGAGAGAACAATTTTATATAAAGGAGATTTCTTTATTATAAGTTTTGTTGTCTTTTTTGCATGGAGATGAAATGACAAAAGTGTTCATTTTTCTCCATCATATTTGGACTTGTTTTAACTTTATTAAGCAACTTGTCTTTATATTCATGCACCTCAATTTTATAAATGTTGTGATGGCTTTGATAAAACAGAAGCAGTACAAACAAGAATCCTACACAGCTGTTAATAAAATTATCAACTTTTATGTGACAAGAATAAAGATAAGATTTTGCCCTAATTTCTATACTTATTAAACCATTTTAAAGAATATTTTTATTTAGCTTTTTGTCATTGTGAAATAAAAGTTGAAATTCATAATTTTTCTTTTCTGTTAAAACCACAAACTAGAGAGCCACCAATATTATTATGATAATGAAATAAGGGATCTCCATTTTTTTTTCTTTTCTTTTAATTGGAAATGCCTATTTTTGGATCTAAATTGCTGTAAGTTTGCTTTAATTTTCTATACTTTAATCACCCCATAATCTAAAAAGCAACTTCTATATGTCATGTCCCTTTAGGATGTTGGTGATCAAGGCTCTCCACAATTTCCTGTTCTTTATAGCTCTTAATATATTTTGTCTTGTTATTTCTCCTAAACCTTTTTCTACCATCCATTTACTCAAAATTCACTGAGTAGTTTTCTTCTGGCCTTCAATCTTTCCTGTGAGTATAAAATTTTCCAAACCCTCTTTCCTCCTCATGTACCCTAGAAATTTCAACTATCTTTTCCTGATGTTAGGTATAAGTGTCCTTTTTGTTTCTATTTTCTGTAAAAATTTGTTGTTGCTCACATGTTTGGTTCATGGTATTCTCAGCATCCTTCTGTAGAACCAAATTTTTTTGTTACTTCAAGTATCTTCATCTATGAGGAGATTGTCCAGAACTATGTTTTATTTGTAAATCTTTTTAAATGGAACCAATGATTTCATTGTTTGGTTCAGGATTTTCCAGATGTCAGATATACAGCTTTTGCTGTACAGTTAATTTTGAGTTTAAAATTGTCAATAAATCTGCATACAGACATTTTTCAAGTGAGATTAGGACAACCATTTGACAAGATGACTGACTTTTCTTTTTTTGGACAAAATGAACAATAGCTCAGTGGTTAGAACATTACTAAGTCAGTAACCAGGACCTTTTAAAAATACAGAATTATCAAAGACTTTTGAAGGATTCATATAATCTTGAATTTTGATTAGTTGAAGTATTATCAAATATGATTAATGTTTCATTTCCATTATTTGCTTTTTCATTACAACTACTTAGATTTTTATTTTATGATCTTATCCTGTTGGTTATGGTCAAGAATATTCCAAATGCATCTCTATAGAAAGGGATAAAAAAAACCCACAGAAGAAGCCACATGTTTACTGTACTTATGTCTTTGTTACTCACCTGCAAACCAAACCCATTTTCCTTTTTGACACCTGTGCAAATCAAGCCCATATATTCCTTTTGTGACTCCTGTGCAAACCAAACCTATGTACCTATATGTTCTTCATCAAAATGATAAAATTTGGCATTTTAAATAACCTGAAAAAATTTGATATTGTATAAAACACAACAATCCATTCAATGGTCATTATGGATCAGAAATAAACAAACAACACTCAGTGAGACACAAACTCACATCCCTTTTACCTTTAGAAAATTTTAAAGTATATACTCTTGCATTTTGTATTTAACTGTGGGTTTACAAAAAAAATGCTGAATTCTTAATTTTTAAATATTTTTTTTCTAATTGACTATTTGACAAAATTCTTTATCTGGTTATTGAAAGATGTTAGGGACAAATGATTTGCTTGTGTCCATAGCAGTAAAATCTCTTAAGTTGTAAATTTATTTTTCATGATTTTTTTTTTACAGGTTTAATTATAAAGTATCAAATAAAAGAAATAGAGTACAGAGGACAAATCTATAGTCCATTTTGAATGAGAAATATTATTTTCAACCCATTGAAATAATTGATTGATTGCTATCTTAACCCTATGCATGAATGCATTGTAAGGAACATAAAATATGAAATGTTGAATTTAATAGAAAAACTTGCCACAAGTGGCTTCATTGTTAGCCAATCACTGATGACGACCAGGGAAAGATCAAGCTGAAGATAAGGCTATAAATAAATGATCCATGATCAACAAATACTAATTGTAATGAAGTGTTGTCTGGAAATAATCAAGTGACCTACTTTCTTTTTTTTGGGGAACAAAGCAGCAAGTTTGAATCTTTTCCAGCAAAATAAATGTTCTTCCATGGATTTTCCTCCTTGTACATTTGTCTACAGACATGGAAAAAGCACAAATGAAGAATTGGACCTCTCTCATTGATGCTATTCATTTAGAAAAAGCAGATCATATGTGCCATTAGGATTTACTCAAAGCAAATTAGCTTGATTCTCTTGTATAGAGAAAATATTACAACAATAACTTGCATTTTTTTTTTCTTCTCTCTGTTTCCCTAATTTATGGAGTCAGTCTTCAATGATAATGCTATCGAGCTGATAATGTAAAGCATTAGCAATTATTATTCTAAAAGATTTGTGTATATATATATATATATATATATATATATATATATATATATATATATATATATATATATATTTCTATGTTCTAAACATCATTTGAGAATAAAACTGTACTCGAAATTTTGAGTTGAATATTAAAATTAAACTTTAGGACTGGAGTCAAGTTTGGAAACATAGTAATTTGTGTCACGATGGAATCATATTTTTAAAAAAAAATAAAGTAAATTGTGTGTGTCAGTTTTTGTTCCAACCCATAAGGGGCTTGTAAAACTCTTATTCTTAATAAGCTTCTACCAAGTAATTTTTTGTATCATTTATTTAAACCTTTTTTTTTATCATTTCACCCCAAGCAAAGCAATAAAGCCACTAAGGTGTAAGGGATAACTGAGTGTGAGAGAATATGAGAAAAAAAAAACACAATTAAGGAGAAAGAACAATAAAAGAAGAGGAATTAAGAAGATAGAAAATAATGGTTTATATTGCATTTAAGTTTTTGAAGAACAAACTTGACTGGAAAGCAAGAAGCCAAAAGAGTTTCACAAGTGAGAAGTATGATAAAAGAAACTATGAGCATAGAACTTATGGTTGCATCTAGCGATTTCAACTGTAAAACGATGAGACCTTGCTGCCAATCTAGTACTATGCTTAAATTCATAGTCTTGGTACCATAGAGAAAAATAATATTTATTTTTTTTATAATACAAAAATGTGGCACAAGTCCAAAATTTGCCACAATTACTGACCCAAAGATACCACAGTATTCCTTACACCAAAACAATATATTCTTTCTTAACATTTTTACTACATCCACCATAATACCTCAAAGTCTCTATGAAGTCTTAACTAGTTCCAATATGCATAATACATCTACCAGGGGAGGGGGGATTCAGTATAAAAATAACAGCTCTTAAAAAATGAAATCCCAATGAATATTTACAATGATAACAATTTTTTATACAAGAAACAAGAAAATAGTGTTAGGGATTAAACACCCTCACCCACCTCCAAATCATTAATCGTGGCAGAAACATCAGTTAACTGGACGAAATTAATGCAGGAATAGGTAATTAACAACAGTCATTCAACCAATCACTCACTCAAACACAAAAACAAATACAAAATGCGCACTTGAAAAACGGAAAGCATCCTGCATCTACCAGAGGATTGACATCTCTGTAAACTAAAGAGGAAATGGAGGGGGAATTAAACTAATGGAAGTGGGAACCAAAATAAAAGAGGCCAATACCGTAGAGGAAAATTCATCAGAACAATTACCATGAAAGTATTTATAAAAAAAAAAAAAGGCACAGGGAAGCTGTGAAAGTAAATAAGCATATTATCAGTTCAAACCTCAGATTCTTGCAAACAAACATGAATAGAGCAGATGTCTTGACATTAGGGTACTCATATGCTTTTGCTGCAGGGTTTTAGGTGAAAAAGTCAATAAAATAGACAGTAAACTGAATAGATTAACCTATTAATGGCCACCATCCCCCCCCAAAATGGGATGATGACCATTAAAGGATTAATAAAAACTTTTCTCTTTTTTTTTTTTTTAACAGTGGTGTTCACTGTGTACAAGGACCTGGGGCCACTTGAGGGAGAGGCTTACAGAATAAGAGGGGTACAGCTTATGTGGATGTGTGTGGAAGATAATGGTTAACCTGAGACATGAACAAGTTAGGATCTTAGTGATCATAGGAGCAGTCACTTGGGAGTCAGTTCCACAAGAAATCTCACCAGGGAAATATGAAAGGAATGAGGGGGGTTCACTACAATGTGAATAGCATAATGAATACCTAATTATTATTAATTTTTTTAATTAATACTGGATTATTTTTATTTGCTTATTTATTAATGCTACATTTTTTTTCTATCAACCTATCAACAATTAATAACTGAATTTTATTAACAAATATTAGATTTTTATTTTAATTTGTATAATTAATACCAGATATTAAAGTGGGCATAAAGGGTTAATAAAATTCAAGATTTTAATCAAGTTGAATCAAAATTAAAACCTTTCTTAAGCTGCTTTGATAAAAGATAACCAAATCTTAGCAACAGTCTGTAAATTTTAATTAAATCAGAATGTGAACATTTTCCAAGGTTTTTTTCCAATAAAAACATTTATTTAAACTAAAAATGAGGTCCACATATTCTTACTACTTTTAATGGAAAATACATCCGACATCAAGGCTTCTGATCCAGAGATTGTAGGTTTTGAGGACCATGGAACTACCTCTTAATTGCTGTTGTTCCCAGACCCAACTTGAGCCAGAGTGGTAGCACCTGTTAGGGTCTTGGCCACAGTGCAAATAGTGAACCCTCAAACAAAAATCAAAACACTAGAAAAGTATAAAAATAAATTTTTATAGTAAAATTACCAGCAATATATTTTTCTAAAAAACAAAATTACCAACAAATTATATACAAAATATCTGTAATTGAAGGCACAATATTGTGTTCAAAATATTTAGATTTTGGCAACGGATTGAGATTGATATGCTGCTGAACAAAAACAACCAAACTTTTAATGTAAATAGACATGAGAATCAATGAATATTAAAAATCAAAGCTCAACCAGTTTTTGTGAACCTTTTAAAGATGCAAACAGGTGAAGATTGTTTATTATGAAATTCTAAATATATTTTTAGGAACATTTCAGCTGACTGTTTTTAACAGAAGTCAAGTAACAAAATTCTGTAATTGTGTATCTTACTGAAAAGAAATATCCCCTTAGAAAGTAATAATTCAGACACAATTCTGAATTATTTTCTTCTTAACGTTTAGCATTATTAATATTACTTCCCTTTCAACAGTATTCTTTTTGAAGGCCTCTCAATTGCAATATCCTTATTGTTAATTTCACTCAAATTTGTTTTCTGTTGCAATAGCAGGATATGATAACACAACTATTAAATTCAAACCCTATTGTTCAGGGATCAGAGTCACCTCCAATGGCAGGATAAACTTTTTGTACAGCAATTCAAGTCAGATACAGAGTGATAAAGATTAATCAAATGCTCACCAAAATGAGTGTTTCTGTTTTCTTGAATTGCTGGATATTCAGCTAGTAATATAACACACATATACATAGACACACACACACATATATATATATATATATATATATATATATATATATATATATATATATATATATACACAGACACACACAAACACAATGTTTTGTGTATTTGAAAACACAGTTTAACAGATGATATATAGAAGACAATCTAATGTTACATGTCATATGCCAAATTTGATAATTTTCCTTTCTCTTTTAGATGTATTAAGTACATTAACATGACTTCTTCCAGTTTGACACAGGAAATGAAAAAGCAAACTGTTTATGGAACTTACTAGCATCTACAGCAACTTGGAGATAGCCAAGTTGTTCATGTTCAATGGTCAGAAACAACCCGGTGTCTTTTGACAGGGGACAGTTCATCTATGGCCAAGAGGAAGAAATATTCTAAGCAGTTAGATTTCTTAAGGATGGTCAAGTTCAACCAGCAGGTCCAGAATATGATCAGCTATAACACCAGCAAGTTGATTAGGCCGTTGCTGAATAGTTCAAGGTAGCAGTACACTAGCAGATGTATGATTCATGAGGACATTGTCCTACTTGATGAGGAGAGGGCAGCAACACCTTGAAGAAGCATGTAATCCAGTTGAAGTTCTTGCAGAATAAGCTCAGATGCCTTGAGGAGCAAGGCATGCTTGAGTTCTTCTCTGGTGAGATAAACTTTGATCAGGACCAGAAGGTGAACAGGAGAAGTAACTGATAAAATTAAGATTAATTGAGGGAATGTATAATGTCATACATCAATACAAAATGCTCAAATGATAACAATTGGGAAATATGTCTCACTGTTTGCATTGAATTTATTCAACAGCAGGAAATTATATAATTTTTTGACAATCTTGATGTCAGACATGGAGAATTAGAGGTTGTTATATTCAGTTTGTGTGATGAATGGTTTTAATATTAACCACTAAAATAGTAACAAGTGGCCTTGTGTAGACCCCATGAAAGTATATATAAGTTCATGTTATCTGTGCTTGTCCTGAGGTTCATGTGCAATGTAGACAATATCATATCATCCAACTTTTAATCACTATCAACAGAAGCATTTAGAGACTGCATTATTTAGGTTTTTTCTATTGGTAATTTCTTTTCAAGACCAAGTATATTTGAAAATCATTATTAACCTATAGTATTCAATATCTTAATAAAACACTAATCATTCCAAGAATTTATTTTTTGACTTTTTCTCCCCAAATGGCTACATTTAACTAATTTTGTGCAACTGATTTAAGTATTTCCATTTACATTTTTTAGTTTATTTTAAATTTAAAATTTTTTTTTATTTATTTTAAATATGAACTAATAAATACTAAGCAGCTCTTAATATTTTAAAATAATAATTATAAAATCTGATTAATGCTAAAAAATATTTAATCTACATGTATTAATTTAATATTGAGTAATTGAGAAAATTTAAATTTTATGAAAATATCCACAGCTAAAGTCTATTTTTACCTATTCTTGCAACAGATTCTTGGAAATCATTAGATTCTAGAAATAATAGCATATTTGCTGCTAATCAACAAAAATGTGTTTCTACAGAAGGATACTGAGAATACCATCCACCAAACATTCAAGCAATGACAAAGTTTTAAAGAAAATGGAACTAAAAAGGTAACTTAACATCAGGAACAGAGAGTTGAAATTACTAGGGCACGTAATGAGGAAAGAGAGCTTTAAAAATGTGATAATCACAGGATAGAGGTATGGTAAGATGGATAAAGGAAAACAATCTAAAACCTACCTTGCAAGCTTGAGTAAATGAATGGTAGAATAGGGTTTAGGATGTAACAAAAAGAAAAAAATTTATTCAAAGCTACAAAGCATAGGAAATCGTGGAGAGCTATGATTGTAAATGTCCTGAAGAGACATGGCACCTAAAAGAAATGCTTCCTAAAAGAGAAAAAGTGCTTCAATTAATATTTCTTTACTTTTTTTTTTTTTTTTTTTTTTTGCTAAAATGGTTGCCAATTAAACATGCCCCCCTCCCAAACAGCAGACATGGAAAAATATGTGCTAAAATGGATTTGACATGGAAATATACTGTCACTTAATTAAAAGCTTTTCTCTTTTTTACTGACCAGGTTAACTGTTGATTTCTTTATTTGTATTATTTAATATATACTGTTCAGCTTCAAATCAGAGTATCATACACCTTGGCTAAAAATGACTGCTTAGTCCTGACCAAGAAAAACAGTAATTAACTTTTGGTAAACAGGCAGGAAACTGATGCTAACGGCATGTGACTGCCATTAGAAGTGGATTTTCTAAACAAAGAACTCCATTTCTCGTTTCGCATTTTTTTCTATTTCATTTGATTACTTCATTCTCCCCATCCCCAACCTTATTTTTTTTTCCTTGGCAGTTGTTTTCTCTTTTTAGACTCATCTGTTCTTTATCAGAGGCTTAGGACCTTCTGCATGAGTCACCTGTAGCATATCATGGTGGCATGCAATTGGTACCTGTCCAATTTTCAATCACCTGCCTATTTTCCCTCAGATTAACACTAACTGAAGTGTCACCAGTTGTTTTCAGTATCATTAGGATTTGGACCAACATTAGTCAGATTTAGCATTGAACTTTGAACAGAAATAAGAGTAATAATAATATGGATTTATGAACATCAGCAGAAGGCTGTATATTGTTGGATTAAGAAATTTGACTAAAATCTTGAATTGATTTCTTTATGCAAAAAACAGTGTTTTTATAATGATGTTATATTTATATCAATATTTATAAAATATTGATGGTCTGATTATTTAAGAATTGTTAATATATTCTTTTATGTGTTAAGGCCCTTCATTACCTGGGCAATCATGGTATCTCCACATTATATCTTTTATCATTTTACTAGCCTTCTTTGGTCTTGTTCTGCAGTCCATTCACACAAACTTAATATATTATCTATTGAAATCTTTTGTGATGGGATACTTTATAGATATTTTTTTTTTTTTTGTCACAGAGCCACCAGATTGTTAACCAAATTCACTACACACTGGGGTCTGTGAGATGAACATTCTCATGCCTTGGCTTGAATTTTAGTGTTTAATTTTTGCATTTTGTTCTTGTGTGTGTGTGTGTATGTATATATATATATATATATGTGTGTGTGTGTGTGAAAATATATAGAAAATAGGAAAGAACTGGTTAGGTAAATAATCCAAAGTTCTTTAGTATTTTTGTTATTATTTTTAAAAAATAGTGCTCGATACAAAAGTAGAGCATAATTATAATTATTTATTTAAAAATATGATTCCAACATGCTATATAAGAGTTCTCATGTTTCAAAACAAGAGCCGAAAACCTCAATATAATTATTTGAATTAAATTGAATTAAAGTAAGCTCTGTTCCATCTTCAAGCGAAATTTTTTTTGGAATAACTTATTTCTGAAATTTACGTGTTTTAATAGCATTTTCATTATTGAAATCAAATTTTCCATGGTAATGGCTAGCACGATTGTTTAAATAGAGAGGGGTGTAGGGTGTTAATAATTTGTATCGGTATAGAGTTACATTCATAGATGTCAAGTCAGGGTAAGGTTGGGGTGTCTAAATTTAAAACGGAAGATGATTTCGTCTAGTCTGGTTTACGTGCCTATGGAGATTTATTTATTTTTTTATTTTATTTTTTCTGATAGGGTTTTTTGTGTATATAAAAAAAAACAAAAAAAACTGCCGTAACATTTGTTTTTGACGACTTCATAAAGGGTTATCTTTTTTTGTAGGGTATTTAAACTATTTATTAGAACTATGGATTTTAAAAAATTATTTTATTGTTTGTTTGTTTATATGCTAATTATTCAATGCAAAGATTTGATGATGTCGGCAAAAAACCGTTAACTCATGTCTATTG
This sequence comes from Acanthosepion lycidas, assembly GCA_963932145.1. Lineage (NCBI taxonomy): Eukaryota > Metazoa > Mollusca > Cephalopoda > Sepiida > Sepiidae > Acanthosepion > Acanthosepion lycidas. Next base: position 73,630,829 of record OZ010589.1, read on the forward strand.
TTTAATAGATTTTTATTATTTGGAAACTACATGAAAAACTACACATTATTAAGTTTATTAAGTTATTACCTACAAGACATATTTGGAGTGAAATTACCACCAATATCTATTTATCATAGAATTACCCACAATTACCTATGGGCATGTGGCCGAGTGGTTAGAACGTTTTCATTCTGACCATGAGACCCCGGTTCAAATCTCACCATGGTTGATTTGTTAGGAAGGAAACTTCCAGATGCTATTGAACTGGAGGGGTAAATGTGGCACCTTTGGAATGTGCTTGAAAACCATACCCATGGGTTGACCCAATCCTTTGAGTGAAATTGGGTAGATGGAACCCTTGGCAGCTGTCAATAGCTGTGCTAGCACAAAGTCACAAGTCATCGTGGCCTAGGGCATGAGCGTGCTGGCTTTGTTCAAATTATTGATTACGCTTGATAACACGCTCTTTCCCAGAAACTGTAGCTAAGGTCTGCTCAGCATAGTTGCAGTATAGACCACAGGTGGGCTCTGTGACTGAATAACCTGAGCAAGCATCTGCAACAGGGATTGGTTAGCCACCGTAGTAGACGGGTATCCTTGAATATGAGAGCCCAGTTATATAATATATATATATATACACCCCCACAATACATTTTATCTGTAGTTGAAGGTATACAATTGCATTCAAAATTTCTAGATTTTGGCATTAAATAACTCCTAGAAACTGGTATGCCACTAAACAAAATCAACCAATAAGACTAAAATCATAAGTCCATAAAAAACAAAATTTATCTTTGAAATATCGTGACAAATAGACAAGATGGGGATTAGAAAAAAACTACTTCAAATTTTATATGTGAACCATTTGTGGATTTTTTTTTGGGGGGGGGGGTTAAGGATTTTTTAGTAATATTAAAATTTCTACAGATGTTGTCTCTTCATTATTGTTAAGAGTTTAGCTTGAGTATGCCATGATGGCTTATTGGAATTATAATGGAAGAGAATAATCTACTTCAATGTGCAGTTTACAATTACTGGAGAACATTAACATCATTTCTAACAGTAACTCTTTACTAATATCACATTTGACTTTAAAAAAATCATTTGTTACTTTATAAGCTTCTGTGTTTTTTCTTTTAATTCTTCCCAAGCAAGGCAATTATACCACTAAGATGCAGGGGTTACAGGGAGTGAGACAATGAAAAGACTTATGTGAGGAGAAAGGACAATAACAGAACAGAGTTCAGATTTGCCGTAAGAAATATTAGCACTGGATTTCTAACAATCATTATAATCCTTAAAAAAGAGCAGATGATATGATAAAAATTATTAGGTTGGTGCAAAAATAATGACGTAATAATGTTGGTTTTTGACGTTAAAAAATACGTCAAAAACCGCCATTATTACGTCATTATTTTTGCACCAACCTAATATATTACAATTAACACGGCTACATGGTAGTGACATCAGGTTTCTGGAAGAAATTATGACAACTGAACTTTTGAAAATGAACTAATGTCACAACAATATTTGTACTAGGTCCTAATATCTGGGACTTTTACATTTAACAGAAGAAATTTATTTCCCAAATTACCAGATACTATTTTTTGCGTCAAAGAACTAACAAAATCTTAAAGAATATATTTTCCTTTATTCCTTACCAATTTCAATTTCTTATTCAATTTTTATCTTATTTTGTCTTGTACATAGACAAAAATCTCAAAGTCCATTGATGATATATGCAAAGAACCTGTTTAATCTAAATTTGTAGACATTTAAAAAAAAAAATAAATAATTTCACCTCCCAAACATAGTGACAATAACACTCGGGTGACAGGATGTGTAAGAGAATGAGAATACTTTAGTGAGAAAAGTGAGGAAAAGAACAATAAAGGAACAGAATTCAAAAAGACAGAATATGAGGATTGACATTGCATTTAAATTTTTTTAATACTGTAGGTGGCAGTGAAGCAAGAAAAACTATTAGAATAGAACTGACAGTTACATATAGCTTGTTCAACAATAAAACGGTGAGACCTAGCTGCCAATCTAGTAGCACACTTACATTCATGCAGTTGAGGCACTTAAGGAAAAAAGCGCATCAGAAAAATTGCCATGAAAATATTTGTAGAAAAAAAAGGAGCCACATCATATTGGTGGGAAAGTAACTGAAGATGAGATGCAAAGTCAAGACCATTTATATTGCAAACCCTTCTTTGGATTTTGTCTCAACCTATATAGTAGGAGCACCAGACCAGATATAGCAGTAGCATTCAATGCATGTGCAAATGGTAGATTTATAAATGTGCAAGAAGGAATTTTATTTTTCTTTAGAATATCTATATAATAGTCATTTGGAAAAAAAAATAGAAGATTGCAAGTTCAAAGAAATCAGAAATATGGCAGAGAATATGAATAAAATAAAAGTCTTCCTTGTTTTTCTTTTTTTCATATTTTACAGATATATGACCATTAAAAGTCAAAAGAAACAAAACTATAAAAACCTTTTTAAGCAGAGGATATTTAATTTTTTTTCTGTTAATTGACTTAATTATCCAAGACAATTTAAATGTAAGCTGAAGGATGCTGTTTGTTTTTCTGCTTCCTTCCCCAAACCCCATAGCCAAGAATTTAAAATCTAAATTCATTAATGTCATTGACTGATGATTCCCAGCTACAAAAAGAAAAAAAAAGTATTCAAGTATCGGAACAAAAAAACATTTTAATGCATCCTAAATTGTTTCTTTTTATTATGATTTCTTTGTTTTCAAAATAAATCAACAAATTTGCTTTTAGCCTGTTTGAAATATAAAAAGCATTTAAGAATTTGAAAAGCCTCAACATTGTTTCGTCTGGGTTTGTAGTATTTTTAAATGAGTAATTTCACAAAAATATTTTGGTATGTTTTAAATTTTTATGCTAGAAAAACCTTGCAAAACATCAACACAATGAATGAATAAAAATGAAATGATCATTTAAAAATACTGTAAACATTTTTTGGTGTAACTACATCCAAAAATATATTAAACAATTCAACCAAATTAAAAGTATGAAAATTCAGCTTTCAAATATATGAGATCATTTGTTTTTTATCTATTCAAAAGTGATGTCTACAAGGAAGAAATTTGCCTTGTCATCAGATACTCAAAATATGAAGGTCACTTTAAAGGTAATGCCTCCTGTTTTATATTGACATGTGATGTCTTAAATGAGGATGTTCATGTTTGAGTAATAGAAGTTGAACCTTTTTACAAATGACCGATAATTGTTGTTGTTTTTTTTGTTTTTTTATCAACCTGACAAAATGGCATGCCAAGAAAATACATATGAAACAGAGGTGTAATCATTGAATTTCTTCATGTGGAGAAAAAATTGCACCCACTAAGATTAATAAATGCATGATGAATGTTTATGGAAACCAAATAGAAGATGAGAGAAGAGTTTGGTAGTAGGTAATGCATTTCAACATTGGCAACAATGGTGTGTATGACAAGCTATGTTATGGCTAAGCCTACACAACAGTCAACCCACAAAATGAAGAGTACCTCAAAATGCATGGTTGTGAGTATGTAGAAAAATAGTATTTTCAAGTTGAAAATTCGATCTAATAGGACTATTGTTGCCTATATTTGTTTTAGTTTCCATGGAAATAAATGGGAGGTATTAATTTGGAAGTGTCCTTTACACATTTATCATTGCCATAAATATTTTCAAAGGAAAATGTTTTTCTACTATTACATTAGTAGAATTCCTGTCCTTAGATCAGTAATTCCATAGTCCAACATTTAGTTATCAATTTTAATTTTCAATGTCTCATATTCAGTGAGTGTGATTAACAGTGAATTCTATAAATTGATAAGGAAGGAAACCGTATTGAAAACTGAATGCTGTCTTTGACATTATGCAGTGGACTTAATGACTGACCAATGTATCTGGGCACACTCTGTTCATGTTTGATTTATTTGAAATGGTGTTTATTCTCAGTGTTCTAGAAATGTTGATTGTTGAAATCTTATTTGTGAATTTATACTGATAAACATGAACTTTTATGTTGGGATAAGAGTGCTTCTACCCTTGACAAGAATTGATTTTGCTGCTTGAGCTGAGGTCATAGACCTACATTTAATTCCGTCTAATGCCACTAGTAGTTTTATCCATTGAGCAGGTTTCTTTTATTGTGCCTTGATTCATTTTATTTCTTCACAGAAAGCCCTAAGTTCACTACAGGCTGACCTTAAAAGACCCTAACGTAATTTTTAACCTCAAACATTTCAAAGTTTCAAGTAAAAAAAATAGCTAAATTTAGTTATTGTATTTCTTTCTCTCTCATACACACACACACAAATTAGTACATATATGTGTACCTATGTTTTGGTGTGTACACTAAAATGTAGGTACACATATATGTACTAATTAATATATATATCTTTGCTCTGTCTAACCGCATTGAACACTATTATGTTTATACCTCATGTATAAATTTGATGACTATTTGCCCTTGCTTATATCTAGCTGTTTGATTTATCTATCTTATGTATGTATGTATGTATATATATATATATATATATATATATATAGCTGTGTGTGTGGAAACATACAAATATTAGTTCATTTCACTATACTTAATCTGAGAAGCCAGAGCAAGGTCAGATTTATTATGAGAGGCCTGCAATATAAGTATAGTAATCAACATGACATACTTTATTGTGTGTGTGTGTATATATATATTTTTCAAATTTGCTATATTTATTTGGGAAGATTTCACCATATTTGGAATAGAACATGTGTAGATATAGTGGGAACAGAGAACATAGAAACCAATACTGCATAGTGACAGGCAGTTTCATGACTTAAGCCATTATCAGACTTTGCATATATATATCCTAGCCTGATGATCCCTATTCATAGACTGAAAGGTTTGTAAGGTAATAATATATATATATATATATATATATATATATATATATATATATATATATATATACACACACACAGGGTGTATCAAAAATACTTTTACAACCTTTGGAAGTGGGTTCCTCATACAAAAACAAGGACAAAAGTCTATATAAACATATATCCACAAATCCTTTATTTTTGAGTTAAGTTTAAAATTTATGGTAGAAGCTTTTATATATATTTCCTACACATGAAAAGATATATATGTATCTTTTCATGCATAGAAAACATGCGCACACACATTATTATTATTATTATTATTATTATTGACAGTATTTTCTGTTAATTAATTTTAATGATTGACTTTTTGAAAATTACGAATAATCCTTCTCAAATAAGAAGGGAATTCTATTAGAAATTGCCTGAAGGTCATCTTGGAAGAAAAGTACAAAAAATATGGTCCAAGCTCTCAACTTTGATAGAACATCATCAAGGTAGGTAGAGACGATTGGTGATTTTTATAGAACTAGTGAGTGTTGTAGGTGAGGTCTGATGTGTGTTTTTTTTATATATACATTGGAGGATGTAGGCTCTTAAGTTACAATCATTTTTATTTGTTCTATGAGGATCCAAGTCTGTTTTTAGGATTTGATTTTGACATTATTTTGTTATTGTTTGAGTAGCTGCTTAATGTTATTATGATCCTTATGCTGCTTGTTAATATGTTGTATGATGGTGCTTTGATAGGTGACAAGTGAGTTTCTGTGATAGGGTATATATCCTATGTAAGATGTTTCGTGTTTTATATTTACAGAGAAACATTTTCCAAGTGGGCAAGTATACTCATCAAATGTCTCTACCTACCCTGATGATGATTTAAAAAAAGCTTGTACCATATTTCTTGTACTTTTCATCCAAAATGAACTTTGGACAATTTAAGATGAAATTTCCTCCTCGTCTGAGAAGGATTATTTGTAATTTGGAAAAGCCAGTCATTTGATTGACACGAAATGTCTGTTGTCTTTAATAATATTTGCCTTTAAAGAAAATTTGCTGCCTAAAATACAATATATATATATATATATATATATATATATATATATATATATATAGACATTTTTTTATGTTTATAAAATATAATTATATTATCAAATAATTGTCAGACTTTGTCCATTTCATAATATATATATATATATATATATATATGTAATGAAAAACAAATCACTTTAATGTACCATTACGATAATTTATTTCACCTAAATCCTTTTTTAAGGATTCAGGATCATCAGGTAAATCTTCCAACAACGAAATGAGAAAAAAAAAAAAAAATTTTTTTTTCTCATTTCGTTGTTGGAAGATTTACCTGATGATCCTGAATCCTTAAAAAAGGATTTAGGTGAAATAAATTATCGTAATGGTACATTAAAGTGATTTGTTTTTCATTACATATTAGCTCTGTCCTAACATTGAGCTCTCAGGATTTCATCCTCTTTGGATTTACCAATTCGGTTTACCAAGTTCCTTATAACTTAAATATATATATATATATATATATATATATATATATATATATATATGTAAAAACATGTTTCATTGAATAATGTAGACATATTGTTTCTGTTTATTTTTATACTGATCCTTTTGATGAAATTCATTAAGGAAGATGCCATAGTTGTTTTCAATACACCATGAAAATAATAAACAAAAACTTCAAATTCTCAAGGCCCTTTATATCAAAATCAACCAACCAACACTGAACAAAGTTTATTACAAATCTAGCAACAATGCATTAAAGTGCATGTAACAAACATTTAATGCCATTTTACATTTCTTCCAATTTCCAGTCAGCTCCCTTATATTGAAACACTTGTTTTGCAAAAAATTCTGTAACTACAATGGATAAATTAAAAATTTTAAAATAACATAGTGTGTTCATAAACATCACTATCACAACAGAATTCAGATTTTATTACAGTTACAGTAAGTTTGTCTTTGTAATTTACCTGTGAAGATGATCTAGGAAAAGATCAAAATTATTTGGATTAAAAAAAACTACTGTGCCTTCCTTCATGAATTTTAACTTAACATCAAGAAACTGATTAGAAAACTCAGTATGTCTATATTATTCAGTGAAACATGTTTGAATGAAAATATGCTGCCTAAATATTAGGTTGGTGCAAAAATAATTTTGTTTTCTCACATAGTAACATATGTTAGAAAACGAAATTATTTTTGCACCAATCTAATATATTTATAATAATAGCTAGCCACTCGTATTCGAGGATACCTGTGTTCTAAGGCGGCTAGCCAATCCCTGTTGCAGACACTCGCTCAGGCACATTTGTGTTTTGCTCAACACCCACAGATCCCACCTGTGGTTTATACTACAACTATGCTTAGCAGACCTTAGTTACATTTTCTGGAAGAGAGCATGTTATCTAGAGTGATCAACAATTTGAACAAGGTCAGCACGCTCAAGCCCTTGGCCACAATGACTTGCAGCTTTGTGCTAGCACAGCTGTCGATGGACCCCAAGAGTTATGTTTACCCAATTTCACTCACAAGGCTTGGGTCAACTCATGGTATGGTTTTCAGGCACTTTCCAAAGGTGCTGCAAATGGGATCGACCTCAATCCAGTACAATAACATCAGGAAGTCTCTTTCCTTGCAAATCAACCATGGTGAGATTTATACCCGGGTCTCATGGTCAGAAAGTGAATATTCTAACCACTTGGCCATGCACACACACACACACACACATATATATATATATATATATATATATATATATATATATATATATATATATAAAATAAAAACTCAGTTTGTTTACAATAATGATAATTGGCTTTTTTTTGCAATGATAATTCAGTGCCATATTTAATAACATTTTTTATTGAAACCTGGTAGCACTAAACTCTTTTCTTAGTACTTAGAATATTTTTGAAGGTTTGGGCAATTTCTTTCCAGTTTTGTCAACTGCTGTATTGGAATTGGTTACTTCATTTCTATGTGCAGCTTTGTATAACTCAAAAAACTAACTCCCAAATTTTGAAATCTCTCCATTTCCTGCAGATGTCAAGATCTCTTCTGCATTCCCCAACTTGCATGCATAGAAAATGCTACCATTCTTCAATTGCCTACAAAATAATACAATTGTAAATATTTTGCTGCAATGGTTTGTCAGTATTTATATAATGATGGGGATCAATTTGCCTTTGCCTCTTTCCAGCCAACTTTAATCTGCAAAAATTTAAATGCAATGTCAATTGCTATCTAGTGTCCTCCTGATTACTCTTTTCTCTGCCCACTCATTATTAATATTTCTGTTCCTAATTCTTTCACACATAGTAATCCCTTGTGCCTTAGTAGTTTTACTGCCTTGTATAGGGTGAAACCAATTTAAAAAAAAAAAAAAAAAAACCCAGTAGAAATGCATTGTAAAGCAATAATTTATTGATATCACTTGTCATCCCATTTATCACAGATTCTGGCTATACATCTCTTTTTTTTTTTTTTTTTTTTTTTTTCTTTTTTTTCTTTTGCATATGTGTGCCTGTAATGTGTTTTTGTATTTTTATATTTGTTTCTTTGAAAATGTTATCCCATAGATAATTTCAAAACAAAAAGTAACATTAAAAAAATAATCAGAATTGATTAATAAATGAAAATTTTAGATAATCTTGTTAATATTTCATACTTCTTTTATTATCCTGTTTGATTAATGAATATTGATTAAATAAATGCAAGCATCTTTTGTCATTGTTATATTTTTCTTAATCCACTCACATACAACAGAGCTATTTGGTATTGTTATTTGTGTCCCGATAAAAGGATTTGAAATACTGATTTTCAAAGTGATCAGATTATCCTCATATAAAAGATTGGAGCTGCACAATCTTTAAACACTCACTTTGTGCCAGACTGAATTAAGCTCACTCACAATTTACACTGTTTGGACCATTGTCCTCCTCGTTACTGTCATATTCACAACGTTTTGGCCATTGTATGCTCTGCCCTTCTTCGGGTGATGTACATTGGAATTTCAAATCAAACCCTTTATTTCATCCACAGGGGTAGATTGTCCTAGTTCCACATGCCATGCCTTTTTCAGATATCTCAATTTCAGTTATTTTCCTTTAGTAACTCAACTCTTCAAGTTTTTGATCGTCCTTACTGTGACCGGATATTGAACTCCCAACTCTTTGGGTCAAGTCACTGGATTACTTCAACCAATGCTTTTATTCACTGGGCCATGCGCCCTTGGAGACAATGTACCCCAGGGGACAAAATAAAGGATTTGGTTCAAAATTCCAACATAGATCACTTGAAGGCCAGTGTGTACAATGGCCAAAATGTTGTGAATATGACAATAAAGATGAGGACAACAATTCAAACAACATAAATAGTGTAAATAGTTACAATACCTCATCTCAGAAATATAGACACATAAGCTCATTCACTTTCAATCTATGATACTTTGTTCCACATTATTAGCCACTTTAAATTTCTTTTCTAAATTTTAGGAAATTATTGAAAGGATTCACAAAAATATTTGCACTCTTAATGTGCAGAATATTTCACACAGTTATAAATTATAATAGATTACAGGTTGCTCGTATGGTGTGGTAACAGTTTTATGAGTTTTACTGGATTTTCCAGGTTTCACATTGGCTAAGTTACTGAAACTAAAAAGAAAGATCAGCTAGTAATTAAAAATTATAATTACAAAAGATGTGCAAAAGTTACAAAGACAAATTTTTCAAACAAAAATTTAAAACACTGTTGTTGTAATGATAACTAAATTATAAAGAAAACTTTAATGTAAAATATATAATCAATGTCCTGAAACTAGTTTTAGAAGTTATTCCTTGATTGATTTGTAGTATTTCATCATATGCAACACAGCATCCAGAATAGCATTACCAGTTTCATGCTGGAAAATTGCCATCTGCCAATGTAAACACATGCTCTACAAGTTTACAATCCAGTTCAGGCTAGACAAACAAACTGGCCACTTCATCAAACAAGTGTCTTTGAAATCCATTTTATTAAAATATACTTGAATTTTCTTTGCCAAAGCTGATGGAACATCACCTTTCTGAAAACATTTGGTTACTTCTTGAAGTGTGGTTCCATATGGGCCTTCAGAAAAATCGATGTATGTCTGGAACTCACCATGAGGTCACTATTCAAACATTGCACGACATCTGCTTTGTGGATGTCTCAACCTTTTATTGTAAGCTGCACAGAGAGATGTTGCAATCACTCAGAAAATAATCTCTTAGATTCTAATAAGTATTTTATATGTCAATAAAACATGAAATGGCTAATTATGTAAGATGCTGCGTGTATATGTGGAGGTGCTGAAAAGTTTGACCCAGTGTATGACTCACATTGTAGAATCTGAGCGATGACCAAACATCAGATTATTCTTTTAATCCAATCTTAATTGGGTCAAGAACATTTCAATACAAACCCCACCCTCATGCATATATATATATATATATATATATATATATATATATTGTCATTCACAGAGAGACTGTTTCGCTGTATCACAGCTCTTTAGTATGGCTAGACATCTGATTGTTTCAAGCTGGGATTGAAACCCGCCCTATTTGGTATCAATCGGAGATTTTACCACTAGGCTATCATCACATGGCAGAGAGGAAGGGAAATTTTAATGTTTTCTATGCAAAATACATCAATGGCTGTGAGAGCTCAATTCAATTCGGTTGATGAGCAATGCATTAATCGTGGTATCAGCCACTGTTTTTAAATACATAAATATATATCTATACATATATATATGTACATGCACGCATATATATATATATATATATATATATATATATATATATGCACACACACACCTTACAAAAAAGCAAGCAACACTCAAAGGAGCCCACTTAAAATGACACCTGGATGAAAAATAGAGCGCTCAGTCATACCTACATTCAAAGATTATGATTATATGTATATAGGATGTGTCGGAATTATAGCCTACATAATGGTAAGATATTAGTGGCAATAGGGTCTTCATCTGGCTAATATCTTACAATTATCTGAGAGATATATGTGGGAAGTACTTCTGCTGCACCCTGTATATAAACTATAATTGATACAATTTTCATTTTCTTATCTCCATTTCTCCACATAATTATGACCATTGGCTATGTATTTTCATCTCATGGATTGACAGCTATGCAGGGCTGTCTGAATTGTGGAATCTCACATACATCATTGCCAGCCCCCTGCTGAAACACATTAACCACTGCCTAAATGTGTTCACATTCACTGTTTGGTCTCTGGAAAGTTTCAGCAAGTATTTTTTATTTTGTGTAAGAATTCAACATGGTGCACTCTGAAAGTGTTTTATAAATAGATACACACACACATACACACACATATATGTTACTTAGCTGATTGATGTTATATTCAACAATCGACTCTCGAGTTTTGTAGGTTAACTTTTTTATAATTGTTCAATCCACTCTTCAGGAGGTTTCAGCAATTTACATGTATAGATATATATTTCTCTTATGTATATAAGATTGCTTCTTTTTTAAGTACTTGTAAAAGACTTTTTTTAATACACATAAAAATTTTTTTGTTATTATTTACCCATTAACAGACTATTTCTCACAGCATATTTTTTAAAATGGATATTTTTTATTGGACACTCTTGAGCTCTACAGTTTGTTTTGTTTTTTTAGTGTAACAACATGTTGTCAAAACAGATATGGGAATTAAAAAATGAATGAGAAAACACCACTAATAGAATGGGATATAAAAAGAAATGAAGAAAATCCAACCTTCATCAGAGGTATATCTATCCTGGTAACCTACAGGGAATTCTGAACGGAACTCTTTATTTAATATACAGAGGTTGACTGTTCTCTGGAAAATGGACAAGCAATAACTGAGTTGTACTAAAAGTAAGAACTAAATTATGTCCCTGGACATAAGCAGTGGAATGAGAACAGTCTACCCACCACTGATAAAATACAGGGTTCAATTCAGAATTCCCTGTAGCTTGCCCAGATTGATATACACTTAAGGAAGGCCAGAGAGCACAACTGCCAAAATGTTGTGATAACAGCAACAAGAAAGATGAGGACAACAATCTGAATGCAAATAATGTAAATAATAACTGCTCATCACAGAAATTTGCACAGAAAGAATGAAATTATTTCAAACTATTGGGATGTTAATACATTCTATTTTAAAAATGGGAGAGAGAACTATAAAGCTCAGGAGGGTCTAAGGATAACAAATACCTATTTTGAAAATTGCTCTGTATGAAGCATTCTGTTAATGAGTAAATAAACCCCAAAATGTTGTGTGTTATATATATGGTTTAAAAATGACAATTGGAAAAAATTCTTTGTTCTTGTTGACAATATAGTTAAATTTCCTAGAATAATTCTAAAGATAAGACAAATTGGTTTAAAAAATTTTTAACATGGAAAACAAAAAACAAACACTTAGTTAAAAGGAATATATTCAGGAATAGGCTTATGCTGGAGCATCTCTTTTTAAAATTTTGGATTTGATCTATGACAACAAAACATTTTGCTTTCATTGCTTGCCTTGATAAAGTCAGAAGATGAAACACATAGGCAAGAACGAAGAATTTTTTACAATTATCATTTTTAAACCAATTTGTCTTATCCACAGAATTATTCTGAGAAATTTAAATAAATTTCTACTTGAAAAGGAAGTTTGTATAAATTAGATACATGAGTTTTCTAAATAAGTTAAATCTTAACATCACTAAAATAAAAAAGATGGCATTTTCCTTAACCTCAGCATTTGTCTGGACTTATAAATTAAGTGAATCAGTTTCAAAAAGTTATTCTTAGTATCACTTGATAATGGAACAGAACTTGGTATTTTAAGTTTAATTTGCATGATTGAATTTAAAGTGATGTTTCAGTTTTGAAACATGGTAATTTTGGTGTTGTGTTGATTATATATTTTTTAAAAATCAATTATAATAAATATATATATTAAATGCCTTAGTTGCTCACTGTAATGAAACTGACCACAATATTTACATGAAATATGCTACTCTAATTAAAAGAGAAAATAATTCCCTAAGATAAAAACGTTTAGAAAGTGCTTTAATCACTAGTTCATCCATGGTAAATTTGCATCCAGGTTCTTACATTTCCCCATTCTTGGCAGATCTTCTGTTGTCACAGTGTGAGATATTTAATAACAAGGATGATGGAAACAAAAAGAATAATCTAAATGAAATTGGCTAGATTACATTACCCAAAACACAGTAAAAAAAAAAGAAGTTTTTTTTCTAAATTTAAATTTCCCAGCATCTCTAATCCATGCAGATGTATAGTTGCATCAACATAAACAAAACTAGTCCGATGAAGCCCTAAGGGACAAAAAGTGCCACAAAAACTTTTCCCACATACATCTTTTCTCCAAAACTATTTTAGTTAGATAAAAATTTATATATCATTATCATATACACACATACACACACATACACACTAAACTCTAATCTGCAATCTATCCTGCTCCCCACAAGTAGTCTGTGACACAAAGATGACTTAATGTGGTATGCCCATATATATATATACATACATACATATATATATTTGGTTGGATTGATGTGAGTTTGTGACCCTGGGTTTCACGCTTTTGTGATCATCAGACAAACTCTCTCTCTCTCTCTCTCTCTCTATATATATATATATATATATATATATATATATATATATACATATTAGGTTGGTGTAAAAGTAATGACGTAATAATGTTGTTTTTTGACGTATTTTTTAACGTCAAAAAACAACATTATTACGTCATTATTTTTGCACCAACCTAATATGTATGTATGTATATATGTATATATATATATATATATATATATTTATAAATAAAAATGACAATAGGAAAACTGGTAATTGCTGACGCGTTTCGTCCAATGTTGACTTTATCAAAGCAAAATACGAAAATGAAATTAAATGAACAAAGTAACTAATAAAAACAAAAACAGAATGTACCTAGCAACTGGAATGTAGAGAAACGCTATTTTCATATTTTTAAAAAGTCCACATTGGACGAAACGCATCAGCAATTACCAGTTTTCCTATTGTCATTTTTATTCATAAATATTGTCTCTCTACTGATTAATTCGGAGAAATTTTCATATATATATATATATATATATATATATATATATATATATAAGAGAGAGAAATCCCAGTCCCCATAACTATTGTCATACCAGAGGAAGGTGCTGCTGCAGGTTTGGGATCCCCAGGACTCGCCATCTTTCATAGTTTTCATAGAAAGATAACGGATACTACACTTTGATCCCTAGTCATAGAGCGTACGCTCTGATCCAAAGCCGAAGTACTTGGGAGCAACACTTTGACTCTATACAGTGTCAACTCTGATCTTTTGGAGTAGGGCTTGAAAGTATCATTTAAATCCTTGGTTGAAGTACTGATCTGATCCATACATAATACCCTTGTCATTTTTGATGTGTACTATGCAAGTATACATATTCATATACAATATGTGCAGACACATGTTTGCATTGAGAAAATGAATAGAAGTGAGAAATGTGTAATATGTATTATGGTTGAGGCTTTGAAAGTGTATTTGCAATTATGTGCTAATGTTACAGTAATCTTGAGCAATTTAGTTGAAATGGGTTATGATCAGAGATAGAATCAATAGTCGAAAGGTAATCCAAGTATGAATGAGCTCTGAGAAAACAGACTTGAATTGTTCTTTCAGGAAAAAGTAATGCTGTATTGTTTTTAAGAAAAGATGTGCTATAAGGCTTCTGAGGTTTTCTCGAGTCCAGTGGAAAAAGCACTTAGACAAAAAGCTTCTTGGAACTTTGCATTTCATTCTTTAGTGTTCTGTGTGTGAATAGAAATGTTTTAAATACTTTTTGATCTCAGCCTTTCTCATATTTCTGTTGAGATAATGTAAAGAATCGTCTGACTTGCTCACTCCAAGAGTCAATTAGATTAAAAACTGCAAAACCCTTTGGTCTGAAGATAAGAAAGGCAAGTTGTGCTGCTTTTTTTCCCTCTTTTGAGATGCTTTTTTTTTTTTCCTTTCCCACCGGTTAATCTATGCTATTTAAATACATCCACTTATGATGTTGATGACATCTACAGGTAGATGTTCAGTGCTGTTGTATTTTATGAGAGCTTTTATCTTTCTGCAGAGACCAGGTTGGAGAGGCTTGTTAATTCAAACTCTCCTTGAAATAGCAAATACAGAGCATGGGAATTTTCTCTTTTTCTTTTTTCCTTCTTTTTCTCCTTTTTCTTTTTTGTCTTTTTTCTTTTTGTCTTTTTTCCTTTTTTTTCCTGTTTCTTTTTGTCTTTTTTCCTTTTTTTTCCTTTTTCTTTTTGTCATTTTTCCTTTTTTTTCCTTTTCCTTTTTTTTCCTTTTTCTCTTTTTTCCTTTTTTTCTTTTTTCCTTCTTTTTCCTTTTTCTTTCTCTTTTTTCCTTTTTTTCCTTTTTCTTTTTCTCTTTTTTCCTTTTTTTTCCTTTTTCTTTTTCCTTTTTCTTTTTCCTTTGTACCCTGTTTTCTTTTTCCTTTTTCCTTTGTACCCTGTTTTCTTTTTCCTTTTTACCCTTTTTTCTTTTTCCTTTTTACCCTTTTTTCTTTTCTTTTCACCCTTTTTTCTTTTTTATCCTTTTTCTTTTCTTTCCTTTTTACCCTTTCTTTTCTTTCCTTTTTACCCTTTCTTTTCTTTCCTTTTTACCCTTTCTTTTCTTTCCTTTTTACCCTTTCTTTTCTTTCCTTTTTACCCTTTCTTTTCTTTCCTTTTTTCTTTTCTTTTCTTTTTTCTTTCCTTTTTTCTTTTCTTTCCTTTTCTTTCCTTTTTCCTTTTCTTTCCTTTTTCCTTTTCTTTCCTTTTTCCTTTTCTTTCCTTTTTCCTTTTCTTTTCTTTCCTTTTTCCTTTTTTTCTTTTTCTTTCTTTCCGTTTTTTCTTTTTCTTTCTTTCCGTTTTTTCTTTTTCTTTCTTTCCGTTTTTTCTTTCTTTCCGTTTTTTCTTTCTTTCCGTTTTTTCTTTCTTTCCGTTTTTTCTTTCTTTCCGTTTTTTCTTTTTCTTTCCGTTTTTTCTTTTTCTTTCCTTTTCTTTTCTTTCCTTTTTCTTTCTTTTTTCCTTTTTCAAAACAAATTTATTTATGACTGGAAGCATATATTTCTATTTTTCACACCAATTAAAAGATGATCATTGACTATAATGCCCCAAACTGGGCTTAGTACAATAACAAGTAGTTGAAGAGAAGTACAATTGTTATGTCTATAGACTTTGAGCAAATTTTGCCTGGCTGTGCTGGCTCCATTTTGAAAAAATAGGAAATTGTCATTTACTGGAAATAAATAGCTATTTACAGTGATTTCTCATAAATCTGCTATTTTGATTTTAATGAGATGCTCTGTAGTACAGACTAAATTTAACATTCTCCAAACACACACTATAATAAAAAATATCACAAAACATGTCACCAAATGCTGTAAACTGGATATGCTGTTGGTGTAATGGATAACAGCTTGAAATTGAAATTGTCGAGAGCCAAGTTTCAATTCCAGTCTGGTTTGTTATGTTCAACTGTCCTTGTGAAAGATATGCGTTCACTTCTTCTCACCCCAACTATATGTTAGTTAGTAGAACTTTTATCAGTAAATTATTGTTATCCTCTCCAAATTCATAAAATATTTTCTGGCTTTAAATAACCCACAAAGGGTTGATAAGCCATAAATAAAACTCAAATCACTCAATTACAAAACATGTTATAGTTTATGCCATTATATGTCTATGCTAGTTTGTAAATTGCACTAAGTGCTTGTTAATATATAACACTGTTTATAGCTTGGTGTCTTGGAAATGTATACTGTTGTAACCTAGGGGAGATTACTAAATAGGATGATCACATGAAGGTTGGTAATGAACGATAATACTTAGGACAAGAACAAAACACTTAAGATTTGCCAGCGGCACATAGAAGTAGTAAACTGCTAGAAGTGAGTCAAGTGAATTCCACAATGGATCTCCAACTGCAGTCCAACATACAATATTTACTACTGTATTTATGTGAATGAGGATATACCCATTATCCTCTGTAGGTATGCTACAACATATACATATGTCAACAGCAGGCAATGTAAGTCTCATAAAGATGTGTAAGTAGATCAACAACAGCAGAAATATTAACCAAGTTCTGTTTTTGCAGATAAACTTAGTGATCTTTAAATCGGAAAAATTTGCATTGAGAAATGCAATTGGTTCAAAAGAATTATTATTATTATAAAGGCTTAGGCTTTGTTTTGAGTATAACTTTGCAAGAGCAAGAAGACAACAATCAATTAAAGTAGCCAGAACTTTTCATTGACAAGAAGCAGGAGCATTTATTTCTTTGGTAACGAAGAAAAGAATACTGAGCTGTTGCATGACATCTGTCCTCCTTCATGAATGTTGGATGATTTCCTCAAAGATGAAGAAGAAACTCAAGGCGACAGAGATGTGGTTCTACAGAAGGATGCTAAGGATATCATGGACTGAGTGTGTGATCATTGATGAGGTCTTAGAGAGGATGCAAACAAGGAGGAGGCTTATACTTAATATCAGGAAGAGGCAGCTGAAGTTTCTGGGACACATAATAAGGAAGGAGGGCCTGGAGAATCTGATACTCACGGGTCGAATAGAGGGAAAGAGAGACAAGGGTAAACAATGCATGACATACCTAGCAGCCATAAGCAAGTAGTCTGGGGGGAGGTGGCAGAGGGAAGGAACTTGTTGAGAGCTGCAAGGGATAGAGGGAGGTGGAGAGCCATGATTGCCTACATCCTGAAAGGACACAGCACACAGAAAGAAAGAAGTAAAAACAACAAAAACAAAAAAATTCAGCTTGAGGAAAATTTTTTTCTGCCTGTCTGTATTATACTTGTAAAATTTGCAATGAGATTTCTTTATCAGTTTAAAAATCATGTGTAAACATTGTAAATGATGACTGCCTTATTTGTGATTGGCATAACATGAAGATAATCAAGAGAAAACTGAGAATAATGGCTATTTCAACCATCCTTAAAAGCAAACCTTCAACTTAGTTGGTTTCAGTTTACAAATGCTTTAAAATTGTTTATTAGAACACAAGTTGAAGGTATTGATGTTTGGTATCAGTAAAAGATCTGCAGATGACACAGTGTTGATAGCAGACACAGAAAGAAAACTACAAAAACTCCTCCAGAAGGTAGTGAAGGAAAGCGAGAAGAAAGGATTAAACATCAACTGCAAGAAGACAGGATGTGAATTTCAAATTGTAGGTACCAAAATCAATCAAGAGATGTAAATATCTAGGAAGTGTTTTAACAGAGGATTCAAAGTGTGACAATGAAATCTGAAGGCATATTGTGATAGCCAAAGATGCAATCGAAATGTTAAGCATTAAGAAATAGAAAAATGCTAAGCAGAGTACTAAGAAATAGAAAAAACTTTGCTAGAAACAAGGAAAAGAGTACTAAACTGTAACATATCCTGTCTGGCAGTGAGTGCTGGATAATCTTAAAGTTGAAGAGACTTGAAGCAACAGAAATTTGGTTCTACAGAGGGATGCTGAGTATAACATGGTCCAAACATGAGATTGAGTAAATGGATGGCGGAACAGGGTTTAGGAGAAATAACAAAATTTATTAAGAGCTACAAGGGACAGGACGTTGTGAAGGGCCATGATTGCCTACATTCTGAGGGGACATGACACATGAAGAAGAATTTCAGGAACTAGGGAAAGTGATGTGACATGTGATGAGTCTCAGAACTTGCAGGTTCTAAGAATTTGTTTTGACCACTGACAGATTAATGAAAGAACTATTTTCAAAAAATCATTATGACAAGTTGCTGTTGTAATATCTTGTATGATGGGAGAACATTGTTTTAAAGATGATTAAGATAAATGAACACTGAATTACAAATGATGGAAACAATTTTGGCAGATAACCAAAGCAATGGCCACAGGTCATTTCAGCATCAATCCATCATGTTTGTTTCTTCTGATTTGATTTATACTTTTTAAAATGGAGCTAAACAGCAGCCATTTTCCTTTATGACTTCCTTTTATAGCATTTTGTTTGAAGAGTCATTGCTTTTTTTTTTTTTTTTTTTTTAAATAAATTTCACCCCATGCAAGACAGTAAAGCCATTAAAACACAAGGGGTTACAGGGTGTGGAAGAATTAGGAACAGAATCATTAATAATGAGTGGAAAAAGTAATCAGGAGGACAGTAGATACTGATTGACATTGCATTTAAATATTTGCAGATTAAAGTTGGCTGGAAAGCATGGAGCCAGAAGGGAGTTCCACAAACGAGAAGTGTGAGAAAAGAAGCTGTTAGTATAGAATTTACGGCTACATTTAGCTAACTCAATTGTAAATCGATGAGATCTTGATGCCAGCCTTGTACTGCACTTAAATTTAAAAAAATCTAGGTACCAGATTGAAAAACTTATCTGAACAATTAGCATGAAAGGGTTTATAGAAAAGGCACGGAGTGGCAACCTTATGGTGATGGGAAAGTGACTAATGCCAAGCCACCAGATCAGGACCAACAATATTGCTGACTCTTCTTTGGATTGTATCAAGGAGCAATAAGGTATATTAGCAGGTACGTTGGACCATATGTGGCAGCAATATTCTAAGTATGGAAGAATGGTAGACTTATAGATATGTAGGATAGATTCTATAGGTAATGTCTCTGAGAAAAAGATAACAGTAAAGTATCATTGGGAAAAATAGCACACATGTTTTGAAAGATTGCAAAATGAGAATAGGTACCATGAAATGGTGACCTGTATTGAATATTCAGGTTTTTAATTGGATTATTTTATAGACTTCTATAATGAAGTATCAAGTATCAAAAGTTGATACACTAAAGTCAATTAAAATTAAAAACATTGTTTCTGGTTTCAATCAATTGTTGCACAAAAATCTAAATTGTGAAAGTTCAACAGTGAGTGGATTATAATCAGCATGTTAAAATAAGACTTGGCTAAAGTATGTATATTTGGTTATTGGTAAAATTTCTAACTTCTGTAATGTTTGTAAATTAAACTATCAGTGACAATTTATCAAGCAATAAAAATTTCTTTTAATTATGAACAAAGTTCATGAAAAAAAATTATTTAACATATATAAAATTGTCTCAATATTATCCTACTTTTTTCATTTGCATAGTTTATTTGGTCTCCTGTCTCAAATTAAGCTTGTCTATCAGGAAATGACTGATGAAATGAAGTACATTTCTTTTCTCTCTAAGCTGTTGCCAAACAAATTGATTCTGCTTGATTTATTGTTACTCAGATAGAACATAACACTATTTAAATTGGACATTTTTCTAATTAAAACATGTTTAGAGCTGATAAGTATGATTGAAAAATATCTTCAAATACAAAGTAAGACTAATAAAAAGCTAAAGGAAATTGTAATTCTCTAAGGATTGTCTACTCGAGACCATTGCTTTAATCAGAACTTGTTTTGACTGTATTACAATGGTGATGAAAATAATATACCCATTGGGTCTATATAAAGATCTATTTTAGTGATATGGGACATTCATAGAACATGCAAAAGAGCCTTTATTAACTCGCATAAGAAGAGATGGATTTTTTGGATTGAATCAAGGAAACCAACTAAAAAAGATGTTTGTTTTACTCTTCAAATTATTTCCTCTATCAAATGACAAAATTCAGTGAAAGTGATTCTCACAATTATAAAAAGTCTCACTTGAGATTAACTTTGAGTATCAAGGAGTGTGTAGTTATATATATAATATCTGGTAATCCATATGGAAATTCCAAAAGGGGTATAAATCCAGAGAGCTCAATGTCAAAAACAGAGCAAATAATAATTATTATAATAGTGAAAGTGAAAAAATACACTTAAAATACCATAGTGATATTTATTTCATTAGAATTGAAGATCTGATCCTAACTTTTCAGACTGACTCTTACACACACACAAATATCTAATATATATAATACCTGTGTAGACACACATATATGAGCAAGTGCTGAAAAATTTTATTTTTATTTTGGAAAGTGAGTTGGACTGAGAACTTTTAGGCATCTTTCTTAATTATATAATATACAGTGGAGGGGAAACAAATAATTAACTGTATATAAATGCATGATAATTAAATATGCATCAAAAACAGAAAAAAATTTGATTTAATACGTACAATACAAAAATGAATACATAATCTTCATTTAATACTTTATAGAATAGCCATTATTCACTTCTACACAACCAACCTCCTCTTGTAGTTCTCAATTAATGTTTTGCAAATTTTAGTTGGTATTTTATTCCAATCTTCTTCACATATCGTCTTCAGATCTGGATGTTTGTTGTAGCTTGCAATTGGATTTGAATTTTCAAATAATACCGCAGACTCTCGATTGGGTGTAAGTCTGGTGACTGACTTGGCCATTTCAGGAGATTTACATTATTTTTAGCAAAAGCCATTTCTTTGTAGATTTTGCTGTGTGTCCAATCAGGAGAGAGTTCAAGATTTTCAACCGAAATCATTAAATTTGCTTCCAAAATATTTTGATATGCTGTGACATTCATTCTACCATCTATTACTGATATGTTGTCAGTACCTTTTGCAGAAAAACATCCCCTCTCCAAACCATGATGCTGCCACCACCAAATTTCACTGTTGGAACTGTGTTCTTTTGTTTGAAGGCATTGCCATCTTTCCTCCATACATGATTTCTAGAATTATGTCCAAAGAACTCAATTTTGATTTCCTCTCTCCATAATATTCTTTCCCAGTATGATTATTCCTTATCCATATGTTCACGAACAAATTTCAACCTGGCATCTCTCTGACTTTTCAATAGCAGTAGAGTTTTCTGAGGGGAGCATGAGTTTAGATTGTTCCTATGAATTTCATTGCTTATTGTCTATTTAAAGACAAATTCTTGATGAAAGCAATTCATCCTGCAACTTTTGCTGAGTAACCATTGGATTTTGTTTAATTTGACTCATTAATTCCCTCAAAGATCCTGAAGAAATATTCTGTGGAGCACCTGTTCTTCTTTGGTTTTCAACAGTTTTGAGGTTTTATACCTTGCAATGGTATAATAACCTTATAACAACACAGTATACCACTAATCGGTTCAAATCCTCCGAAATAAGAAAAATCCTAATCCAGCAATATCAGAATCCTCTACAAAACAATTGCAAAAAACGCTTAAAATTCTTGAAGCCATCATAATTAAAAAACAATATATATAATATAGTAAATGGAATATTCAGGTTGTCTGAGATTTTCCTGTAACTTTTACCTTCTTTCCAGAGCTTAACAATCAGTTCTTTTTGTGAATTTGTCAATTCTTTACCTCTTCCTATGATGAAAAACTTCTTGTACGAATATCAATTACAGAATATTCTGTTTGTATTTTTAGGCTAAAAATAACTACTGCTAACATTATTGAAACATTCTAGAATATTCCACTTGAATCATCTAGAGTATTAAACCAATTTAAAAGTGTTAAAATCTGAAATATCTGAATAGTACAAATATTTTTTTAACCCATTAAAATGGATAAATGGGATTTATTTCTATTAAATCAAAGTTTTTTTCTGTTTTTTCTATACATATTTAGTTATTATGCATCTGTGTAGAGTTAATCATATGAAAACTATGTTTATTCATTAGTTGGAAATACAATAAATTAAAAATTTGTATGTGTACGAATATTTGTTTCTCTCCACTCTTTCTTTTTATTTTATATATATATATATATATATATATACACACACACACACTCTTTATCAAAACTCTCAAAATCCAAGCAAATAAACAACAGTTACACTGTTTTATAAAACATATCTACTCAAACACATCACATGTATCCACTAAATATGTATATTGTTATATTAAAGACTATGGAATTTTTCCATTTAATAATCTTCAGTTTTTTCATGCTTTCTTGCAAGTTTCTTTATATTTCGGTCTAAATTGTTGAAAAAAGACCCCAGTCCTTGGGGTTTTTACTGAAAGCTTTTGGTTGTTGTCAGCCATCATCATGGCTGTATGTTTTGGTTTGAAGTAGTTTGCTTTTTTATTTTTATTCAAGTATTAAATCCTATTTTATTTATGTTGGGTTTTTGTTTTTTTAATTGTGATGGCTTCAAGAATTTGTAAGTGTTTTATGCAATTGTTTTTGTTGAGGTTTTTGGTATTGTTGATTAGGATTTTTCTTATTTTGGAAGATTTGAACCAATTAGAGGTACACTGTGTTGTTATAAGGTGATTACTGATTTAATACTGGCAGAAACATCTTAAACATATTTAATAACTAATCCTCCAAATAATAATTACCACCCCCTCCCAATTGCTAATGAACTAATCCAACAACATTGCCTGAATACCCAAAAATATTATCTATAAAAAATAAAAATAAAAAACCTACTTCAAACTAAAACAGACAGCCTTGATGACAGTTGACAACAACTGAAAGTGCTCAACAAAAACCAAGGATGGGGGTCTTTTTTCCACAACTTTAACCCAAATAGAATAAAGAAACTTGTGAAAAAGCAAGAAAAAACTGAAAGAAAGATTATTAAACAGAAAAGTTCTATAGTCTTTGATAACACATGCTTCATATATATAATAATAATAATAATGGACTCTCTCCCGTCGGTTTTGACGTATGAGGATCTGAGAGCTTAGTTGATTCAGTTATGAAAGCTTGTGCGATAATATTAAGTAGCATTTAAGACCCGCTAGTGATGTACAAAGGAGGCCACATGTGGAGCAAGTGTGAGGATTGTGAGATGAGATCACGGTTAGATTGGCTGACGTTTTAGATCTTGCTTTCACTTCTTGAAGATGATTCAGACAAGCAGATTGAAAATTGCTGAGTCTACTAAAAGACATTGATCTCCATTCTACCCGCTCAAGGGTGTTATGTGGTATATTGACTGCTGACAAGTAAAGCTGGAGCCTTCCAGTAATATCCTTTACCTGACCACGTCGCCTTCACTCTCTTGCCAGTGGACCTTGCAAGTGAACTGTGTGGATAAGAACGAATCAAGGTGTGTGTGTGTGTATATATATATATATATGCATGGTGGAGCAATGGATTGTAAGCCCAGATTGAGGAATTGGAGAGCTGAGTTTGAATTCCAGTTGAGTTTAATACATTCACTTACATTACCCTTGAGAAAGGTATGAATCCATCTCTTCTCTCCCAGATGTAGGTAAATAGCAGGACAGGCTGAGTCCTGTAGTTTTGGGTGGTGAATGGTCTAAGAGAATAACTACTCAAAACATGCAGAAGGTTGTTTGGGTACATTGTGGCATACTGTGCACCAATTCTTTGTATTCGGTTCTTCCAAAAACTGGTTGGTTCTGCACAATCCTTCACCATGATAATCAAATGATATGTGCAGGTAGTTTGGCAGTTGGTTCTAAGAACTGAGTTGCTTGACATTTATATGTTAAAAATGAGGGGAGAGTCCTGTGTGTGTGTGTGTGTGTGTGTGTGTGTGTGTATATATATATATATATATATATATATATATATATAATCTGGTTAACAAAGTCAAATTACTGTTCTTAACAAATTTCTCAATTTTTCTCAAACACTCATATCTGCATATCTTAACATAAACAAATGACATCATATATTATGAAATGGACAAAGTCTGACAATTATTTTAATATATTTTCTGTTTATACATTATTTTTTTATAGATACAAATATTTAAGTAAATGCTCTGTTTATAATAAACAGTATTAACGACATTTACTGGCTTGAATGTATAAACATATACTATGTAACATATAAACAGAAAATATATATTAAAATAATTGTCGGATTTAGTCCATTTCATAATATATGTCAATTTAAAATATCCTTTGAGAAGATATAAGCATTTGAGAAAAATCACAGGAAATTTGATGTATAAAAACAGTAATTTGACTTTGCTAGCTCAACGCTTCCTCTGTAGCTAAATGGTATAGCACATCAGGAGATATATATATATATATATATATATATATATATATATATATATATATATATATATATAATATAATGTGTTTTTTTTAGCCCTTATTAAAATGTGACATGGATATGCGTAATGAAATTTCCATGGTGATCAAGCATGCAGTGTACCGTATTTTCTTGGGTATAGTATGACTTGTATAATACAACTCCATGTTTCAGAAGCTAAAAATGGAATAAATTACATACTTGAGTATAATATGACCCTGTATTACAGCCATTCTTATGTAATTTTTTTGAAAAGTTGTACTATTAAAATCTCAATATCATAGATATATTTTGCAATATTAAAAAATAAAGCTGAACTCTGTTTAACCATTTTGTTTAATCTTCTAATTTCTATTTCAAAACTTATTTTGGGATTTTCAGGGAAAGGTGCTAATTAGACATACCTGGTAATATATTTTAATACTTTTCTGTTTCATATGAAATTATATATATTCTAATTTTTTCATATAGACAAAAACAATTTACTCATGACAAAGATGCAACTTTGTTTTGGTGCATTTAGTTGCACCTTGACTGGTGAGAACCAAAATGGTTATGAACAATTGTTCATAACCATTTTGGTTCTCACCAGTTGAGGTGCAACTAAATGCACCAAAACAAAGTTGCATCTTTATCGGTATTGAGCCCTCTTTTGAATTAATGCTGTGAACATTAGAATTTATATATTTTCATTCTCATTACATTCAGATATATTATGAAAACAAAAAACAATATTGTCTTTTAATAATAAAATTTCTGAAAACATTTACTTGTAAGTAATATGATCTCCACATTTAAATACCACTGAACAATTAATGTTATGATAATAATAGTATGGTGATGTAGAGATACTCTTATAATTCTGAATTATTATAATATTACTTTAGGACAAATATTAATATATTATGATTTTTGCTAATTTATTTATAATTTGGCACAAATGATTGTTTTCATTTAAGTATCATTTTAACATTTTTAGAAAGATATAGTATATTTTTAATATATAGGTAAGTGTTTCCATACCCAATGTTTGTTTTTAATTTGTTTATTTTTAATGATCATCATCATTGGCATCATCTGTATAACTGGCTATTTTTTATTAACATTCAATCAGTTTTAACAACAAAAAATTGGGATTATATATATATATATATATATATATATATATTGTTATTTATTCATTATTTTATTTCAATAAATATTAATAAAATCAGTATATCAGATGACAATTCATTCACCTCCATTAAAAAAACAAATTTATGCATATATGACAAACTGAAAAATTTCTTGTGATGCTTTCATCTGTTAGGATTTCATCAGTCAGATGAAACATGTCTCACACACACACACATATATATATATATATATATATATATATATATATATATGCTACTATTACTATGGCAATAATATTGTACTGAAAGTTTTTAATAAAAATAGAAATCATGAGATTCTTATAAAGGATTGAATTCCCTAATTTTCTCATTATTTGTTTGTTTGTTAAAACTTTCAACTATAATTAATTTTTACTTTGATATAGTACTTGAAATTCAAGTGATCTACTTTTATGTTAGTATTACTTAGATTTCTCCTGGAATAACCATCAGAGAGGTTCTAATACATTAGTAATTTCCCCTTCACCTGGAAGGGGTCTCGGGCATTGTTCGGCAAACTCCATACAGATGGCAACTCAATAAAAGTGCCCACCTTCCTGTATTATGAATAAGTTAGTAGGAGTAGATAGGTTTGCCTATTTACTTGATTTGCTCCTTACCTCCTCCCCTGGTTCCTGTCAAGCCTCACAACTATGTCCTCTTTCCAATATCATATCATGCTGTAGTATCTGTTGATATTTCTTTTGAGTTGTTTATTAAACATGAACCTCCTATTCACAAGACTTCTTTCTGTTTTTCTGTTACCAATATACTGATTGGGATTCTTTTCAGGATTTTCTTTGTTGATGCCTTTTGGAGAGAAATTTTCAACCTATTGAGAATTGTGCCCCTGAAGTTTCTTTATGGTAAAAGCCACCTTCTTAGAAATACCAGGTGAAACCATAATCTTGTTGTTGGTTCCCACCTGCCTGTCCAGCTGCTATAGCCCACAAGAATCATTTTTTCTGACTGTACCAATGTGATAGTTCTGATCATAACTGACATCTTTTTGTGTCTGCTCGTAATAATTGTAAATGTATTTTTAAAGAGACTAAGTCTTTGTTCACTGATAGAATGAGGCATTATATAGATTCTAATATGTTTGGTTCTCCTGACTACTAGCAGCTCTGTAATAGTGTGTTAAAATCTTATTTCTCCTTTCTCTACTCAGTTTGAGGTAATAACATCTTCTGCTGATAAAGCAGAAGCTTTTTCTCATAATTCCTCTTGCAAATTAACTCTTGACTTTCCACTTAGAACAGAATCTCTACTATGTGATATGCATAGAACTTTATCCACAGTTTCTGCTATCATCTCTAAACTGGATCCTCACAAAGCATGTGGACTTGATGGTAACTCTGCAATAGTCCTTGAGAAATGTGCTCCTGAATTGGCTCCTGTCCTCTCTAAACTCTACAATAAATGCCTTGCTGCTGCTTGTTTTTCTGCTTGTTGGAAATCCTTTTCTATAGTTCCATTCTTTAAGACCTCAAGTGAATTGTCCTATCTATCTAACCAACATCATTTTTGGCAAAGTCCTAGAGGTTCTGATTAGCTCTGAATTGATCAAGCATCTCTCTTTGTAGGGTCTTCTTTCAGATAAGCAAAATGGCTTTTTCTTCTCTAGGTTAACTGCTGATATGTTATTAATGAAAGTGTCTATCAAGCTTGAGAGAAGAATGGTGAAGGAACATATTTATTTCTGTTATAAGAGATTATAATAAAAACATGTTGAAATCACTGCATAAAAGCTTTCATGTTTCAATAATTTGATTGTACTTCTTCAAAATATGGTAAGTAATCACCAGTTACTTACCATCGCCTAAAGAAGTACAATCAAAGTATAGAAATATGAAAGCTTTTGTATAATGATTTCAAAATGTTTTTATTATAATCTCTTATAATAAAAATAACATATTGCTCTA
Source organism: Acanthosepion lycidas (assembly GCA_963932145.1). NCBI lineage: Eukaryota > Metazoa > Mollusca > Cephalopoda > Sepiida > Sepiidae > Acanthosepion > Acanthosepion lycidas. The sequence continues at coordinate 73,658,852 of OZ010589.1, forward strand.
CTTTGTATTGAGCACTTACATGTTACAGTGGAATTCTACTCCATCTGTTCTTTCTCTCATTTGGATATGTATATTTTAGGATATTAAAACATTAAAAATCATTACATAGTCGCAATTATGTTTTGTGTCTCCTCGGGCAATGTTAAACTTTACCTGGTTATATATATATATATATATATATATATATATATATATATATATATAATTAAATAAGAAATTGGTTTTCAACAGTTTTGAGATTTTGATGATGAAAGCCTTCTTGTATGAATATCAATTACAAAATGTTCTGTTCGTATTTTTTAGGCTAAAAATAACTACTGCTAACATTATTGAAACATTCTAGAATATTCCACATGAATAATCTGGAGTGTTAAAGCAATTTAAATTTTTAAAATATGAAATTTGCATAGTACGAATAATTAATTTTTTCATCCATTAAAATGGATAAATGGGATTTATTTCTATTAATTCAATTTTTCTTCTGTTTTCTATATATATTTAGTTATTATCCATCTGTGTTAATTATATAAAAAGTATGTTTATTCATTAGTTGGAAATACAATAAATTAAAGATTTGTATGTGTACAAATATTTGTCTCCCTCCACTGTGTGTGTGTGTGTGTGTATATATATAGATATATATAGAGAGATATATGGTTGGATAGATGTGAGTTTGTGACCCTGGGTTTCATGCTCTAGCGTTTGTCTGACGATCGCTAAAGCGTGAAATCCAGGGTCACAAACTCACATCTATCCAACCAAATATGTTAGCTCTATCTCTGATATTGAGCGCTTTCTAATAAGTACCGCGCATATAATATATAAATAATTATATATATATATATATATATATATATATATATACACACACACACATATATATATATATATATATATATATATATATATGGTGACAATCTGTTTCATGCTCAGCCACAATCATCAGTCTATGAAGATTGTGTTCAAGCATGAAATACAGTTACCATTTCGTATTGAGCTCAATGTACACTTTTATATTTACATATACTCTATCTCTTATATTGAGCACTTTTACTCATATATCATGACTTAAAACTATATTTTTGTCATATGCATACATATATACATATATGTATATATTTTTATTTATTTTGTTTAAACATTATTTTTGATGGATACTCATATTCATGTAGAAGCTCTGTATTTTAATTAAACAATATTTTTTATCCAACTACAATCTACCGGTCTTGAATATTCAAGAAATCTTGTCAGAAAAATATGCGCCCTCCGGCAGGATATGATTAATACAAATAAAATTTGTCACTTAGCTGATTGATACACATACATACATAGACATACACATACATGCACATACATAGACTTATAAGAATTAGTTATGGCTTGATAAAACCTTGATTCATTGATATGAATTGCTTATCTAAATATTTTTCGGCATTAAACTTAAATGTTTTTGATCAATATTTCATTTTTTGGGGTGTCTCTTAAATAAAATCAATTAATCTAAGTGCTTGTAAAGTCAATGCTATAAGGAACTGATTAAATCTTTTCCGCCAATGCCACAATCAAAGGATTAACCAAAAGTGTGTGCTTTTAATTCGTATAAACTCTAAGGTATTTGTTTTCATTTTTTTTTTTTTTTTTTTTTTGCTGTGGGTGAAGTGTTACATTATTTCTGGTTTATTGCACTTTGCTTTGATGTTTTTTTTTTTTGTGGAAATTACTCTATTTGCATGTGTGCAACATGCTTGTATGGTTGAATTAGTATTGGTGCATTTAGGGTTCAGTACTTTTAATTTTGCATAGCACAACTTTTTGCACTTTTTCAACTTTTAAACATTTTACCTGCTGTTGACATACATGTATTTACAAAACTTACATTGCCCACTCACAATGTATGTATACCTTTTAACAATATCATCAAATATCATTCCCTAGCATTTGCATTATAAACTAACTAGTGCTTAGTGCTATTTTCAGATCAGCATAGGTATATAATCGTGTACATTACAACTTATTTTGTGATGTATTTTTATTATAATGTCTGAGTTGGGTATATTTTAGCTTAGTCACTCAAAACCAAAATGGTGCTGGTGTATTTATAGTCATTTTTTTTCACCCTATACAAGGCCCGGGGGCCCACTTGATGGAGAAGGTTATGTTAAGAGATCAGATAGGAAGGGAAGATAAGCGATTAACTCTAGACTTGAACAGGTTAAGATTGTAGTGATCAGAGAAACAATCTCTTGAGAGTTGGTTAAAGGTATGAATCCATCTATTGTCATTTATTTTCAATTAATGGTAATATGTTATTTTTCCCCTCTATCTATTCAGATCTACTTATCTATCTTTGTGTCTTATGGTCTGCTCAAATGTATAATAGTTGATTGTAAAAAGTCATGATGTTCATATCTGATGCAGTAGTAAATGTGTATATATAATTTATTAAGGCTTATACAAACAAATTTGATGGGTATTCACACACACACACACACACACACACACACAACTTAGTCCTAAATTTCAACCTTTCAAAGACAATATAAAAAATTTCTAAGTGTTTGAGGAAAATTAAATTATCTTAACTGAGCTGTTGTAATTAGAATTTGCTTAGTGAATAATTGAATTGGGGATTTTGGACTAAGTAAAGAAATGTCAATGAAAATGACAAAAAAGATCAGAAACAATGTGAACTGGAAATTTTTTATCACTTCACCCCAAGAAAGGCAATAAAGCTACAAAAATGCAATGGGTTACTGAGTGTTAGAGAATTAACATTTTAAAGTGATATGTATTTTTATGTTTTTTTTTGTTTTTGTTTTTTGGGGTTTTTTTTGCTGATAATTCAAATAAAAAGGATCAGTTTCAAAGTTATTCAAGTCAGTATTGTGTGAGACTTACTAATCAAATAGTACTGAATTGCTTATGTCATATCTGTTCTCTTATATGGTAGTGAATGCTGGACAATTTCCTAACATGAAAAAAAGACTCAAAGTGACAGATTTCCACAAACAGTTAATGAGAATACCATGGACAGAACATATGAACAACAGGGAACTAAGAAAAAGTGAATAAGAAACAAACTTACATTTAAAATCAGAAAGAAACATTTGAAATTTCTATTTCTATGATTCTGTTAAAAACTACAAAATGGTCCTCACCTACTTAGTTCAGTTTTGTTGCTAAGAGTTGTGCCACAAGCTGATGTTCAATCTGAAGTATAAGGCAGAATTGTGAAAACCAATTTACAAGGCAGATATGTCCACTCCATTTGGAAATTGATTGGTAGACGATTTCCTGGCTCAACATTGTTCTGTCATAGTCTCATCTAAAAATTTGTAAATGTATATATTTATGTATCCAAGATGCTATTCAAAAATTGAACAACTGGAATAATGTATGCAAACAAAACAAATAAACTACCCTTTATGAGTAGTATCTTGGCTGAAAGGGTAATTACTTCAAAGGAGTCATTGTAAACTAAATATTAGAACAATTTACTTTCATGATAAAGTCTGTGATAGTTTTAGGTTAAATTGGTTGATTTTGCTGAATTTCAATCTGATGTAATGAAATAACCTGTCACCCCCCATGAGTGACTACACTACAGGTATTCATAAGGGAATAGACTATGGAGACTAGCTGGAATCTGTTGAGTACGACTCAGACTTAGGTGTGAACTACCGACCTTCCAATAGCAGCACTCAGTACTGGATTGACTTGCGACAACCTTGTGCATCACTGTTACCTTTATTCTTATTCTACCGGTTATTACAATAAACCTTTACTTATTTTATCCACTGTGTTTTTCAAGTATATATTCCTATTAGCATGGAATATAACACAATCCTTGTATGGATTATTCATTCTCATAGTCAGTCCTTTTTTTTTTTTTTTTAAGTTTAATTTTATTTTCTGCTCTTCTCTAATCAAGAAGTAAATATGTCTTATATGAATAAATATTAAAATTTAGGGTAACAACTTGTTTTTATGATATATACATACACACATGAAGGGCTGCTGAAAAGTTCTCAGCTTTCCCTATAAACCTTCCTTCTTCAGGCGCCATGCATAATGCTCACTTAGGCAAACATATCTCTTTTTGATTCATGATTGACTCTGCAGAATTCAACAGTAGACTGCCGTTACTTTCTCCAGTAGACTGGCTGCCAACCCTATAGGACTAGGTCTGTCCAGCTATTTTAACCCATAGCTGTGAGGAGATGGATTCCTACTCTGTTTCAAGAGTATTTGCACATAATTGAATAAACAAAATCACTACTGGGATTTGAACTCGGCTCTCTGATTTCTCATTCCAAGCCATTATCCATTGCATCACCCACACATCCAAGCTCACAGTACCTGGTATCCCTAAACAGTCATCCATGTAGGTACTGATCAGGCTTTATATTGCTTAACTTCAGTGATTGGATGAGAACCAGTTTTTCCATGTGATATGGCTGTAAACTTTCTTATAAGTGCTCCCCGCTTAAAATCTCATGATTGATTAGTTTTGGGGATGAGAATATTTTAGTACCCACTTTATACACACACACACACACATATATATATATATATATATATGAAATATGAACACATACGTGTGTCTGTGGATATATAGTGTTCTTATATATCTAAAAGGCCATTTTATTTATATCCCCCAATGATAGTACAGGTTTCTTGTGGGGGTTGACTACAGGAAATGAGAAAGATTTAGCCAACCTGCATCCCCTATTCTCTAATCAAACTCAGATTATCTTGGGGGAGAAAGAAATAATTTTCCTTACAAAATATCTGACGGTATACTCTCTTCTATTCTACCTCCCTCTATTCATAAGTGTGTTCATGCATGTCTTTCTTGCACAAGGAATTTAGATTCTTTTCAGATTTTACTAACATTGAATAAATGCAATGAACCAAAGAACAGAATATTTACTTTGGCTTTGGCCTTTCTTTGTTAAATTCAAACTCGTAACCTTAAGTAGTAATGTCTTTGCTAAATCAAGTACAACATTCAACAAACTTAAACAACCTTTTCAGACACGCACAGTCTCTGCTGCTATAATTCAGCAATTATATTTAATTGTATATGTTTATGCCATATTGAGATTTTTCAAGTGCTGTTGGGTGGCGGGACAAAGTGGTGTCATATAGTTTTCATAACCTGACTTTCTTTAATCTGGCAGTATTCATACTTTTTAGACAATCTCTTCACTTTTTGATGTTCACAAATTTCACTTAATTTTTTCTTCTCTTCAAAAACATGTGCTAAAGAAATTGTTAGCTTGACCTTTGCACTGTCCACAGAAGCTTTGTTAGAATACTGGGCCATGACACTTACAGGAATCACTCAAATGACTTTTATTATAAATGTTATAAGAAACTGTATTATTATTATTATCATCATCACCACTCATTTTTTTTAATGAGATCTCTTTGTCTGATCATTTGTTTTTATAACAGGTATTATACAGAAGTGTAGCAGAAATAGCTCCCACATAATGGTAAGACATTAGCTAGCGGAAGACAACATTGTCACTAATGTCTTAATGTGGGAGCTATTTCTGCCATGCATTGTATATCTTTAATAACAATGATTACTTTTATAATTAATATAGTATTTTTTTTTCCTTCTGACTTATAGGTATTTTCATCAAACCAATAAGTCCTGTTTATAGATAAAGTCTTAATAAGTTATAAATAAAGTTATAATAAATAAAAAAAATATATAATAAAGTTATAATAAGTTATAAATAAAATCTTAATAAGTCCTGTTTATAAAAATATTATTCACCAATACAAAATAGCAATTTGATTGTTATTAAAGCAGCATTGTATTGGTTTTACACTTCCTTAGTAGTTTCTAATGATTTTGCATTGTATTGGTTTTACACTTCCTTAGTAGTTTCTAATGATTTTGCATTTCCCACACAATTATTATTGCTTGTTCACTATTTAAAAGTGCAACTTTATAAATATTTTTCCATCTGCAAAAAATAGAACTATAACTCAATGGTACATCAGAGAGAAGGACACTAAAAAGTCTAAGAATCTGCCCAATATGTTTTGTTTTGTTTTTTTTTGTTTAATTTCTTACAACAGTGAAATTAATAACAACTAGCTGAGATTGAAAAGCCCTACCTAAAGATTGTGCCAAAACATATTTTCATAGAACTTCTCAATCTAGGCTGTTTCAGAAAAAAAAAAAAAACTTGGATAGCAACTCAAATATATGTACCCACTAAAGGTAATATTTACATTAATGAGAAATAGTTGTTTTAAAAAAAAAATGATATCTATAACAGTGCTTATGAACATTACAATTTTTATGTTGAGTTTATTTTATTTTTTTATTTTTTTAAATATTTTTGTATGAGGGTTCATGAAAATCAACACAAATAGGACGCTGTGGAGAGCCATAATCATCCATATTTTTCTTCAGCATTTATAGATAGTGATTAAATTCTGTTGAGCTTGTCGATTAATATCATAAAATTCCTTATTTCTCTTAAGTTTATAATAGTTTTTGTCAAAATTCCTCGATCACTTACAGATACATTTTTTTTTTTCATGAAGCAACAGAGTTTTTGGAATTCCACTTAATTCCTTTTTGAAAATGCCATGTTCTTTATATCACCTACTCTGGAAATATTCAAGATAAAATGGATGGTGTTATGTATTAGATTCTTGAAGTCTTGAACATTGGTTAAAATAGAGAAAAAAAATTAAATAAAAAGAAAATTTGGGAAATTTGATAATTAGAAGAAAAAAATCTTAGAGGGATATCTTTTTTATTTTTATTTTTTTTTTAAGAGATTCAGCTGACTTTCAGAAATATTATTTTGAATTGAAATGGAATCAGAAGGAACAATAGTAAAGCTAATCGTGATAGTCATGTGGTTGCAATACACTCAAGTTCATGGTTTTGACAAATCAATATTTTGAGGCATCTTCTACTTGGCTTGTTGTTTCATTTTTATCAGTTTTTTACTTTTGTTTATTTCATTGTATATCATGATATCTTTAAGCTATTAAAAGCAATAGCCCTCAGCTTTGCAGCTTTTAACTTTGTCTGATAACAGAATTCTATTTTCATATATTGACAGGAAAATGTCTGGTCAATAAAGAAATCCCCTGTCACAATGTTAAAATAAATAAATGAATTTCTCTAGTTATATCAGAGATAATTTTCAGTGTTCTTTTGAAAAGAATAAAAGCAGATATTCACATTTAAGTTTTCTGTCAAAAAGGGAAAAAAATTTTTTTTAATTTTAAAAATACAATAAAAAAATTATATAGTATTAACGTGTGCCTTAGATAGTGCTGATTTAATATTGTGCCTTGTGGCTAACAAAAATGAGCACAGCTTTTTAATCTCTATATTTACGACAACTAATACATTTGTATACTTACAAAATATCTTACATCACAGTAGTTATTGTAGTTACCACTTTTGGTTAGGAATATTTTATAATTATGATTTTTTTTTTTTTTTTTTTATTTTTAAAGTTTTTTATCATTACAGGTTAATTCCTTGACACTTTTTCTTAATTCAGTCTGCAGCATACTAATTTTTTTTTTCTTTTTTTAAATAGTTCAGAATACCTGTTTCTTAACATAATTTTTATTTGTTCCCTGTGCCAAAATCCAATGTTGGGAAATCCAAAAGCTCTTCTGTATTCTTAGAAATGGCTCCAGGGTAAATGGTGGATGGAGGGTAGAAGTTGCAAAGGAGAAGGAGTTGAATACTTTGGCCCATTCATTGAATCTCAGTGCACATGGTAAAACATAATTCTATTATTATTCCATCAAGCTGTCACAAAATTTTAGGTTGCGCTTAGCTAAGAACCACTTCCTGTTACAAAGCAAAGAAACAAGAGCTAAAATATTGTATTAAGCATTTCAAAATATTTTTTCATAGAAAGATAGATAATAATAGGCAACTTGTCACTTTGTCTCCAATGTAGGCTGCCAGATATGACTGGTGGGAACATTCAAGGAGTTAAAAATGAAAGAAATAATAATAATATATTTTTGAAAAGGAACTTCTGGAAATGTAATTTTTAAGTATTTCTTTTCCTGGTTCTTTGACAGAACACTTGAAAACACAGAATGATTTAAGTAAAAAAAAAAAACTTAATTTAAACAAATGATCAAAGAAAGTTGAAAAGGTGGGCTAATTGATTACATTAAAATTTAATCAGAAGTCATTTTTTATAGCTCTAATAGAAATGTGAGAAATATCTTTTTTTTTTTTTCTTGGTGAGACTTTGATTTTTCTTCCTCTCTTTTTCATTTTCTTTTTTCCTTAGGTTTCTTAAAAAAAAACAAAAAAACTACTTATTAACTTCTGTCATAACATTTGAAGTTACTTATCTTTTATACTTTTAACGTACTAAAGTGAATTTCAGAAAAAAGTGATAGAAGTTAAAAATCTTCACAATAATTATTTTCACTATCATGATTTTCTTGTTTTTTTTATTTTTAATTTTAATAAAAACTTAAAACATGACGTGGAGCCAACTTTTTTCCTAGCTTTTCTTAAGAACAAAATAGAAAATGAAACTAAATAAAAAGACGGACTTGTACAGAGAAAAAGAAAACACTTGCTGAAAAATCTGAAAAATGTGATTCCGATTTGCAAACTGGCAGGTGGAAAGAGTGTTTTAGTGCATTTAATGAGGTCTTTAAGCAGCTTGTTCAGCTTCAGAGCAGGTACTACTCTTTTACGCACCTGGTCACTGTAAGAGCCAGTTTGTCAAAGTTTACAATGTTTAGAATGAGGTTATTTATGTGTTTTTTTTTCTTTTATGTTGAGATTTAGTGTTGCATTATCAACAAAAGAAGATAAAATATCACAGAAAAAAATCAAGACTGAAAGATAAGAAAAGAACGATTGATTCCATAAAAAAAAACCCAAGTGTGCCAAATAAAGAGTTACATGCTGTTTTGTTGCATAAGGAAAATGTATGCACATGTACCTTTTATATATATATATTTATATATATATATATATATATATATATATATATATATATATATAATGAGAGTGGAAGATGTGTGTATGTAATCTGAGGGATTGTATATAAACCATGTAGATATGCAGTTTTTAAAAGCAAACATTTCCTACCTGTCCCAGTGCTGAGGGTGAGGGTTTTGCCTGTTTCCTTTGTGCTTGACCGACAGTGTACCTCCCCACCCACGACACAGACTGAAGATGATGACAAGAAGTAGAACAACAACAACAACAACGTGGTTGTTGTTGTTGTTGTTGTTGTCTGTTGAGGTGGTTGTGGTGATGAAGTCGATGGTCGCAGTCTTAATACCGACAACGGCGACAACACTGATGATGATGCTGCTGATCGAAACACTGGCGCCAGGAAGAAGAATATTATTAATAATAATAATGATGATGATAGTGACGGTAATGACGTTGCCAAAGTCGGTACATGCAGCATGAGAATTGGTTTTTATTGTATTTTATCTATATATTCAGATAGCAAAAATTAATAGATTAATGTGTGTGTGTTTGTATATATGTGTGTGTGTGTGTGTGTGTATATATATATAATATGTATGTATGTGTGTGTATGTGTGTATGTATGTGTGTGTCCTTCGTTGGACTGTGCCGTTTCTAAACTACTCATCCGTGCTTCCTTCATCCATTGTAGCTCACCTCCACCACGGGCACTCCCGCCATCTCCCTCTCTTGTTTCCTCCTCCTCCTCCCTTTTTACTTCTTTTGTAGCTGCTGCAGCAGCAGCAGCAGCAGCCCACCGGTTCCACGAGCAAATGGCACCAACCACA
>OZ010589.1:73668855-73693855 GCA_963932145.1 Acanthosepion lycidas
TCAACATATAAAAAAATAAAAATGGTCAGGGGTTCCAATAATGAGATGAAAAATAAATAAAGAAGACGAAAAGAAAGATACAAGGCGACGAAATAATAGCAGTCCGACTAAAAAATTTTGTTGCTTACACAATTTGTTTTTATTTGAAATAAGAGAAAAAGGAAGAAAAATAAGAAGCTGGAAAAGAATTAAAAAGGAAGAGAAAAAAAAAAAAAAAGAAGAAAAAGGTTTCAAAGTGTCAACTCTCCCCAGAATGAAATATGCTTGATGCCGCTTTTCTTCAAATAGTTTTCTATCCATGGTCAATATTTTCGTTTGAATTTTTTTTTTTTTTTTTATCCATTCTATTTTTTCTACCTGTTCAACATGATAGAGTCGATTTGCGCGTGGATGTGTTTGTAATGGGAAAATTTATTAAAGTAATAGCCAGGCAGACACGCACATGTTAAGGTGAAATTTTTTTTTTTTTTTGTTTTCGTTCGGTTTACCGTACATTTTGTTTTTTGTCTATTTTTTTTAGTCTCCACCAGCAAAAAAACCTTCCAAGTTGGTTTATGTGTAAATATTCAGGATACGCGATATAAATAATGTTTATAGTGACGCGTGTATGTGTGTTTATTGACATTTATCTGTCACCTACAAATACTTTTTTTTTTTTTTTTTTTTTTTTTTACAGTTTTTTTAGTGTTACTCATTAATTTTCGGATTTTTTTTTTTACTCAATCCTGAGTCCAGTATTGAAAATAGTATGTGTGGCTAGTAATTTAAAAAATGTACCTTTTTTTTTTTTCTTTTCTTTTTTTAATTTAAAAAAATGTATGTTCTTAATGAGCATTTTTATTTATATTTTTTAAAAATAAATGTTTCGTTTCTCAAATCAAGTCAAAACAAAACGTTCGCAATCGCTCAACCGTTGATAAGACTGAATAGAAAAAGTTGAAAACTGAGGAGGAAAGAAAAGCGAGAAAGAATAAAAAAAAAAAAAAAAACTTTTTCAAATATAGAAAGCAAAAATTTTTCTCTTCTCTTTTTGGAGTCTAATACATCACATCAATATTTTATTGAATCATGTGGTGTGGGGCATAATAAAAGTAGTATGTATGAAGTGTTTTTTTTTTTTTTTTTTCTCCCCGTGACCCATTGGGATGTTGGGGCGCCACATGTAGTGCAGCCACAGTAGAAGTGGTGTTTCTTGGGCAAGATAGTCTGACTGTGCCCAACCCTCTCCAGGCAAGTTTTGAATTCAGTTTTCCTTAGACCGCTTACCACCCAAGGCTACAGAACCTAGTCTGTTCTGCTATTTACCCATAACAGGGGTTGGGGAGGAGATGATTCACACCTTTCCCAAGAGTATTTGCATGTAAGTGATTGTAATGTACCCAACTGGAATTAGAACTCAATCCTCCAGTTTCTCATTCCGAGCCATTATCCATCACACCACATAGTACATCGCACAAATAGTAGATTTATGAATATGTAAGATAGATTCATTTTCACTCCAGACTGTAACCCTTTTCATTTCATATCAGTAGTATATATATATATATATATATATATATATATATATATATATACATACTTCTGATATTAAATGAAAAGATTATAATGAATTAATTGCTAGGTCTGCTGCTAGGAAAATTGATTCACTGAGTTATGCTGGACAATTTTACTCACCTGAATCTATTTTACATATAGTATATATATATATATATATATATATATATATATATATATATATATATATATATATATACACACGCACACAGTTGTATAGATATTAGTTTAATACCCTGGGTTTCATGCTTTTGTGATCATCAGAAATCAGTTTATTTTTTTAAAAAGTGGATCTATTTATAGTTATTTGTGTTTGATTATTTGTGTGTGATGGAGGAGGGGGAAATATGTTAGCTCTTTCATAGATATTAAGCACTTTCCGCTAAGTACAGTGCATATAAAAATAAATAATATATATATATAAAAATTGTATAAGCATAAAAAAATGCAAATATCAAGATTCATATCAGTCCATTGTTCTGTTGTGAATATCTAATGAAAGTAGAGCTGCCTTATTTTGTCAGAGTAAAATAAGTGGGGAGAAATAAAAGACCAAAATTAACACCTCTAAATTTTAGTGGTTGATTTACATGCCAGCTCATAAGGTACATGGTGCGATGGGTAAATTGTCGCCATTTTATATTTTTAATTTTGTGCAGGTGCATTTTTTTGTTGCGGGGGAGGGTTTATCGACTGCACAGTATGGTTGGGTCAGTTGGGAACCATTAGTGATAAAAAGAGCACCATAATGCAATTCACTCCTCCAGAAATTTGGAAACAGCATGCTGTACTACTTGGCATTCAAGCCAGAAGATCCAATATGAACAGTGCAGAGAATTCGGAAAGTTGGATGAGTCTTATGGTGTGGCAACTCAGAAAATTCACTCTGATCAGAAAAGAACTGAATTTGTTGGTGAGGGCCACAGACTCAACATGTAGTCCTAAATAAAGTGCCTTGAGAAGGTAATGCTACCCTGGGGCAAAGGGTGGCTGCTGGAAGACTATGGCTAGCAACAGGACACTGCACCATGTCACAAGCAGGAGAACCCAGTCATGGCTGTCAGACAATTTCTGTGCCCACATCACCTCTAACATCTGACCACCTAACACTCCAGACTGTAACCCCTTTGATTGTTATGTGTGAGGGACAGTTGAGCAACAGACCAGCAAAACTCTTTGTAACACCAAAGATGAACGGAATGCAAGGATTATAGCAGCATTCACCAACTTAAACAAGGAGACCATCCAGAAGAGTTGCAGGAGATTCTGAAGTCATCTGGAGGCCATGGTTGAAACCAATGGTGATTTTATTGAATAAATTTACTCTTTAGTATTTCAAGATATTTTTGTGTAATTTTGGTAAATATGTGTGTTAAAATGAGATGTTGGTGTTACTTTCATTTTTGCGTAATTTAGTTTGCACCCTGTATGTGTATGTGCACTCACACACACTATCAAGATGACTCACATTAATTTACTGTTCGCATGACTGAAAAATTTAAATAAACTTTAGAAGTTTTAGTGTCAAACAATGATTTGATCAATCACTTTTTCAGTGTAAATTTACATTTCAAGATGTTCCCATTTGTTCATGTAATTTTTGCTGCTGGGTAGAAAGATAAACAACCTCAGAACAAAATCTAAACAAGTCTCAATCAGTATTTAAAGTTCTTAATATATCTAAATTGAATATTTGATTAGCTTTGAGCTACTGGGGTCCCATAAATTATTCTGTATTCATCTGGCATTCTAACCATTTCAGCTGTAAACCCTCCTCTTTGTCTAGTGTGACATTACATCTCTAATGATTTTGATATTTACTTCTTGATAAAAATAACATCTCTATTTCATGAGAAATTTAGGCCCAAGTGCTATTGAAGTCATTTGTCAAATCAAAAAGGGTATTGAGGACAAATTCTGATGTTTAGTCATTTCATCAGATTTTGGGAAGTTAGTCAGACTGAAAACTTTTCAGTATCACGTCCTCCCCACCACATATATAAGCGTTGTATAACTTAATGTTTTTTTAAAATTTCTGTCTGAATTATTGGGATGAATAATGTTCTTGTAGATAATCAATATTTAAAGAATATATATATATATATATATATAATTTTTTTTTCCAAGCATTTCACCCCATGCAAGGGCTTACAGAGAGTGGGAGCAAGAGTAAAGAGGCGTGATAGAGGAGATGAGAAAGAGAAGGACAGAGAATAGATCAAGGCAGCTGGAGATGTCAATTGACATTGCATTTGAATATTTGGAGGTTATAGCTATCAGGGAAGCAAGCAAGAAGAAGGGAGTTTCACAGATGGGAGGTATGAGACATGAAGCTATTGGAGTTAAAGAGATGGCTACATTTAACTGTTTCAACAGTGAAAGGGTGGGACTGAGATGCCAACTTAGTGGCACGTTTAAATCCATGCAGTTTGGGAACCAGCGAATGTAGCTCATCGGAGCAGTTACCGTGAAATTTGTAGAAAAGACAGGGAAACAATGGCATGTCTGTGAGAGAGCGACTGTAAATGAGATTACAAATCAGGGCCAATCACATTGCAGATCTGTCTCTGGATTTAGTCAAGAACCTTAAGAAGAACAGCGGGGGCTCCAGACCATATATGGCAGCAGTATTCCATGTAAGAAGAATCCTCAACAGAATGCAAAAAGAACTGAATGGCCATTTTGTCCTATTTGTGGGACTCACCTGCAGTGCGTATCCACTACCAAGTTGCCTGTTGGTACAATTTGTATGACACTTGCGTTGTATTGAAATGATACAGTTTTGAATCTCTGTAGTGGATGTGCACTGCTGATGAGTCCAAAAAATAGGACAAAATGGTTGAGGATTCTTCTAAACTCAATGAATTACTATAATGATTTACCTAAATCCCCAAAATTCTATTACTTGTATATCCTTGCTTGACCCAGCTAATACTCTGTGATGAAGCAATTCAGGGGAACGGAAAGACGTGTCTCTTGAGGCACAATCTGTTGGGTTATGAATACTTGGATGAGTATCACCATGGAATTTGCAAGTAGCAGCACGATATCAAGTGTATTCAATTTTTTCTTCATCAAAACCCGTTGGTACAGTTGGTATGATGCTTGCGTTGTATCGAAACGGTTGGGGTTTGAATCTCGGTAGTGGATGTGCACTGCTGATGAGTCCCAAAAATAAGATTAAAGAGCCATCCATTGCTTTCTGCATTCTGTTGAGGATTCTTCTAGACTTGATGAATTACTATAATGATATATATATATATATATATATATATATATATATTCAGATCTAAATAAAATACATCTGTAAAGCTTTGGTTAAGAAAATTTTTTCTTTTGTCTTATATATGTAAGTAATCAATCAATTCTTTATCTGAAATTATTTCCTAGTACTTCAAATGTTATTTTGTGGATACCAATGTTTTTTGTTTTTTTTTCAAGCCTGCAAATTCAAGAGACCTAATAAAAAAAAGTATGCTCTCTAGCAGGGTTTGAACCTGTTTCATCCTTTGTAATTGAGTTTTGCTGGTCTGTGATACTCTTTGTGGCTGGCTGAGTGGTCTAAAGCATGCCAGATCAGATGGTGGTTTCTCTATCGAGAGGGGCTGCTAGTTCAAACACTACTGAAAAGCACATTTTTGTTTAATAAGTCCATCGATGCATAGGCCAGTAGATGTAATTCACTGTTTTTGGATCTTTTTTTTAAAAAGAAAAACAAAAGGAGTTTACTCAGACATCAGTATCCACAAAATAATGTTTGGAGTTGTAGGAAAGAAAAAAAAATAATATATATATATATATATATATATATATATATAATATATATTATATGTGCGGTACTTATTAGAAAGTGCTCAATATCAGAGATAGAGCTAACATATTTGGTTGGAGATATATATATATATATATATATATATATAAGTAATAGAAATTTTTGAAAATTTGAATAATTTTGCATAATTCACCAAGTCTAGAAAAATCCTCAACAGAATGCAGAAAGCACTGGATGGCCATTTCATCCTTTTTTGGGAGCCATTGGCATCCACTACTGAGAATCCAACCTGGACCATTAGGATACAATGCAGGCATCATACCACTGGGCCTTGGTGACGAAGAGGAAACTAACTAGACTCAATATCGTACAGCTACTCCTAATATATATATATGTGCGCGCGTGTATATTATAAATAAAAACATGTCATTATATATATATATATATATATATATATATATATATATATTTTATAGTTTAATGAGGCATATTGCCAAAATTTTGATGCATTCCATAAGGATCAGACTATCAAAATTAATGATGGTCAAGTACACTTTTTCCCCCATACCATTGGCTTGTCTGGGAGTAATTGTATAACAATATAAATATGATATAAAAGTATATAATATGATAAAAACATAAATAAAAAGAAACTAAATGAAATCAGCTAGGCTATATACCCAAACATATTTAAAAAAAAAAAATTAATTTCAGCATCCTTTATCTTTCATGTGTAATTATGTCAACATAAACATCAGTTTATTCTGACACAGTACTAAATGATGAAACTAGTCACACGGAATTTTTTTTTTTTTTTAATTATAATTGTGTGTGTGTGTGTGTGTGTGTGTGTGTGTGTGTGAGTTTTTATTGTTTTGAAAGAGAAAACATGTTGGTGAGAAAAGAGTTTCTCTTTTAAAAAACAAAGTAATGACTGTACATTTTATGATGAATGTTAATCTCAGGATTTAGATTCTTTGAAAACAACATGTCCATATTTAACTGTGCCATGCAGTGCCGGTGCACATTACCCACCAAACTCTATAACCAGGGGCGCCAAAGTATGATTGGGCGTCCTGGCAGTGATTTGTGACTTTTGCTATCTTATTAGCATTTGCTTTTTTTTCTACCTATATTTCTATATGTTACAAATTAAGCACAACTAATTGTTAAAGGATGACATTTTTTTGTAGATTTTAACATCATTCTGACTTCTGGAAATTTTTGTTTGAACGAAGTGTTTTTTTTGTTTTGTTTTTTTGTTTTTTTTGAGACTATGTAAAATTCACTATTTTTTATTGATAATGTTGAATGTGTTAAAATTTTTCAATTTTTTGACAAATCTCAAGTATATGTTAAAAATTGCCACAAGATGATTTACTCAAGATGGAATAATGTATTATGACATGTCTTAATTTGTATTTAGATTGATTGTATTTATTTTGAATTTTTCTAGTTGAATTCTCCACCTATATTGCTGATGATCCATTATTGTAGATAATTAGGCTACAATACAATTTGTATTTTATATGAATATTGAAATGATAATTGAGATGTACTAGGTACATATTATAAAGGTGGGGTGGTTGTATAATAGACTTGGTGTGTGGGTAGGGGGCAGTATGATGGGAAGGAAAGATAGGACTGAATCCCATGATTTTTTTTGATTTTTTTTTTATTCCTGCATTGATTAAGGACAGAAATAGTATTTAGATCACTCAATTTTCTACTATTTACATTATATATAATGAATGAGTGTGTGTGTAAATAAATAAAAAATGTATATATAAGTGTATATTTTTGTGTATTCAAACATGTGTATCCACAAAAATAATGTTCGGAGTAATAAAAAAATCCACTAATTCCTACTATATATATATATATATATATATATATATATATATACATACATACACACACTCACACACACACTGTCTATACCTATAAACACTCTATGATGTCCTCTATAAATATACAACATTTTAAACATACATATATATATATATATATATATATATATATATAAATAATTGTTAAGTGCTGAAAAAAAAAAGGGTTTCCAGCACCTGACCATTGTATCTTGCATAAAACTCAGAGTTGTGCTACTGGTAATGACAAAAAAATGTGTATTCACTATTAATATAAATTATAGCCCTGTTATTATACATTGAGCACTATTTTATTAGCATCAGCACTCCATGTGAGATATATATACATATATATATATATATACACACACACACATGCACAAGTGTTGATCATAGGTGTTTGCAGGCTGGCCTATTATTATTAACTAAAATTTTGATATAAAACATTCATTGTATATCAGGTTATTTGCTTAGTATCTAATTTAGTTGTTCAGTTATAAGAAGTGTTCACTCAGTTTTGGCACAAGGCCACAAGTATAGAGTGCCCAGTTAGGACTGAATTCATAACTAATGATCTACAAATCAAACTTGTTGACCATTACACTATGATGTCCCTATGTTTATGAAAACTCAGTCATGATTTTTCTACAATTTCTGCTGTATTTAATCTAAATAAATTTATCTTTTTTTTTTTCCTTGAAGAAATATGTGTGGGTAGAGAATTGTTTCAAGATTTATAAATTTATGTGTATGTAAATGCATTCAAATATACAATACACCCCCTCAAATCTGAGTCCTTATTCAATTAATATGGTCTACATTTACAGAGAGCAGAAAAAAAGCCTTTATTTTTTTTATGATTTCTGCTGAAAATAATAATAAAAATAATGACGCTGATCTGTGCTGAAATGATAATAATTAAATAACTGATCACTTTGAAAATATTTTCACAATTACTTTTTCTTTTCATCAAGTTTCTCATGTCAAAATTCTTGTCAATATGGTGACACTGGTTTCTGCATGTTGACAAAAACTGAAAAGTCTAATTTTCGTTTTTTCTAAGGCAAATACCTTCCAAAATCTTTTAAAGAAAATATGTCTTCCTTTTTCTTTTTTTTTTTATCTTTATTTCTTTTTTGTCATATTCTCTTCATTGCCTATGGAGAAATTGCCATTTTTCTTTCTGCATGACATGTGGATTGTGTTCTCGTCTTCACTTTGTATGCATCCTTTCTGTTACTTTTTTGGTCAGGTTTTGGTCATGTGATGTAGTCAGGATGACAACTGTCTGCTCTGGTCATGTGCGGAACACAGGCAGTCTCTGACATAGCTTGACAATATGTGTATTGAGAAATTACAACCCTCTATACACTTGCTTTTTAACAACATTTTTACCATAGGCTGCAGATAGAACTGATTTCAGTTTACCTATTTAAACTCTTACAATGCATATAAATCTAAATTTTAAAACTGCATTCTAACACACACACACACACACACACACATATATATATATATAAGAATTTGTTTATTTCTTATGGTTGATTAAAATCATTTCTCTGTGTGTGTTCGTGTGTTAAAGATGCCTGTGTATATTTTGAAATACATATTTTATGCATGAAAGTGAAATTTATCAAAATAGCCAATTGGAATGTGTATGTGTGTTGGGTATGTGAGTTTTATTCTTTATAAATTTATTGTAACTTCAATTAAAACTGCTTCTCAAAGCCAACATATTTTGAAAGGTTTTTTTATCAATACAGATGTATTTAGATGATGTTATTTGAGTCAAACATTAATCGCTTTAGATCTAATAAATTTTTGTTCAGTAATAAAACTCCTCATAAGAGAATATCTGATGACATATTTTATTAAATCATCTTTGTGTAATGTTGAGTAGGGAGGAGTTAATTTATCCATGTCACGTTTCAATCCGTATATGTGAATTTATGTGTGTATCAGCTTTATTATAAAACCCAGTGTAAAAATGTATATAGATGTAAAAGAAACCCCTAAATTAATACACCTCAAAGTGCTGTGTTTATATAACATATAGTGCAAGTTTTTATGATCATTTTTTTTTTTTTAACACAAAAATAGTGGGAGTGGACTCTACACAGGTAATTTTTTTTTTGAAGAGTGCAAAAATCATGCATTTTTGGTGGCCATTTGCACTATACATGAGTAAATTTTTTTCAGGATGGGTTAAAATTCTTGCAAAAAAAATTCAGGAGTTACACTATACATGAAGTTGAGTTATATATACGATAATCAAAATCATGTTAATCAAACTTAAATGACCATAACCAATCCTTAACTTCAAATTAAAAATGATTTTAAGACAGATTTTAATAAAGAACTTTCAAGTATTGAAAAAGATTTAGGTACTTTTTTGAAAATAAATATTAAAAGGTACATTTTTACTTAAATATATTAGTAATTGAATGACAAAATAGAAAACTTTTATATAATGCACTTTGTCAGTTTTGAATAATTTCTTTCAAAGGGTGAAATGTGTAACATAGGATGTTTTTTACATTTTTGTCTTTCCAAAAGTGACTGAAAGTGTGATGCTATAACCTGAAGGTGCATTGGGATTGCTATAATATTCCTTCCAAAAGCTAATCAGAGTATTAAGAAACAAAAAAAAAATTTCATTAGAAACCAAGAAAAGAGTACACAATTGTTAGGTAATATCAGTCTTCCTAAATGGCAGTGAATGCAAGACAATCTTCTGAAAGATCAAAAAGAGACTTGAAGCAACAGAAATGTGGTTCTACAGAAAGATGCTGAGGATACTATGGACTGAACATGTGAGCAACCACAAAGTTTTAGAGAAAATGGAAACAAAAATGAAACTTAAACTTAAAATCAGGAAGAGACAGTTGAAATTTCTAGGGCACATAATGAAGAAAGAGGGTTTGGAAAATTTGATACTCACAAGATAGATTGAAGACAAGATAGGCAGAAGAAAGCAACACATAAACTTAGTGAGCTTGAGTAAATGAATGACAGAACAAAGTTTAGGAGAGATATCAAAAAGACAAAATTTACTAAGATCTACAAGGGACAGGAAATTGTGGAGAGCCATGATCTCCTACATCTTTAAGGGACATGGCACTATTAATCTGATAGATTTCTCTATATCATGTCTTACACACACACACACACACACACACACACACATATATATATATATATATATATTATAATTATTTAAAAAAGAAAATGTCTCCATTGTGACACAGAAATTACTGTTTCAAAACTGGAACTTAAATCCCCAAAAATTAACTTTAAAAGTTATTAGGTTGGTGCAAAAATAATGACGTAATAATGTCGTTTTTTGACGTCAAAAAACGACATTATTACGTCATTATTTTTGCACCAACCTAATAGTTATTGAGTTATTCTTAACATCACTTGAGAATGAAACTGGACTATGAATTTTAAAGTTAATTTTTTTGGATTTAAGTTCCAGTTTCAAGACAGTTATTCTGTGTCATGATAGACATATTTGTAAAAAAATAATTATAATATTATGCTCTACTGTGTATCAAGCACTGTTTTTTTTTTTTAAAAATGAATACCAATGAACTCTGGATTATAAAGTTGACTGTTCTTTCTTATTATTTGAATATATATATATATTTATTTTAGAGAGAGCGAGCATATTTTCATGCCACCAGTTGAAGTTTCAAATAAAATTTAAGTTGATTTAATTTCTACAACAAGAACATCATTATAAAAATAAAAATGTTTGGTGACAGTAATTGTGAGTTCAATCCCTTGGCCATGCAGTGTGTACTTTGATTCAGTTGGACTGGGGTTAGAATTAACTAAGCAGTACTGAATATAGAACTAGACAAAATATTCCTGGACATGGTCAGCAGAACAAGTAAAATCTAAAGTCCGGAGATCAAATAAAGAGTTTAGTTTGAGATTCCCTAAAAGGTTACCAGCATCGACAATCACCTGATGAAGGTTAGAGGGCACAAATAGGGTTTATTATCTGTGTACAAATAATGTAAACGAATAAAAATACTTTTAGTGTCAACAGTTATGTTTTAGAGATTTCATAAAATTAAATAAAGGCTAAGTTGACTGACTTAAAAGATGCTGGTACAAGATTTTCTTGTAAAATATAATTTTTATAATTAAATTTATGTCTATATGAATGACTACTTGAAACTTTATTGCAGTCCACTAATTTGTTGATTACTAGCTTGCCTGTTAAACAAAGTCCTAACTGTAAAAAAAGAATATATATATATATATATATATATATATATATATATATATATAATAAATTTTGGGATTAAGTGAATAATATTAGAAATTTTACATTATTGCAAACCAACTTGTTTGGATTTTTTTTTTATTAATCATTTCACCCCAAGCAAGACAAAAAAGCCACTGGGATGCAAGGGGTTAATGAGTGTGAAAGAAAATAAGTATAAAAAAAATTATTAAGGAGAGAGAACAATAAAAGAACAGAACTTAAGACAGATGGCGATTGCCATTGCATTTAAATGCTTCCCTTATATCTACAATCTTCAAAAACCTAAATGCAACGTTAATCACCATCTTCTGTCTTTTTGAACCCTGTTCCATTTTGTCCTTTCCTCAGACCTCCCCATTTTAAATTTTCTGATTCACTTTCACTCTCTGTAACCCTCCTGCGTTCTGGTGGCATTTTCACTTTGCTTGAGGTGAAACAAAAAGAAAAAAAATCTTTGACAGAAGAGTTCCTCAAGTGAGACACACAAAAGAAACTGTTAGCATAGAAATTAGTTTCATCTAGCCATTTCAACTCTAATTTGTGAGACCTTGCCACCAATCTAATACTGTGCTTAAATACATAAAGTCTTGGTACCAAAGTGGAAAACTCATCAGAACAATTACCTTGAAAATTATTTATTTATAGAAAACAATTTATTAATTTAGTTAATTTTTTGAAAATAGTTATTAAAAAATAAATAGAATCTAATCCCTAATTTTCTTTTACAAGACTAATTATGGAATTAGCCTTTAATCACCATACTAATTTTTGGTCACACTATTCAAGTTTTGGGATACAAAAAAAAAATTGTTAGCATACTAATTTTCTAAACATATCAATCAGGAGTATCCTGTATATTTTTAATGTTTGGAATTAGGTGTATTGATTTATCTGGAGAGAACTAAGTGTGGCACAGAGCCAAATTCAACGCAATTAGTCCCTATTAAAGATTTCTCACTTTATCAGAAGTGTGTGCTGCAACTTCTTTCATAAACATTCAATGCATTTGTGTGCAGCTATAAATTAGTTTGAGATATATCTGCAAAATATAGCAGTTCAAATCTCTCATTGGATTGATGTTTTAATTTCTATTTTTAAATCTTCCTGTATTTCTTTCAAGAACTGGGGTAAATGATTTTGTGTAAGTCTATATATATATATATATAGTGTGTGTGTATGTGTCACATATTCCAAAGATTCTGCTGTTCAGTGAATGACAGAGGGGTGCCACAAAAGTGATATTGGGATTCCCTAAAATACCTAAAAATGAACCTTCATTTCCTGTAATATCGATCCCCACAAATGGGTAATAGAGGCTGCTGACTGGCTTTCTTGGTGCCACAAGATTTTCCAGGTGATCACTCTCACTCTCAATCAATCCTCAAACTTGGGGTGAAGAGGGGAGGAGGCAGTGTCATAAATTTTGCACTTTTTCCCACCAGCAATTCAGCTTCTGCACTTGCTTTGGAAAAATATGCCTGTCTTGCAGAAGTCTTGCCAGTCAGTGGCAACAATTTACAACAGATGAAGAACTCCATCCCTAATTCTCCTTTCCAAGGTTAAGTTACAATGATTATATACACAAGTGTGCATACATTTGTATGCATTGATGTATTTCGATTGGTTCCATGATGGATGAGACTGATTGGATGCCATGTTGTATACTTTGTGATCTCCAGGCATTGGCTATTTCTTAGCAGTGCCCATTAAGCATTATCTGACAGATCAAACTGGTTTACATGTTACTAATTGCAAAATGCCTAACTTAGCTGGTAATTATTTAAGTACAGTAATCATGACATGCCAGTGAAGAGAACTTTGTCAGGATTGGTGATGGAATAGTGTTAATAGACAGGTAATATTCATACCTTTTACAAGTACATTTGTGTGAAGTGAACAGGAAGTTCATTAATGAAAGGATTGTTAATTGTATTTTCTCTGCTATGTGTATGTTTATCTCTCCATTGACATAGATGTGTTATTATTTATATCATTATATCTTCCTTTCCTTTTTTTTTCTTCCTTTCCTTTTTTCTTCCTTTCCTTTTTTCTTCCTTTCCTTTTTTCTTCCTTTCCTTTTTTCTTCCTTTCCTTTTTTCTTCCTTTCCTTTTTTCTTCCTTTCCTTTTTTCTTCCTTTCCTTTTTTCTTTCTTTTCCTATTTTCTTCTTTTCCTTTTTTCTTTTCCTTTTCTTTTTTCCTTTTCTTTTCCTTTTTTCTTTCTTTTCCTTTTTTCTTTCTTTTCCTTTTTTCTTGCTTTTCCTTTTTTCTTGCTTTTCCTTTTTTCTTGCTTTTCCTTTTTTCTTGCTTTCTTTTCCTTTTTTTTGTTCCTTCTTTGAAAACAAGTGCCTCAAAGCAATGGCTAGGAAAAATACCAGAGACAGAAATCAAAATGGAATCAAAAGGTAAATGCTCAAGATGAAGACTGGCATAATTACTCTGATTAGGAGGAGGATAAACTGGTTTGGACATATAATCAAATGAGAACAAAGTTTTGTGCACAAAAACAACTTGCCTGGCAAAAGACCATGTGGTAGAACACCTTAGAGATGGGAAGACCAAATCGGAGAGAACACTGGAATACAACATTTAAAGAAAAATCTTAGAGAGAAAGAAACAACAATTGTTTTTAGACAAGTTCACAAGGATCTCTTTGGGATCTATTAGATGAAGACTGCATCAGTAAAACAATTACTAGTCTGAAGAAATTCCTTCTCTTGATGAAACATATCATGGAGGTGTTTTTTCTATTTCGTCATTCTGTTAACCAATATAAGTCTGACATATAGATATTTATATCAGATCTTTTATACTCAAGTTTGTGTATAGAAGTATATACACATAAGTGTCTAAGCATAAATCTTGATATCCTCTATGTGCCATTTCCCTTCAGGGTGTTAGCAATCATGTCTCAACATAACTTCCTGTCCTTTGTAGCTCTTTGTAAATTTTGTTATTTTTGTTATCTCTCCTAAACTCTCCTAAACCATTTACACAAGCTCAATAGGTAGGTTTTGTGCTGCTTTACTTTGTCCTTCATCGCCTGTGAGTATCACATTTTCTATACCCTCTTTCCTCATTATGTGCCTTAGAAATTTCAACTATTTCTTTCTGATGTTAAGTATAAGTGTCCTTTTTGTTTACATTTTTCCTAAAACTTTGTTGTTGCTCACATGTTCAGTCCATGGCATTCTCAGCATCTTTCTGGAGAACCTCATTTCTATTGCTTCAAGTTTCTTCATCATCTGTGAGGAGATTGTTTAGCAGTAACTGCCATATAAAAGGACTGATATTACATAACAGTTCGGTAGTCTTTTCTTGGTTTCTAATGAAATTTTCATTGACTAGATATCTGTACAAAATAATTCATGCATGAAAGTAAAGAAAGTCTTTGAGGATGTTTTTATTTCTGGCATGTCCTAGTCAGTTTTCATTTCTCACAGGGATATTTTTTTAAAAGTTCATTTTTCCCTAAATTTGTGAAGCAAATAAATTTCTGATAACTTGATTTCTTGTAAGTTTTATTCTTGCTCTAAAATGTGATCAAATTTCCATATTAACAAAAATAGTGACAAAAAAATATTTATAAAATCATATATTAGGTTGGTGCAAAAATAATTTCGTTTTCTAACATATGTTACTATGTGAGAAAACGAAATTATTTTTGCACCAACCTAATACTTAGCTTTCTTTCTTCTTTGTTTCCTAATAGAAAAGTTATTTTCAGAAACTTATTAACAGACTATAGTCCTCATTTTTGTTGTTACTATTACAATTTGACTGTTGCACTCTCCAGCCTTCATTAGGTGCTTGTTGATTAGGGTAAATTTCAGGGAATTTCAAACTGAATCCTTTATTTAATCAATGGGATAGATTATTCTCATCCTGTCAGTCATGTTTAGGGATATCACATTTTAGGAGTAGATAGATATGCCTATCACCCACTTTATACTCCCTGTCTTTTGAACAGGAGGAGATGGTTTTTTTCTTTGTTTCTTGTTCCTTCTAAAATGTTCTTATTTTCTTTTACCCCAAGTAACCCCTTGCATCTTAGTGGTATTATCACCTTGCTTGGGGTGA
The DNA here is from genome assembly GCA_963932145.1 of Acanthosepion lycidas. Taxonomy (NCBI): domain Eukaryota; kingdom Metazoa; phylum Mollusca; class Cephalopoda; order Sepiida; family Sepiidae; genus Acanthosepion; species Acanthosepion lycidas. The sequence goes on from OZ010589.1 coordinate 73,684,407, forward strand.
AATGATAAAAAAAAAGAAAAATGTTCTTATATAGTACTGCTCAATTACTAGAGAGTTGAAGTCTGCCCAGTTCAAAGACTGTACATAATGATAAATCCTCATTCCAGAAATTCAATAATTTATTTGCTTACTGTGCTTTCATTGTAACCTAGAATTATTTCACAAAACATTTCTATAAATAGTTAAAATCACGTTTTTTGCATCTCTTAGATTTAATAAGGAGTTTCTTTTTAAATTTTTATCTTCAAAGATAAAAAGATAAAAGTTCATAGGGAACTGAGGGATTGATTGCAATGGCCATGTTGTTTAAGGCTGAAAGGTTGTTTTCCTTGAAGCTTCCTTTTATAGAGCTTTTCATGCAATATAAAACTAGGACACATGGCCCAGTGGATGAAAACATTGTTGATTGATGCTAAAAGTGACTTGACCCAAAAAGTTGTTCAATCCCTGCAGTGAGAACAAAAACTTATCAAAGCAAATTAACTGAAACTAAAACATCCAAAAGCATGCTACATGGAATTAGAACAATCTGCCCCTGTGGACTAAATAAAGGGTTCAGTTCAACATTCCAACAAATACCACCTGAAGAAGACCAGAGCATACAACAGTTGAAATGCCAATGAGTCAAAAATAAATAAGGATGAAGACAACAGTCTGAACAACATAAATAGTGTATATCAAGCAAAAATTAAAAAAAAATGTATTTCTTTTGTCAAAATTCAAGTCCCATCAAGCAAGTGGTTCAAAGATGATCTGAGCCCAACACAAATGTTCTAAGCATGTGCTTTAAACACTTCTGAAATATTTTTGTGATTTACCTGTTTGGCAGGTAAATTTTCAACACAGTTTTAAGCAAGGAAACCAGAGAATGAATTTATTTTTTTAGAAAAGTTTGCTTTTTTGTCCCCTGAGGTTACATTTGCAAGAGCATTTAATCCCCTTTTTCTTTTCTTTTTTTTTAATTTAAAGTCTAAAGATAGAAAAATAACTTATTTACATTCAGACTATTGACCTCATCTTTGTTGTTATCACAAACTTTCAGCCATTGTGCTCTCTGACCTTCATCATGTGTAATCTGTGTAACCTACGTGAAATTCTGAACACATTATTTAATTTATGGTGGTAGACAGTTCTCCTTCCACTGCCCCTGTGTAGGGTTATCTCGCCTAGTTCTTATTTTTAGTGCTTACTTAGTCCAAGTACATATAGCCTAGTCCAGGGATTGAACTCACAATTATTATGTTGCCAAATTCACAAACCAACATTTTAATCCACTTGGCTATGTAATAGTGTAAATAAAACTCTGCATCTCAGAAATTCAGACAGAAAAATATCTGTTTTGATATTTGCAATAAGTAGAATCTAAAGTTTACCCTATTTTTATCCTAAAATAGGGAAAGTAATCTTTGAAAAATGAGAAAATCCAAATGCAAGGGATCAGCTGCTAAGCTCTGGATAACCAGAACTTAGCAGATGATCTCTGCTCATCATCACCAAGCAAACTGTCGAAGTCAAGTGACTTACCTACTAAGATGGCTGCCTTCTTGTGTCCTCTTGAAAAGCAGGCCAGCTAATTTTACCTCATTTTATAGGAAAGTGCCCAATACATCAGCTAGGTTGTTCCATTTTGATAGAATGGACCTGCCCAATACATTTGCGTGAGTGGTCTCTATTCACCCATATATCGCTCCAATAAATGACTCAAGTCAGTTTAGCTTCTGACCACACTTGTCTACTTGTGTGTCAGACCACTGGCAAGCTAACCAATATTCTACACCAACCCAGAACTTTTACCAATCATGATGAACAGGTGTTCCTTCATTGAGTCCCTGTGCCTTGAGTGCCTCTTGGGACTTAAATTAAAACCCAGACCTCCAAGTGAAACTCATACATATATTCCATCACTAAAAATGCTGGAAAAATGGTTGGTTCCTTACTCCAGTAAGTACCTGGTCCTTCCTGCTATCCTCTACCTTTACCAAGAGGCAAACCAGGCCAAAAATGGAGTAATACTGCAATATATGGGCAGGAGCTGCTCAGTTTTTACTTTCCAATTTCTATGAAGTTCAGAACTTCTCCACATCCTTGTGGGTGATTATTTGCAACCATATTACCCCTTTCTTGCAGATGAAACATCACAAGCCTTTTGCTGCTCTGTCACTATTTCCATGTAAAGTGTTCAGATGAATTATATTCCTTAGTTCCACCAGTCCTAATCTTCACAGCTAAGACCTGCCATACCACATATATTGAAGTGAATCACTTACATCTCACCAAAGGAATGCAAAGGGAATGAAAGTTTCACTCAAGCAGATTCTTCTAATGAACCACTGTTTTGTGAAATAGACTTTCAAGGGGTTGTTTCTCTGATCACTACAATCTTAACCTGTTCAAGTCTAGGGTTAACTGTTATCTTCCCCACACATACCTATAAATTGTGCCTTCTACTCTGTAACACTCTATCCCGAGTGGCTCTTGGGCCTTGTACAGGGTGAACATCATTGTTAAAAAAAAAAAAAAATGTGTTTAGTCATGTGACTCTCTTACCAAGAGTAGGCCTGTTGAAATGTCTATCTCCTTAGTTATTGTCTGATTTCCTCTCTGTATTTTCATGCTTTGTTTCTGTCTTTTAATTAAGCTTTAAAAACCTGATTTGATCTGTTTTCCTGTAAGATATTCTTAGAAGAGAATGGTTAATATGTAATCTCTAAGAATTATAAATAGATTCATTGACAGAAAATAACATGCATTAATATACATATAAATGTATGTGCTACACACACATATCATATATATATATATATATATATATATATATATATATATATATATATATATTATGTTATATATATGTTATAAATCATTTATATATAATTTCTAGCATTTTTTCTCATGATGCTTTCTATTTGGGTTAAAGGTCTAATAATATACAATATTATCATTTTTATCATCATTAATATTATTGTTGCTATTTTTATCTCTCAAATTTCTTTCATCGGCTTACTATATCTACACACACACACACACAACATATATATCATCTCAATGATTATCGAACTGAATTTTATTTTCTACTGATCTATTTTAATTATCCATTACGCTGACAATACCAGCATGCTTTCTAAAGTGAGCCATACCTCTGATTTTCAATAATACTAACAGGCCTGGCCTCACTTTCCAATGATTCAATAAGAAAAAGAAAACTACTTGTTTTCACAGCACCCAGTTATGCTTTATTTTATTTTTTTTTATTTATCTATTTCTTTCCACCCCTCCCCACCATTATCCTTGTCTTGCGGAACATTCCAAAATATCAATAGCAGTAACAGCAGTGGCTTTTAGTTTTAGACTCATCATGTGAGAAGTCACACTTAACAAGAAGCATTTCATTTCTTCCTTTTCACACCCATATCTTTCTATCTTTTAATATTTACTTTCAGAGGCCGAGTGTCACTACCACTATCTTCAACAGCAATAGAATACCTGAGTTATTTTTATATATATATATATATATAAGATGGTAATTTAGTGGTAAAGCAATGATTTATCTGGCATTAGGTTTAAAATTTAATCTCTGCTGCTGTAATGAGTAAATTAAAATTAAAATTTTATGAAAGAAGCAAAACTGAATTCTAATCATAACAAAAATCTTTTCCATTTGAGTATCACACATTTTACAAAAGTCATCTTACATAACTATCAAAATAGAATGGGTTTAATCATATTGATAGCCCAGTTGTTAAAGCTTTGAAAAAGGTACATGAGAACAACAAAAAAAAATCTTCCAAATTTCCTACTGAAGCAATTTTGTAATCTGCTGTAATACTGAGATAAATAAGAGAAAAGAAAAATCTTTTAAATATAACACATATTCCTCAAATAAGAAATCTCTTTTCAAGGCAGTCAGTTTTTCACATTTCAAACTATTTCTATATGTTAAAGAAAAAAAACATTAACCCCCCCCCCCAAAAAAAAAAAACAATAGATAATGTCTAAGAAAATGAAAGTATGTCTGGAAAATGATTTCCATTGACAGCATTTTTTTCATCATCGACTTTTCAGGTGCAAACATATTTATAATGTTTTATTTATTGACTGATGAATATAGACCAGCTGTAATGGTTTACATCAAACAGATTTTGAAAAGTATATTTACATAATTATTTTAAACTGTATTTTAAAAAAATAATTGAAAATGAATATTGTGTGCATATTTTGCACAATTGAACTGTACTTGAAATTGTCTGAAATATTCTTCTGATGGAAATTACATTCAAGCTTTATCTATATAAAAGAAATATGATACATCAGTTTATGGGAGCACCTCCAAAAAATCCTAGATGACCAGAGGCTGGAAGTTGATCACTGTTGACCTACCACAGGTGGCTTAGAATCTGAACATTCACCTATCCTGGTGAATGAATGTTCTCTCAGAGTCTCCTTACCTTGAAAGCCTATTGGGACTCAGACTGTGCGCCTAAGATCTCAAGTCAAACTTTTATATATATATAAAAGCAGGATGTGTGTGTGTGTGTGTGTGTGTGTGTGTGTAATGAATGCATGGCCGCAATTTTCGACGGATTTGCACCAAAATTTACATGCACATGCTCCAAGTTAGCGGGAAGGCCAAGAGTGACTTTGCATTTCCCAACTTCCATCGATTCTATTGGCCAGCATGAGAGCCAACAGCTGACTGACATGAATATTAACTAGCATGCCAGCATGCAAAACAAAATCAATAGCTGCATTTGTCACAAGTGGGAAAAATTTAAATCTGCATGGCACTTTACTCCAATTGGCTCATTCACTTGCTTAAACTCAACGTTGATTCTGATTCCGCAGAACTGTGTTGGGTATGAAAAAGTATTTGTTGTTAACATTCTTTCTTCATTCGTTTTTTCCAGTTACGAGTCCTTTTTTAACGCTGATCGTTTTGTGTTCATTTTGTTTAGTTCTTTTTTCGTAACAGATTTAATGTTTAGTATAGAGCTTAGAAAAAATTCACAGTGGGAGATAGGCAAGAAGTAAGGCATGTAGCAACATCAGCACGGCAAAGGGCACTCCTTTAAAGGCAAGGAAGGGCAAAAATATTTAAGTCAAGTGATAGCAATTGCTGTATGAGTCGTATGATTTTTTAATCAAGCATGGGCAACGTTGGGCCATGCTGCTAGTATATATATATATATATATATATATATATATATATATATATATATATATATCATTGCTGAAGATACTGGAAAAAATGGTTGGTTCCTTGTATTGCTCCATTAAGAACCTGAATTCACCCACTGTGCTCTCTTTACAGAATGGGATCAGATCTAAACAAAAGGGGGTACTTATGTCCAGTCCTTACTTTCTAGCCTTGATAGAGTTCAAGAGTATCTTTTCAGACTTGTGGGTGAATAATTATTTTCCATTCTATAAACCCTATCCTACAAACGAAATGTCACAAGCCTCTTGCATTCAGACAGCTTCTTCCCAAGAATCACTGCTTTGTGGAGCAGACTCCTGAGAGCATGCTCTCCCAATCACTTCAATGTTTATCTCTTTAAGTCTAGAACTAACTCTTGCCTTTCCAACATTTCCCCTTCAACTGCACGTCTTACCTCATCTTATGTTCAATCTCTCTCAGTAACCAGCTTTTTATCTATCAATGAAATGAGATTGATAAATTAGGTAAATTATATTGAAAATCTCTCTCATTTTTCTGCCTGCCATCACCATCACTGATGCTAGTTTCCTGGAGAGCAACATACTGTGCTTTCTTGGCCTCACATTTTCAACTGATTTGAAGTGGAGCGACTACATCGAATCAAGAGCTGCATCTACTGCAAGGAAAGTTGGGTCACTGTATCATGCCAGAGTCCATCTTGTACATTTACAAATTTACCATTCTTCCATGTATTGGATACTATTGCCATATCTTGGTTGGTGCTCCTGCTTATCATCTTGACAAAATCCAAAGAAGGATCTGCAATGTAATCAACCCTGACTTGGCATCTCAGCTTCAGTCACTTTCTCACTGTTGTGGCATGGTGTGGCTTCTCTCTATCTTTTCTACAAATATTTTTGTGGCAACTTCTCTGACGAGCTTTTTTCCCCCAGTGCCCTGACTACATGAATTTAAACATGAGTTTACTAGATTGGCATCTAGGTCCCACCTGATTAAATAGCTAAATGCAGCTACCACTTCTACCCTAACAGTTTCTTTTCTCGCACTTCCTGTCTGTGGAACTCTCTTCTGTTTCCTTGCTTCCCCGATAACTACAATCTTCAAAAATTTAACTGCAGTGTCAATTGCAATCTTCTATCTTCTTGAATCCCATTCATCTTTTTCCTTTCCTCAATCCTCCCTATACTCAGTCTTTTCTCTCACTTTCACTCCCTGTAACCCCACTACATACTAGTGGCATTTCTACCTTGCTTGGAGTGAAACGATTAATATATATATATATATATATATATATATATATATGAGAGTCTGCTTCATTTTATTCTGATTTCTATTTAGTGTCTATCATCTTTTCAGTTCAACTTTATTTAAATAAATAAATCAATACTATTTAAACTTGATCAAAATTTATTATCTGAATGAAGAGAAAAAATAATGACCTTATTTCACAGTTTAGTAAGGTCAATTTGAGAAGTCGATATTTTGCCTCTTATTTTCAGCCTTTTGTCAAGGTTGATTGACCAAAGTGATTGAAACGCTTTTGAAGTTTTCACCTTTTTCTTGTCCATTTGAACAGGTAACTTTCATTTATTGGCATGGAGTAGTTTTTGAAAGAAGCAGAGATGTCTGTCACTTTTTCTAAATTTTTAAAAATCAATTCTTGCAAAATATTTCCACTTAAGCCATTATAATTACATCATAGGAAAGAAATAGTCAAACCAAACACAATTTCTTCAGTTACGTAAAGGTGATATCAGCTTGGAGATAATCCCTTAGGAGAAACTTCTATATAAAAACACAATGTGACTTACTATATTTATCGGTCTTGCAACCGAATCTCACTGAATGGTAATGAAGGAATTACACTATGCCAGTTGAAGTGAATATACCTCATGTTTACCATAACAATGGAATAACTGATTTGTGGAGATAAAATTTTTAATATATGACTTTTTATTTTATGTCAGCTTTCTTTTAATAATGATTTACCAACATCCCCCAGTATCAGTTTCTTTATCTGTATATATAAACTAGAATTCTAAACTATGATTTTGGAAAGTGAACATTTCACTGAAATATGTGAGAAAAATTTCCAAAGTTTTTATTTTAAATACCAAAAATATAAACTTAAGACAAAATGATCACAGTATATAGAAAAAAGGTATCAGTTTAGACTGACACCAAGAGGATGTGGGTTCTTCTATTTTGCTTGTTCTCCTTTCAATCCATATAATTTCATTATATAATATATATTATATAATTTCATGGTAATTGTTCTGATGGGCTTTCCTCTTTAGTAAGTAGACATTATGAATTTAAGCACAGTAATCTCCTCAAAAATAAAGAGGAGACTTGAAGCAACAAAAATGTGGTTCTACAGAAGGATGCTGAAGATAATATGAACCAAACATGTGAGCAATGACAAAATTTTGGAGAAAATAGAAACAAAAAGGAAACTTATACTTCACACCAGGAGGAGACAGTTGAGATTTCTGGGTCACTTAATGAGGGAAGAGGGCTTGGAAAATCTGATACTCACAGAACAAAAAGAGGGCAAGAGGGTCTGAGGAAAACAATGTATAATATACTTAGTGAATTTGGTGGAACAGGGCTTGGGTGAAATAACAGAAAGACAAAGTTTATTAAAAGCTACAAGGGACAAGAAGTTGTGGAGAGTTATGACCACCTTCGTCCTGATGGGAAACTGCGCATAAAGAAAACTAGACGGGCAGCAAAGTCTCATCATTTTACAACTGAAATGATTAGATGTAACCATAAGTTCTGGTGCTGACAGTTTCTTCTCTCACTCTTTTCACTTAGAAGTGTCTACCAGGAAAAAGCTGGTAGACACTTCATCCTTGATTTTCAAAAATTTTTTTAGTCATCTTTGATTTTCAAAAATTTAAATTCACTGTCAATCATTATTTTCTGCCTTCTTAAATTCTGTTCTTTTATTACTCTCTCTCTCTCTCCTTAATAGTGTTTTCTTTTTCTTATATTCTTTCATACACACTCTTTGTGGCTTTAATGCTTTGCTTGGGGTGAAATGAGTAAACAAAAAATATCTCAGTTGATTTTAAGATTTTCAGGAATGAGAAGGATAAACTGCTTGTTAACCAATTTGTCAATACTTTAAACTGATCTTATAAAACAGTTTACATGCTTTTGTTTTGTTTAGGGCCTTATTACTCATCTTTCCAGAAAAGAAGTGAACTTTTTCTTTTTCTTTTTTATTAATTTCCCCCAAGCAAAGCAATAATGTCACTAAGATGCAAGGGGTTACTGAGTGTTAGAGAATATGAGAAAAAAAATTACTCTTAGATAAAATAATAAAAGAAGAATGGGGAAGACAGATGATAACTGACATTACATTTAAATTTTTGAAGATCAAAGTTAACTGGAAAGCAAGAAGACTTCCACAAGCAAGATTTATGACAGAAGAAACTGTTAGCTTAGAGCTTATGCTTACATCTAGCCATTTTAACTGTAAAATGATGAGACCTTGCTATCAATGTAACATAGAGCAAAGTTCATCTGAACAATTACTATGAAAGTATTTATAGAAAATCGGAGAGAAGCCCAATTACAGCAAGGTAAAGTTGACTTAAGTTGAGATGTCAGGTCAGGATCAATGACATCGCAAATTCTTCTTTGGATTTTATCAAGAGTCTCTAAATACATAGCAGGAGCAGCAGATGTGGAAGCAATATTCAAAACTAGGATGAACAGTAGAATTATAAATCTGTAAGATAGATTCGGGCAAGAAAAATTGTTTAGTATGATACATTGAGCTAACTTTTTTAGTAGAGGATCTAGCAATTGATTTGATATAATCTTTCCACTTCATGTTAGCAGAAAACGTTAGTCTGAGGAAGCTCAATGAGTCACTCTCCTGGAGGTTAGCATCTGCCATGCTGATGGAAGTACAGTTTCATTTAGGAAGTGTTAAAATTAGCAAAGTAGAATTCTTTCTTTATAATTGTAACTACTCAACAATATGTTGTGGTCAATTGAGGCAAATTTAAATTGCTTACTGAATTGTTAATTGTTAAATTCTGCATTGAAATTGTAAAATAACATGCAACCATAGGCTAAATGGTTATATAATAATTCATATATGTAAAATGTCATGTGCATACATAAAGTTAAGTGCCAAAAAATTACACAGCAATACATTGGATGATTTCATCTTCCTCCACTAACAGAAATGTGCTCACAGTAAGATAAGTAGTGTAACTGTGGCAACCATCAGACATGGACACAGGTTGACTGA
>OZ010589.1:73701355-73751355 GCA_963932145.1 Acanthosepion lycidas
CAAATTACACACCTTGGAGAAAGCAACAGTAAACTACTTCACTATCTTTCCCAAGTATGCATGGCAATTTACAAATAATAAAGAAAAGGAATTTGTGAAGAGTCCTGCTTGCCTATGCTCTGAAGAGATATCAGATTTAAATAATTGTTACAATTCATGCATTCTATTAGATGAGTATCCTCATATTTTTTGTTTAATCATAAGTCTTCAGTTTAAAAGACCATGCATACCCTCTACCATCTCCGGAGGATATATTTACTAAATTGAATTTTTAAAGTTGGACTTGTTGGAGGCTTTACCTTCATGTTAAAGTCAGTGAAGAATGCTCAAAGTACTTGACAATAAATACTCATAAAAAGATTTTTAAATTAAATCGTCTCCCTTTTGGATTGAAGGTAGCTCCAAGCCTATTCCAGCAAATAATGGACACAACGTTGGCTGGTATGGATTATGCGATCGCATACTTAGACAACATTTTGATTAAAAGTGAAAACAAGGCCCAATACAAAACACATATTAGAGCAGTATTTCAGAGAATTGAGGAATACGGGTTCAAGCTGAGTGCTGAAAAATGTGAGTTCTTCCTAAAGAAGATAAAATATTTAGGGCAAATAATTGACAGCAAAGGAAGAAAAATGGACCCAGAAAGAGCTGAGGCTATAAAAAATATGCCAGCACCTGATAATGTGGCTAAACTCCAGGTGTTTTTAGGATTGATAAGCTATTATAGTATTTATATACCAAAAATGTATGAAATGAGAGCCCCTTTAAACAATTTGGTGAAAAAGGGCACAAAATGGATATGGTCGAAAGAATGTGAGGATGCTTTTAAAAAAATTAAAAAAATTGTTTATTAGCAGACCTATCGTTGCCGCATTTCAACCCAAAGAAGTAAATGATTGTAGCGGCAGATGCTAGTAATGACTGACTAGGCGCTGTATTGCTACATAAACTCGAGGATGGATGTACAAAGCCAGTAGCACATGCCTCGAGAACATTACTGCCCACGGAACAAAATTATAGCCAAATTGAAAAAGAGAGTTTGGCAATAATCTTCACTGTAAAGAGGTTTCACAGTTTCATATATGGAAGACAATTTACTCTGCAAACAGACCACAAACCGCTGTTAACAATTTTTTGTTCAAAAAAAGGTATACCAACTCACACAGCAAATCGACTACAGTGTTGGGGTATAATTCTATTGAATTACAATTTCAGAATAGAATATGTGCCTTTGAAAAAGCTAGGTCATGCTGATGGGTGGTCGAGGTTAATACCGAAATATACGGAACCGCTGTAAGAAACAGTAATAGCAGCACTGAGAGACGAAAGTGAATTGTCAGGTCTGTTATGCAATACCATTAGAGAACTACCGGTTACTCTAGATGATGTGAAAAAAGTAGAGGAAACGATGATTTCATTAAGAAAATGAAAAAGCAAGTCTGGTTGAATGAGGAAACAAAAAAAGGAATGAGTGTGTCACCTTTTTCAATATGTGATCAGGTATTACTTTACTCAGACTGAGTGGTAATGCTGTGTACTTTACAGAAAAAAAATTCTATAAGAATTTCACACTGGTCACCCAGGGTTTTCACAAATGAAATCTCTAATGAGAGGTGACATGTATTGGCTGAGGATGGACCAGGACATAGAAAATGTGGTGAAACAGTGTCAAGGATGTCAAATGGCAGCAAGGGATCCACCTGTAAAGAGTCAACCATGGCCAAAGACAGATGTCCCATAGACTTGACTGCATATCGACTATGCAGGACCCATGAATGGATCGTATTACTTGATTGTAGTAGACAATTTTACTAAGTGGCCAGTAATCGTTAAGTGCAGACATCCAACTGCGACAAATACGATAAATGCCCTTAGTGAAATTTTTAGTCATTTTGGACTCCCTGAAACTTTCATCAGTGACAACGGAACACAGTTTACAGGAAGTGAATTCAAGAAATTCTGTACAGCATTGTCTATCGATCATGTGACAACACCAGTTTATCATCCAAGATCAAATGGACAGGCAGAAAAATTCATGGACACATTTAAACGAGCCATGTAGAAAAGTCAAGGCATGGACACAAATGAACAGAGTATTCAGAAATTTTTGGCAGTGTACAGAATCACGCCAAACCCAAATATGACGTCAGGATTTTTGCCAGCAAAGCTGATGTTTGCAAGAAGAATACGCTCTGTTTTTGACAGGCTGTTGCCTCATCTGGCGAAGAAAACTGCGAAGAAACAAAACTACATAACTAAAGTATATAAGCCAGGAGATAAAGTTTTCTTTAAAAATTTAAGGGCTGGAAAAGCATATTGAAAAGAAGGTGTAATAACCAAAAGAATTGGTCAAGTCATATACGAAATAAAAGGAGAAAAATTTCCTTGTAAAAGACATTGGAATCAGTTAAGGCCTAGACAGACTACAGAGGTTGTGGAAAATACCGAAGAGATTCCAATGGAAGTCTTATATGACGCCTTTGATATTCCCATGCCAGTGAGTCAACATTCGCTGATGGAGGTATCCCCGACCTCAAGGCCAGAGGTACCAGTGTGTCAAACACCACCACTGCAAGGATGTTTGAGGCAAAAAAGGCTTAGAAAAAAAGTTAATTGTTTATGTCCAGACCCTAAGAAGAGGAAGTATTAAAGCTAAAATTCATGGGAGAATTTAGCTCAGGGGGAGGTGATATAATGGAATATACATACACCTGTGTTTTTCCTCCCTCACTATAATATGTGTGTGTTTGTATTTGTATATACATGTGTGTATATATATATATATATATATATATATAAACAGTTCTGTTTCTCTTTAACAACACTGCTTTACCCAGTAATTGAACCTAGAATTCCAAGGGATTAATTAATTAAAGGAAACAGTCTTACTAATGGGCTACATGTCATTGTAACATTTAAAAGAATTTAAGACCTTTGATTGGGTGACTGGAGTTTTTGAGGAGTATGAAACCACCTTTTAACTGCTGTTGCTCCCAGGTTCACCCTGATCCAGAGTGGTAGCACCTATTAAGTTCCCAGTTATGGGCAAATAAACAAAAAGCAACTGTACATTTTATAGTAAAATTACCAACAATACATTTTTGTAGTGAAATTACCAGCAATACATTTTATCATCTACAAACAGTATATCTAAAAAAAAAAAATGTTTACTCTGAAAGTATAAAATTACATACAAAATATCTGTAGTTGAAAGCATATAATTGTGTTGAAAATATGTTGCTCTTGCATACAAAATATTTAGATTTCATCATTAGATAAACCACATAGGTTGATATGCTGCTAAATAAAATCAATCGTTAATATTTACTAAATATTAATGATTGATTTTAATTCTGTTTTGTTATTTACTAAATATTACTAATATTAATTTAATTCTGTTCTTGCAATTATTTTTAATTTTATGTATTTTTTTCTTTATCTGTAGCCACAGACTGGAATCCATATATCCTGTGTTTTCATTTAAATCTGAATGATTCTGCTTCTTTTTAAAAGTTAGAGAATTTTTTAATCATATCTAATTATTTTGGTTACAAAACTCAATCTAGTGTGTTCCATGTCAGTTTTGAGGAAATAATCATCAGGGCAACTCGGTTGTAATTAAAAATAGCTTTTCTAAAAGAAGGATACCATTTTCTATGAATGTCACATTCTGGTTGATAAGAACAAAGTGATTGGAAGCTACATTCTGTTAAGAGTGAATTTGTCACTTTAAAAATAGTGAACTGACATTTGGCCAAACATACAACAAAATACTTATTGGTTTATGATTTGGAAAAGTAAAAAAAAAAAAAATGCATATCTCCATACATATTTATTTTTATATATAATTTTTTTTACAGAGACCACTTTGGTCGTCTGTAGAAGTGCAAGGGAATGACATTGTGAGCCAAGGCAAGAGTGCACAGATACAACACTGATCCTAGGCATTGAACCCAAAAGTAATAATTTGATTCTAGGTAGAGTTCACAGATACATCACCTTAATCCTAGGCACAGGGCCAAAGAGCAACAATTTCACCCTAGGTAGAGTTCACAGATACATCACCTTAATCCTAGGCACAGGGCCAAAGAGCAACAATTTCACCCTAGGTAGAGTTCACAGATACATCACCTTAATCCTAGGCACAGGGCCAAAGAGCAACAATTTCACCCTAGGTAGAGTTCACAGATACAACACCTTAATCCTAGGCACAGGGCCAAAGAGCAACAATTTCACCCTAGGTAGAGTTCACAGATACAACACTTTGTAACACTTGACATAGAACCAAAGAGCAACAATTTGATCCAAAGCAAAGTTCATAGACACTATGATCCTTGGCAGAACTTCTGTCCATAAATAAATAGACTAATCATTTTTATGGATACTATGCAAGTTATTGAATAATGAAAAATGGGACAAAGGAGAGAAAACATGATTTCTGTTATAGCATACCTACGGACAATAATGGATATGTTCACATTCACATAAATACAGTAGTAAGTATTGTATGTTGGTCTGCAATTGGAGATTCATTGTGGAATTCATTTGACTCACTTCTAGCAGTTGACTACTTCTTCTACACACTGCTGGCAAATCTTACATGTGTTGTTCTTGTCCTAAGTATTATTGTTAATTACTAACCTTCGTTTAATTATTCCATTCAGTAACCTTCCCTAGGTTACAACACTAACCATAAAATTATTTAACTAAAATCTCATTTTGATGCTTTTCGGTAAATTTTACTGGTTTATATATATATATTTCTTTACATTTTCCTGATGTTTTATCTCTGTAGTGATCTGAAGAATTGAGAAATGTATACACAATGGAGATAATTTGAAATTAAATGCATCTGTAGTTTCAATGTAAAAGCTTTGTCAAACTTGTTTCATAAAATAAACTGAGGTTCAAGAATGATGGTCCATACTAAGATCTACAGGTTTCATTCATCCAAAACCATTTTTAAGCATTGATCTGAGAATTCAGTTGTATAAAGTTGATCATTTACATATTTCTGAACTTATATTGAATAAGTATTTTATTGAAAGTTTTTAATTTTTACTCAACAAATACTGAACAAATAATTATAGAGTATTTTTAAATTGGAAAATCTCATACAAGTGAATAACTTGAAATTTATCAATAAAAAAAATTTCATTTGTGAAAAGTGTTTTATGTGATGGATATTTAATGGATTTACTAGACAGCTTTTTAATCTTTCATGGAATTTCTTATTATATCACTTTTTCATTATTTAACAAAGCCCTGATGCAATCTAATTTGGTTAGTGATTTTTATATAAATCCTTATATATACTGAGTCTAACAGCAAAATTGTCCAATTGTTAGATTAATCTCTGAACCATTATGTCTTAGAAATGAGTCAAGATATTTTACTGGAATTCTCCAAGGTTTTTATAACACTACTGGACTCTACTTCAATAATAAGAATGTATAATTACTTTCCAATCATATAGAAGAATCATTATGAAATCAATCATAAACGAAAGTGACATGTTCATCATTAATTAATCATAGCTAACTATTAGAAGCTCATGAAGTATTGAAATAAAGTTCAAATATATTATTCCAGGATCATTTTCCAACTTATTCAAAATGATCTTCACCTTCTCTAACCTTCTACCTTTCTGTCCCAAAGTAACAAGGCACTTCACAGGTTTCAAGTATGATTTCATTTTCATGTCTTTTTTCACTGCTCTTTGGACTGTCATAACTGAAGCTCCTCTTTCACATGCCAAACATCTTATGAATTGAGTTGGATCTTTTTTAATTAATCTCTTTAGCTCTCAGTTGTAATGATGATGCCTCTTCCTGTTGTGACCTCCAGATCCAGTTTTCCTGTCTACTGTTCCCTCTTTTTTAAACTTATTTATTATTCTCTTGAGGGTTCTTGAATGGACTTTGAAGATGGAAGCCAGAATATGAATGTTGGTACCATTACTGAAGGCCGGAATGATCTTTTTCCTTTCACCATTGCTCAGTTGGGAAGACAGTGGGGCTGACACAAAATGGTTTTAACCTGGTCTCTTTTAACTGAATAAATGAAAGGGTTTTTCAGTGATTCTTAAAACAAATGGTGTCAAGATGGCTAAATGTCTGATCTGAAAACCTGGAAAAAAGAAACTCAATTAGTTCAGTGGTTTTTTTAGATACTAAACATTTTGTGGGATAGATAATTAGGCTGTAACATGATTTGGGCAATTTTGCTGTTTCACTTGGTATGTATATTTCTAAGAATTAATGTATTTATTTTTAATCTGACATTTTTATTACTTTTTTATTATTAGTGTTATTTTTCTTGGATACCTGTGTTTAAAATATATGCTCAGTTCTTTTTTTTTATTTTAAAAGAGTGTGTATTATGTTTTTTGGTCTGTGCATTTGAGAAAACTTACTAATTATAATCACCATAATGTGAGTGACCACAGTTTTGATTTAAAAAATGCTACTCTAATTAAGAGAAACCAATTTACTAAGACAAAAATATTTAGAAAGTGCTTTAATCACTAGATTATCCATAGTAAATTTGTTCTTACAACATTTCACCATTTGTGACAGATCTATTATTTAAGATATATAACTGTTGTAACCTAGGGAAGGTTACTGAACAGAATAATCACACGAAGGTTGGTAATGAAAGATAATACTTAGGACAAGAACAACACATATCAGATTTGCCAGCAGCATGTAGAAGTAGTTGTCAACTGCTAGAAGTGCGTCAAGTGAATTCCACAATCAATCTCTAACTGCAGACCACGTAAATGGGGGCATATCTATTATCAGTGTAGGTATGCTACAACATAACAAAAATGATGGAAACTTAAAGAAAACAAATCAAAATGAAATTGACTAGATTATATACACAAAATATATATAAAAAAATTAATATATAAAATTTTCAGAATCCACTTTCCTTCTTGGGCATATGTCACATCAATGTAAACATCAATTTAGTTAGATGAAGTTCAAAAGGACAAAACTTAATGAAGATATTTTCCAATTTGTCATACATACATATACATATATATATATATATATATATATATATATATATATATATATAGTGCTGTTTGATAAAAGTGACTCACCTTATCCTTTGAATTTAGCTCAACTTTCATTTCATTGGAGAAGAGAACATTCTTCCAGTCTTCTATGGTGAAATTTTTGTAATAATGAGCCCATTCAAGTCTCTTGGCTTTGTTGGCTTTGCTTATTAGCAGCTTAAACCTTCGTGTACAAGATTTGTAGCCTTGTTCTAACAGCCACTGACAGACTGTTGAAGAGGTAAGACTAACACCTTGCTCTTCGCTTAGACTGGCTGCAATTTCTTGGCTATTTATAGTCCTATTCTTTGATTACCCTGCCAATTTTATCATCAATCTTTTTCTTTCATCCCTTTGTTTCCTTCCTTGGGGCAGGAGTGGCATCGTTATGTGCTCTAAGCACTCGAGAGACAGTTGATTGCAAGGTTATAGCAATTTCTGCAATTTCTCTTGTAGACTTGCCTGCATTTGAGAGGGCAATAATAGATGCCTTAAGTGGTTCTGATGCGTTTTTGTACCCTTTCATCTGGTTAGTGACTTGAGTGGCTATTTTAAGCTGTTTTTAGGCTGTATGAGGCTTTCTGGAATATTCTGGAATACTCTAGATTTAATTTAAGCTATTCTAGAATTCTTTAGAATATTGTTCTGAGTGTATTGTAAAATAGTTTTCAATATTTTGTCAAAAGCTCTTTAAATTTAACAGTTGAATCATTAGAATGCGATATCTGAGTAACTTTTTTTGCACAGAGTTTTTTCCTGAATCTCATTTATATCCAAATTTATAATTATCAATAGAATACCTTAGGGTGAATAAACTTTTTTCCTAGGTGGTTGGGAAGGGGTCTTTATATTAGTAAGATTAAAAATTATTTTAACCCCAAAAACATTAGACAAAAAATATTTTTAGTAAAAAAAAATCAGGTGAGTCACTTTTATCGAACAGCACGGTATATAGATAGATAGACAGGTCACTAAATCCAATTTATATATCTGCTACAAAGACAATATTTTTATTTTAGTGAAAAACAAAGAAGAAATAGATAATCTTAACTACATTTAAAAAAAATCTGTTCTTAACTTACAAACGGAGTCAAAAGAATGAACTCCCATTCTTAAATGTTCTCATAGAATATAGTAACAACACTTTCACCACCTCATTGTATAAAAAAAACAAATAGCAGAAACTCTTGCCACCTTAACTTTAAGAGTGAATGCCCACTCAGATACAAAATAGCAGTGATAAAAAAAAACTTCCTAAAAAGAGCACACCAGAATTCATCCTCTCATCTACTCTTCCTTAAAGATCTCAACAAGGCAAAATAGACACTAGTTAACAATGGCTTCCCTAACCACATTATAGACCACCAAATTAGACTATTTCTTTGCAAAGTAAATACTAATGATAGTGAACATACATACAAAAATAACAAATATTTTCTACAAAAGCCAAATGCACATCAACTACAAACAAGATGAATTTTCACTTAGAAATATCATAAAGAAATACACTACCCTAATTGACCTGAACAAAATAATCAAATTATCTACTATAAAAAATTTAAAACAGCTAACCTTATCCTCAAAAATAACAATACACCAGCAAAATTTAAATTACAACAAACGAACATTAAACAAAAAAAAAGATCTCTCTACAAACTTATAACATTGAATAATGCAGAAGTCAGATCCCTGAAAATCAAAAAAATCATTGGAGACTACTAACCTGGATACTTATATAGAAATATAAACACATACAAACCTGGATACCTGCTACAACCAATCATTTCCCAGATCCCAATCCTTTTCCTTGAGCTATCAAAATTCCTTAATGACATCATTACCCCATACCTACCTACCAATTACAGTATCACATCTACCCATGAATTCCTCTAAATTCTAAAAAGTACAAAACCAACCCAAAATATCATATTGTCACTTGATGTCAAAAATTTATATATAAATTCCCATTCTTAGATGTTCTCATAGAAATCAGTAACAACACTTTCATCACCTCATTGTATAAAAAAACAAATAGCAGAAACTCTTGCCACCTTAACTTTAAGAGTGAATGCCCACTCAGATACAAAATAGCAGTGATAAAAAACTTCCTGAAAAGAGCACACCAGAATTTATCCTCTTGTCTATTTTTCCTTAAAGAACTCAACAAGGCAAAATAGACACTAAATAACAATGGTTTTCCTAACTACCTAATTGATCATCAGATTAGACTATTTCTTCCCAAAGTAACTAGTAATGATACTGAACACACAGACAAAAACAATAACATCAACTTATTCTACAAAAGTCAGATACATGTCAACTATAAACAAGATGAATCTTCACTTAGAAATATCATAAAGAAATACATTACCCCAGTTGAACTGAACAAGAAAATTATCTATTTCAAAAAATAGCTGACCTTATCATCAAAAATAACAACACACCTGCAAAATCAAAACTACAAAGAATCAACATCATTTATGAGTTCAAATGCCCCTGAAGGAATTGTGTTCCTGATCAAAACAAAAGTCATAAATAATTACATCCGTCACACTACTACATGTCTATCCAGACAACTTACATTACACCTATCTGACCACACTTCCATTTGAACTCATTTAAACACACAAAAATTTACCAGATTTCATCCAAAACATACTAGTTGAAAATATAAGCATGATAACCTCATTCAGATGTAAAAAAATAATGGAAGCCCCACTAAGCAAAAAAGAAAGAACCAACACTCAATAAAATTAACTGTGAATACAACCACAATGTGCTGACCATGTTTGGAAAATAAAACATGCCTATCTTGATACATGCATAACACAACCTTATACATTCACTAAAAAGTAAAATAAAATCATCCTTGGTAATGTCTAAAAGCATAGCTGAAACAACTCGGATTGCAGAATGTTTGCACAGTTTACACACTTTGTGTCCAGAAAAGAAAACACTTGTATGAACACAAAATTAAATAAAAAAGCTTAAATGCAATACCTTGTCAGTAATCTTTAACAAAACATGTATAAAAGAGGGATTATAGTGAATATAGTTTTAAAATAGATGGACATTTTTTTATTTTTAAGTAACCAATAGGATAACCTATAAATAATAGATGTAATATACAGTTTAAAATAAAAATGGACTATTAATTTGAAGTATGCACTATATTAAAGTTTGAAATATATATATATATATATATATATATATGACTAATTGTAAAGTTTTTGTCATACATCTTTTCTTTCAAAACTTCTTGATATGTCAAAATTTACATGAAATTTATCTATCATTATCCAATATATATATATTATTATTATTATTAAAAATCAAACACTCAAAATTCCATAGGTAATAATTTTTATTTCATGAAATCTTTAAAACAAAAACAGCTCTCAATCTTCAAGACCTACAAGCAAAAAAAAAATAAATAAATAATTTTTTTTTTTTGAGTTCTTGATATTCTTTAATTAATAATAATAATTCCATACAGATTACCATATTGTGTTATTATTACTCTCTCTCTCGCTATATATATATATATATATATATAGTGTGTGCAAAATTTCCTATCACTACTTTTTTTAAGTAGAGGTTGTAGCAGGTTCCCACCCACACAAACATTTAATTATTTTTTTTACTAGTATTTATCCAATACAAGGGTCAAGCACCACTCAATATAGAAGGTTACCGTGTGTGTTGTTGTATGTACATAAGAAAGGGCAAAAAGTCAAGTTTTGGAGGCTCTGCAGGAAAGATAACAGTTAACTCTAAGCTTGAAGAGGTCAAGATTGTTGTGATTGGAAAAAACAAGCGAATGAACAGACTTTACAAGGAACTGGAAACCCAATCCTAAACAGGAAACAAGAAATAAACCTCTGTTATGAACATATGTATATGTATGTGTGTGTGTGTGTGTGTGCGTGCGCACGTTTTTTTTTGTTTTTTTTTTCTGTAATATATGAACATATATTTACTTCTATTCTTATGTATGTGTATACTTGATTTTTTTTTCTGTATGCACAGATAACTGCCAAAATATAAATCCATTCATACTTCCAAATATCTGCATCTCTTTTCTTCTTCACTTGATGGCAGAATCTAATGTTTCCTTTCTCCCACCCAAAGAAAGTGGTTGCGACTTGGCACCTTGGTCTCCTCTTTACTAATTGATTCTGTGTTATCTGACCAGAGCCAGATTAACACCAAGAGAACTGAGGCTAAACACCAATTAGGCAGATTGATTTTCATTGTATCCAACTTATTTGAACTTCTGACAACTGTTCTTGGTTTCAGCAATATGGTAAATGAATTGGACTTGAAATCCATAAAGCTGGCTGATTAATCAAGTAAGCTTCTTTGGGAGCTTCTAGGTATTAAAGAAAGAAGACAATCCTTCATCAGATCTTACAGACTGGCACTATAGAATCACAAAGAACTTTCACAATCATGAGTCCCATTACTCATTAGTCGGCAGGACATCATATTTATTGCAGCTGCAGTGGTACATCTTGGGCAAGATATCCTGACAGAGCCTAACTCTCTCCAGGCTTGTTTGAATTCAGAGTTTTCCTTCTCCTAGACTGGTTGCTACCCAAGGCAATCCAGTACTCTCTCATGCCTCTAGAACCACTATTATAATATTGATAATACTGGTTTAATACTTACTGTATATCTACTTTTGCAGCACCCCTGTATTTGTCTACCTTTCTGTATAAGTTTTCTATTTTGTTCATCCTTTCCTTACCTGCTAGGGCTACATACAGTTTTGAATTCATAGTTTTCCTTCTCTTAGACTGGTTCCTACACAGGGCAATCTAGCACTCCACTGTGCCTCTAGAACTACTCTTATAATACTGATAATACTGGCTGTATATCTACTTTTGCAGGCTCCTGTATTTGTCTATCTTTCTCTAGTTTTCTATTTTGTTCATCCTTTCCTTACCTTTGCTAGGGCTACATACAGTTTTGAATTCAGTTTTCCTTCTCTTAGACCAGTTGCCACTCAAGGTTACAGAACTCGGACTGTCCTGATATTTACCCATAGCTGAGTGGAAAAGATTCCCATAACTCATTAATTGGAGTGGCGGGGGCCACCATATTTACTGCAGCTTCAGTAGAAGTGGATGTCCTTGGGAAAGATAGCCTAACAGAGCCCAACCCTGTCCAGGTTTGTTTGAATTCAGAGTTTTCCTTCTCCTAGACCTGTTGCCACCCAAGTCAATCCATTACTCCATTGTGCCACTAGTAGGACTATTATAATACTGGTATAATACTTACTGCATACCTACTTTTGCTTAGGGAAGAAGAGTTAGATTCATACCTTTCCCAAAAGTATTAGCATGTAAGTGAATGCAATGAATTCAACTGGAATTCAAACTTGGCTCTCCAATTCCTCAATCTGAGCTCAAATCCATTACTCCACTGTGCCTCCTAAAGAAATTTACTAAATAACAAAAACTACATTACTTGAAGACTCTAGATGGCAGCAACAACTAAAATGGATAGCAATTGTTAAGTAAATGATAAAATGATGATATCATCAAGATGTTCGCTTTCTACATAACCTTAAGCAAAAGGTTTAGAATGAAACTCCCATACTAGAAAGAGCAATAACAGTTAGTGGACTTGAGAAACTTATTTCCTGAAAAATTGTTTTAAGAAAAAGATCTTATAAATCTAAACCAAGAATATGGAATGTTTTCTCACATGATTAACATAAATTTCAGTCCTGCACATTCTCAACAGGATTTTGATTCATTTCTTGTGCAATTCTAGTCCTTTCTTTTAGGTGTATCTATAAGCTGGAAATGCCACATTCTATGTTTCTAAGGTCAAATGGATTTCAACTCTCATTACAATTCCTAATATTGTCAACTACAGCAGTGAAGGTTGGTCTTTGCATTCAAATAAGACATACTATTTTTTTTCCAAACTTGATACTTATCTAATTAAAATTTAGATCCTAAAAGCTCTGTATTTACATGATTATATAAAATATTCCTGGTTTTATTAAATATTGCCAGAAAATGATTTGGCTGATTAACAGTAAAACTAAAGATAAATTCTGTGGCTCAATCCTGCCTCCAGGTTGGAAAAATCTATATGAAAGAAAGGCTCGTTGATGGATACTTTGACACTTGATGCTGAGGTGATTGTTGTAACGTTGTTATTACACTTGAGATACCTGTGAAACTGTCATGGTTTTTCTATTTTAATTTTCTGATGAATCTTAATTAAGTTAATAACTGAATAAGCTCATGGCAACTTCTATGACAATAAAATATTTGTAGAAATTCCCCAATCACATTGTTAAATATTTGAACTTAACAACTTTAAAAAAATATTTCAATAACAATCATAAATATGAATGCTGGTCACTATTTTAAGAAGTAAGGGGGTACAAATGAAAAGATTTGAAATTGATAACTTGTTCCATTTCACTGAAACAGATATTAATCACTTTTATCTTCTTTTTTTTTTTTTTCCTTCCTTTGTTTTTTATAAATCATTTCACTCCAAGCAAGACACTAAGATACAGGGAATTACTGAGTGTGGAAGAATATTGGAAAAAGAAAAACATTAAGGAGAGAGAACAATAAAAGAACAGAAATTAAGTAGACAGAAGATAGTGATGGGCATTGTATTTAAATTTTTGAAGATCAAACTGAAAAGCAAGAACCCAGATCAGAGTTCTACAAGTGAGAAGTGTAATAGAAGAAACTGTTAACATAGAACTGAGGGTTATATTTAGCTATTTCAGTTGTAAAATGATTAGGACTTGCTGCCAATCTAATACTCTTTCATTTTCTCACTGAAACCAAGTAGCATCTCTGATATCTCTTTTCCGTTTTACCACATGATCAAAATGTAATAGTCCTTTATTTATGAGGTATTGGCAGGGCATAAGGGTCATGCTACACTATTTACATTTTACAAACTTTTGTTCTCATTTTTATTGCCATATTCACAACATTTTGACTGTTGTACGCTCTGGCCTTCTTCAGATGATATACATTGGAATTTCAAAAATAGCATTGGATGAGTGATCCAATAGTGACTTGACCCAAAGAGTTGTGAGTTCAATACCTGGCCACAGCACCGAGTCCATCTGTATAGGTTTTGAGATATCTACTCATGTTCAATGAATATACAATGTTTTGGAACAGGTTCTTTATATACTAAACTTCATCCATTGCAAGGCACAAGAGCCACTCAGGGTATTGACTCATTGAATGAAGTGTGGGATATGAACATAAGAGAAGGAAGTTTATGAAGATATGGTAGATCAATAACAATTGTCCCTAGATTTAAAAAGATTGTAGTATTCTAGGAAGTAGTATTCTGGAGTCTATTCCACAAAGTAATGGAGAAGAACCTTTTGGAATGAAAAACCCTTTTTGTTAAAGGAATATGTAGGGAATGGGAATGATTCAAGCCTGTGTACATAAGCAAGGCAGGTCTTTGTTGTAAAGGTCTGAACTGGTGAAACTTGTCAGAACATTTGCTATGGAAGTAGCAATAGGGTAGTGATAAGTTTGTGGCATTGTGTCTGTAGGAAAAGAGCTGTATGGTAGAAAATAAGTCATCCTGCACAAAGCTGCATAAATATTTTTGAAATTTGTCAAGGCTAGAAAGTGAGCCTTAGTCAGCTCCATCACAAATATGTCAGCAATACTCTATTTTTGGTTTAATCTGACTCTTATAATGATAAAGCATAGGAGAAGGACATAGTTACTTTATGGAGTGCTTCCTGGAGCTCTGTGATCTTTGACTTATTTTCCTGAATATCCTATTTAACAAAGTTTCTTAGTTATAACCTATAAAAAAACTGTCTTGCCTAAGAGCTTACAATAATCTCTATTTATAAAAGGCAGGATGTGTGTGTGTGTGTGTAACGAATGCACGGCTGCAATTTTCAATGGATTTGCACCAAAATTTACATGCATATGCACCAGGTTAGTGGGAAGGCCAAGACTGACTTTGCATTTCCCAACTCCCATTGATAGTGGAAATAATCAATTTTTCATGCTTCTATGGCAGTTTTCATGTAGTTTGCGGCCATTTTCTACTGGCCAGAGTGAAAGCCTATAGCTGGCTGCCACAAATAAGCAGGAAGATTCTATTGGCCAGCATGAGAGCCAACAGCTGACTGACACGAATGTTAACTAGCATGCTAGCATGCAAAAAAAATTGATAGCTGCATTTGTCACAAGTGGGAAAAATTTAAATCTGCATGGCACTTTACTCCAATTGGCTCATTTGCTTGCTTAAACTCAACGTTGATTCTGATTCCGCAGAACTAGGTTGGGTGTGAAAAAGTATTTGTTGTTAACATTCTTTTTTCATTCGGTTTTTCCAGTTACGAGTTCTTTTTTTAAAGCTGATCGTTTTGTGTTCATTTTGTTTAGTTCTTTTTTTCGTAACAGATTTAATGTTTAGTATAGAGCTTAGAAAAAATTTGCAGTGTGAGATAGGCAAGAAGTAAGGCATGTAGCAACATCAGCACGTAAAGGCACTTCTTTAAAGGCAAGGAAGGGCAAAAATATTTTAAGTCAAGTGATAGCGATTTCT
Source organism: Acanthosepion lycidas (assembly GCA_963932145.1). Taxonomy (NCBI): domain Eukaryota; kingdom Metazoa; phylum Mollusca; class Cephalopoda; order Sepiida; family Sepiidae; genus Acanthosepion; species Acanthosepion lycidas. The sequence goes on from OZ010589.1 coordinate 73,716,999, forward strand.
GTATGAGTCGTATGATTTTTTAATCAAGCACAGGCAATGCCGGGCCATGCTGCTAGTTCTATATATTTATAAAATTATCAACTTTGAAGGGACCTATAATTTTACTGCTTGTAATACTATCCCAAAACATTACTCCAGCCCCACTCTTTTGTCTTCTAAAGTGGGTTACTTGACAGTTTCTATGAAGAGCACAACCTCTGCTACCAGTCAATCCAATGTAACTCTACTTTCATCACTAAGAGTTACTATTGAGAAATATGTTTTCATATACTTCTTTGCTCGACTTAAATGTTTTTCTTTTTTACATTTAATTGAATGTGGTACTTTCATTTTTTTTTTTTTTTTTTTTTTTTTTTTTTTTTAAGCATTTCACCCCAAACAAGGTGGGAAGCCACTAGGACACAAGGGGTTACAGAAAATTTAGAGCAAGATCAGATAGGAGTGATAGAAGAAACGATGAGGGTAGTGGATTGACATTACACTTGAATAGCTGGAGACTATAGCTCACAGGGAAACAGGAATAGGGAAGGGAGTTCCACAGGTGACATGTGCGAGACATGAAGCTATTGGAGTAGAAGAGACAGCTACATTTAGGAGTTTCGACAGTGAAGGGGTGAGAGCGGGATGCCAGCCTCGTATGGCACTTGAACTCATGACGTCTGGGAGCCAGCAAATGCAGCTGCTCGGAGCAATTTCCATGAAAGTATTTGTAGAACAGAGGGCGGTGACAGCGCGTCTGTGAGAAAGTTACTGTAGATGAGATGCCAGAGCAGGACCAACAAGCAATATTCTTACTATTCTGCATCTTTTCTCTATTTATATTTGCAATTTCAAATATGTTCTTGCTGGACGATTCACTTTTTCTCTTTTTTTTTTTTTTTTTTTTTTTTTTGACTTATTACAATTAATTTTCTCAAATGTCTTTTTGTGACATTTTTAAAATCCATTCTTTGTCTTGTTCTTATCTTGTCAATTTCCAAAGGTTTCCTCTCATGACTCAATGACTTTACAATAGTTTGTTTATTTTTCAGTTTATATCTTTCTTATGAACCATAAAAATCTTTACATAACTTAACTTAAAAAGTAAGTATCAATAAGACTTCTATGGTATATATTTAAGATATGATTAATGACTCTCATGTTGCATAATGAAATCTCACATCATCAAATAATTTATTGGAAATATTTTTAATAAAAGCATATATAAGGTGGAATTCATAGGGTGTTTTTATTATATGAATATATACTTAAAATCTTAACATTAGCTCATTAATACCAATTTTATTGTAGCATCACTGTATAATAAAATCTAATATAGTGTATATCTGTATACCTAGTAAGTAGCATAGTATGGTTCAGACAAATACAGGGCATTCCAAAAGTCATGCAACAATTGACAGAAAACATACACTTGTGAAATAGCAACCAGGGAAAATTTGCATTACATCATCTTCCATAATTCAACCAATACAATTTTTTAATAATATATTGGCACATACTGAAATATTCCATTTTGTAAATAACTATAAAATTTTCAAGGTTATCAATGGTAATGCAACTTTTGGAACACCCTGTACTTTAAACACACTGCCACATGATTATATTGAACAGTGGACCTTAGGAATATGAAAATGATACTTGTATCATTAAGCTATTTTCTTTGGATTTTAATGTAATGTCTGTTGGTTTACATTCAGAATGATGTTGAGACAAAAGTACAGCTTGACTTGATTTAGAAAAAAAGCAAATATATTTCTTAGAATTTCTTTCTACCTTTTTTTTTTATTTCATAAAATCAATTTCACTTGCCTGCTTCTCTTTAAGCAGAATGCTTAACATTATTTTTTTTGTTGTTTGGCTTGTTCAAAATTGCCTGATTTTAATCTATTTTTAAGTCAAATTTTTCTGGTAGTTGATCATGCTGTCCAATTTGATTTGAACCCATTCTCTTAGTAACCACTACCACCACCACCACCCTTAACTAATAAGATTAATTATTCTTTATATATAAAGAGTTTGTCCAAATCTGATGGGGCAAAACTAAATCAATCCAATTAAGTCACATTCTTTTGTTCTCTTTTTTAAAATGACTAAATTTTAAAAGAACATTTTTAATAATTTTAACATGAGAAATTCTGCATGTAGAAAACAATATGGTGTCAACTGTAGTTGACTCTGATGAAAATTCTGCATTTTGTTATCTTCTTGCCTCTTGTTTTCTCTTAAGACTCTAGGAGAAGGAACTAGAAACCCAATAAAAAGGGGAAACAAAGGATAAACTTCTACTCCTGTTCAAAAAACCAGAGAGGTGTGTGAAACACGTGATAGGTGAACATATCTACTCCTATTAAACTATAAATAATGGAGGGTAGATGCTCAAATCTGTTGTGATGGCTATATTTACTTAATGACTGATGAAGAACAGAAGCAACAGATATGTAGTTCTACAGAAGGATACTGAGAATACCATAGACCAAACATGTGAGGAACGACAAAGTTTTAGAGAAAATGGAAACAAAAAGGACACTTATACTTCACATCAGTCAGAGACAGTTGAAATTTCTAGGGCATATAATAAGGAAAGAGGGCTTGAAAAGCTTGATACTCACAAGAGGGACAGAGGAAAGCAGTGCATAACCTACCTGGAAAACTTGAATAAATGGATGGTTGAATGGAGTTTGGAAGAGATAACAGGAGGACAATGTTTATTAAGAGCTACAAGGGATGGGAAATTGTGGAGAACCATGATCACCAACATCCAGAAGTGACATGGCACATAAAAGATCTATTAGGTAACTTTGCTCTCCAGTCACCTTGGTAAACAGGAAGTATGATGTGGTCTAAGTTACAAAACAGCATGCCATAAAATGTTCTGAAGGAATTTTCAAAAGTATTTTTTAATTCTTTTAATTTTTTTCCAATATTTGTATTTAAGGCATTAAAATTTTTGAAGATCATTAGGAAAGCATTCTTGAAAAATCAGATCAGGAAAGAAGTTAAATTTATTTTTAGGATTTCGGAAATTGAGATTTCACACAATTGAAAATAATTTGTTCATATCATTTTGAAACTTTATAAAATGTCATTCTATTAACAAAGAAAACAATTGATTGAAATGAGTTTTGTTCATTAATCAAAAATTTAATGGTATTACTTCTGATTGGTTACTGTATAAAAATGGAAATTTATTTCTCAGACGACATTTCTAAAGGGCTAAAAAATGTATATTGCAATGGAAATTATTCTTAGCATTTCTGTCATTTCTCTAATTTTGTACTGTAAATGTAATTTCCATTACTCAGATTTGATAAACATGCAAAAATAATTGAAAAGAAATAAATTATTTGGATATAGCTAGGTGGTTAAAGCATTGGGACAAAAATTGAGGATTTGAGTTGGGCTGGCAAGATTAGAATATTAAAGTTGAAGGAGAATTTCAATACTGAACAGAGAAGAACACACACACACTACTTACATTTGGACTAATGTCCCCATCTTTGTTTTTGTTATCACAACATTTTGATCATTCTGCCCCCAACTTTTTTCAGATATCTGTCAAACTTGACAACTGTCAGTGAATTTTGAACCATTTTTTTAATCTCTGGGAATGGTTTATTCTGTCTCTACTGATATCTTGTTCCTTTTTTTTCCCAATTTTCTTAATACCTCTACATTATTGCTCACCTTGTTTGGGCACTGAATCTAAGTCTGTACTACTCAACCCAGGAATTGAACTCACAATTCCTATTTCACCAAATTCATGAACCAATGCTTGAATCCACAAGGTTAGTTTTAAATTGTATATCAACAAAAAAAAAAAAAAAAATCAAAGTTGACCATCATCAAAATTGAAAGTACTGAAGTGAAAATTAAAATTTGTCATGAAAATCTGTTTCACTTTCAAAATGGAAATGGACTATGAATTACTTTTTATATTAGAATTGTTACTTTTTATATTAGCCAATGATGCAAGGAACTGACCTTCAATCTGAAATTGACTTTACAAAGCTATTTATTCTGTAGACTCTACCAGTAGAGATTTTCAAAGTTTGTGAAACAAACAAGTTTTAGTTACTTTCAGATTTAAAAAAAATTGCTTGCTGATAGCTGGAGAGTAGACCAGCTAAAGGATTACATTTAAAAATAACATTTAGATATCAATTCAAGTAAACAATTGAATCATGTTGCACATATATGATTACTGATTTTCCATATCAAATATTTAATACATTCTTTCAATATTTTAGAAAGTCTACATGTCAAACATTTTTTTTCTTCTCTTTTGTGACCCTGGTGACTTTACTTGTCAGGAAATGGTTTCTTACATTCTAACCAATCATCTTCTCACTGCACACAGGTAGAAACCTTTTCTCTGCTTGGGGATTACCTGTTAAAAAACAAAATATCCCAATGCTAGCCACATTCTATTTTTATACAAGAATTTTCTTCAATTAAAGAAGCCCCAATTTTTCTACCAAATTGAGTAGCTGTTCTTAAAAGGATTTCCATCAAGTTTAAAAAATCTTTTCCCAAATATCCAATTCTTGATTCACTAAACACAAAGTAATAATCAATAATCCTCTTTAATCAAAAATTTTTATTTACTGTATCTGATGACATATAAGGTGCACATTTTTTTACTAAAAATATCTTTTAAAATTCCCCTGCATCTTATATGCCATATGTAGGTTTAAAATTCGTAATAGTCAGCCAAAATTAGCTACCTGGCAACTCTTATTAGCTTAGACTTAAATATAAAGGAGCAATGGAACACATGGATAGCAATGCCTGATCATGACCTTAGACTTACAGGAAGAATAAAAAGACCCAGCATTGCACAAGTCTGCAAATGGGTGAAACAAGCTTGGGATATTAGACCAGAAATTGTTATGAAATCTTTTAAAAAGTGTGGCATTAGCAATGCTATCAATGGAACAGAAGTTTTAATAATGAAGATGCATTTTATGGATTTGAAGATAAATAAAATTTTAATGGTATCTGTACTGTTTTGCTCAGTTACAATAATTGCTTGATTTTTATTTTATTTACTTACCTTTGGATATAATAAAGTTTTTATGGGCTCATGTTCTTCTTTTTCGTATTATTTTCCATTTAATTATACTCATGGCTTGTTTAACCAAAATAATACCTCATAAATATATACTAAGCTGTACCATTTACTAATAATTTTTTCCTGATTTTCCCTGCTGAAATTGGGGTGCATCTTAGACATCTGTGTGTCTTATATGCCATCAAATACAGTACTTGGCTGAGAAAGATTGTGCTGCTCCAGATTTCCATGTGAGAAAAGCTTGCTTGCTTTGAAAATCACTCTTTGAATTTCTGATTTTTACTTTGATTTGAACAATAAGCTCTGGCACCAGTAGAAAACAACTATTTCAACTACATGGCAGCACATACAAAAACTAATCTTGTCTAAGACGATAAAAAAAGATTTATTTTGTAGATCATATTGTAAATTATATACATATATATTTTACTAATGTTCAAGCAATATAAGGCCCAAGAGCCACTCAAGATAGAGGTTTACAGTGTGGACTTATTTTAGCTTAGGAAAGAACAAATGTTAGGTATATAGAGCTGAAGCAGACTTTAGAAGGAACCAGAAACCCAATCCTAAATAGGAAAAAGGGATAAATCTCTACTCCTGTTCAAAAGACCCATGAGGAGTGTGAACCAGACTATAGGCAAACCTATCTACTCCTATTATGTCATAAAATACTTCTGTCTGAATTTCTGGGATGAGGTGTTTTGTGATGTCAACAAACACTCATTGACACATTCGTAATGTCAATGAATACTCGTCGTCACTTTCGTAATGCTCGTTGTCGTAGAGACTTTGTAATCACAGATGCAACTATAGTACACTGTTGAACAATGCTGGTGTCAGATCCCTTCAAATAGCACTCACACTAAAAATACTTGCTCAATAATACTCAACACTATAGTGATCTGAATAGAGAAATAGTATAGGGAATAAAGTAGAGAATAGCGGTCCATATATTAATTGAGGATAGAATAGAAATAGTGATCTGAATAGTAATAGAGGATAGACTAGAAAAGATGATCAGTTAGATGTCATATGACTTCCTACTTATGCGTTTCCTCTATGGTCAAGTGGTCTACTTAATTCAATAATGGGATTGCCTGTGTTGGCAGTCAGTGTTCAAACTCAAGTGTCGGCAGTGACACTTTATTCTTATATAACAAGGTGTTATCATTATTTACATATGGACTATTGTCTTCATCTTTGTTGTTGTCATATTATCACAACCTTTCAACCATGATTCCTTCCAGCCTTCATCAGGTGCTTGTCGATCAGAGAATTATGAACTGAACTCTTTATTTTTATTTACAGGAGTAGATTGTTCTCATTCCACTTTGCCTAGGGAATGTTAGCAGAATGAGAACAATAAGCAGTTCAGTTCGAAATTCCCTGAAGGTTACTAAAATTGATATGATTGGTGAGCACAATGACCGAAATGTGATAACAACAAAGATGATGACAATAGTCTGTGCATTGGTAGAATACTTACTTTGAATTAAAAGCAGAATTTCACCTGAGAATTTAAGATTGTTGCATGTAAGCAGAAAGAAAACTTTTCTCAATTTGACACTAAAGTTAATTTGGTATTGTTACCAGGAAAATAATTTTATCTTTAAATGTATTTCATTTCATTTTAGATTTGAGGTTTACATCTCTGACAGCCTGTATTTTTATGCCAATTAACTGGTATTAAGTGATGAGGATAAAAACCAAGAATAAAGAGATTGTCAAGCTAAGTTCAGTCAGGCAATATAAACCCTACTTTATGCCAGCAAAGTCATTATTCAGTTTTTTTTTTCAATTTTTCTTTATCAATTACTAGGCACTAAATCTCTTTTCCTCTTGTAACCTGAATCCAATAGACTGTCAGTAATTTCTGCAGTCTCCATATTTCCTGTCATTTGACAGGTTTGTGGGGAAAGTATATATACCTTTTCATTAAAGGACAATGATCAGTGCCAGATTTTAAAATTGATACTTTGAATCCAGGAACAGCCCCAGGCACGTGCAAGAGACATTAGCATTGGTGAATATGGTGATGGCTTATTTTGTTTTACTTCTTATTACTCTGATTCAGCATGAGAAAACAGGTTTTTCTAAAAAGCTTCATAGTTTGTATCTTTTTGTCTGTTATTTCAGCTAAGCAAAGCAAAGAAAAATAAGCAAGTTTGTTTTTGCTTTTTGAAATTGACAACTTGTTTTATGTTTATAATTTGGAACTACTTAAGTTAACTGGTCTGCTCATTAAAAAAGCTGGGAAAAAATTTAAGGGGAATAATTTTTGTAGGTTAGCATTCATTAGACCTTCCTTTACCCATAGCATTTGTCAGAATAAAAAAATATTGATTTGTTTTCTTTTTTTTTTTCTTTTATCATTTTAGATGTGTGGAGGGTCTTGTTCATAATATAAATACAGTGTCAAATCAAATCTTTATCTTATTAGGTTTGTTTTTTTTTTTTTACAAATGTCATGTTTGAAACCGTGTTTGTGTCTTTGATGACTGCATACTACTAATTATGTCCTTGATCTCAATTTATAATAGTATGCAATTATCAATGGAAAAAAAAACAACTGAAAAACCATAGTCAGGGATCAAATTGATACTGTATTTATATCATGAACATCCCCGCCACTTTCTAAAATGATAAATATCATGGTTAGATTGATTGATTTGTTTTCTATGTCTTCTCAACCCTTTGCAGGTTATTTAAAGCCAGAAAATATTTTTAGATTGAAAGAATTTTTTTATGGATATTAATGGTTTAGGGATACAAGTCTTACTAATTAACTCATAGCTGAGGGAAGAAGAGGTGTATTTATCCCTTTCCCAAAGCGTATTTGTGTGTAAGTGGTTCTTCTAAAAAGTATGGCTGGTTCTGCACAAGCCTTCACCACTAAAATCACATATGTATTGGTAGTTTTGCTGTTTAGTTTGTAGTTTTAGATTCTAAGAATTTTTTTGAGATAATAATGGTTTACTGATAGAAGTTTTACTAATTAACCCATAGATGGAGGGCGAAGAGGTGGATTCATACCTGTCCCAAGAGTAATCACACATAAGTGAATATAACGAACCTGACTGGAATTTGAACTCAGCTCTCCAATTAACTGCCTTTATCCATTATACCACCCACAGCACCTAGTATTCCCAAGTGGTTTCCTATCTGACCAGGCTCAGCATTACTTAACTTCAATAATTGTATGAGAACCAGTGTTTCAATGTAATATGGCTGTAAGCCATCAAAGCTAGAGGAAGGTCTAATGAATGCTAACCTACAAAAATTATCCCCTATCCCCGCAAAACATTTTCCCCTATTTTTCATGAACAGATTACTCAATTTAAGTAATGCCATAATTTAAACCAAATACATGATCTGTTAAATGACACACAGTCATTTTAGTACAAGCATTTAGAAAATGCCCCAACTTTTCTCTTCTAGTAAAACAGGGCAGTACAGACCCTATTGTACCATTTCTATGACCTGTTCTACCACCTCTATGCTTGGTAAGGCTTATACATCAAACTGGACATCTCTAGGAAAGAATTTGGTGTATAAGCCTTTACTAAACACAGAAATGGGCTTCATTGTGCATAAAATTTTGTTCCATATTCTGTCATATAAGACTCAAACTAACAGGAAGATCAGTTACTTTGAAATAACTTTATTTTTTTATTTTTTTTAATCATTTTCACCCCATGCAAGGCAGTAAAGCCACTAAAACACAAGTGATTACTAGGTGGCAGAAGAATTAGAAACAAAAAGATTATTAATGAGTGGGAACAAAATGAGTAATCAGGAGGACAGTAGGTAGCAGTTAACATTGCATTTAAATTTTTGAAGATTAAAGTTAGCTGGAAAGCATGGAGCCAGATGGAAGTTCCACAGGTGAGAAGTGCAAGAAAATAAACTGCTAGCATAAAATTTACAGTTACATCTAGCCAGCTCAACTATAAATTGACGAGATCTTGACACCAATCTAGTACTGTGCTTAAATTCATAAATTCTAGGTGCCATAGAGAAAAGCTTATCAGAAAAATTGCTATGAAAGTATTTATAGAAAAGGCACAGACAAGCTACATTATGACAGTGGGAAAGTGACTGAAGCTGAGATGCCAGGTGAGGACCATTGACATTGCAGATTCTTCTTTGGATTTTATTAATGGGCTCAAGGTAAATAGTGATTTTCTAAGCCCAGCTTAGATGTGGCACAAGGCCAAAAGTATGGAGAATCCGGTGAGGATCGAACTCACTACTCAGTTGTAATTGATCTAGCAAGACAAGCTTTCTAACCATTACACCACGTTGAGGTGCCCCTTATATAGCTATTTTCTAAGAGTAGCTTAGATGTGGCACAAGTCCGAAAGTATGGAGCACCTAGTGAGGATCGAACTCACTTTTCAGTGGTAACTGATATAGCGAGACAAGCTTGCTAACCATTACACCACACCAAGTTGCCCCTGCTCAAGGTAAATAGCAACTGGTAATAAATGCTTTGCTGTCTGAGAAAATGTTGACCTTTAGTCCAGTGCTCTCCAGCCTCTAGGTACAAGCCCATTTAATATGGAGGGTTCTCTGCTTGAGAACATAGCAGCAACAATTCAAGCTGTGAAATATTTCAGATCTCTTATGTTAAAAAACCCAACCAACCTCTTTTGGAATAAGCATTGTGTGCTATTATTCTGTGAATTTGTTAGCACTAACTTTTACATCACATTACAGAAAATTTACATTATTGAATAATCCATTGCAACATCAACTTGATCACATGTTGTAGAATGAAAATGAACTTGACTTTTGGGATGGTGTGGTCAAGTGGTCAAAGTTTGGCTTCACGATCATTTTTATGTTTTGCTTGCTGTTAGGTCACCAGTGTATAAGGTCTGCACATAGGTCAAGGACTGCAAGTAAAATCTTTAGCTGATGGCCATGGCTGGACGATTCAATTTGAAATGAAATGCTGAACAATAGTCCTCTCCCTACTCTTCTTTCCATTGCATTTTATCAAAACAGATATTTCATAAAGATGCACTTGAGTTTCAGATGATAGTTATTACTTGTAATATGTTGCTTGTCTCCAAAGTTTTCCTTCTTTCATTTTCTCTCCTTTGTTTTTTCTCCCTCTCATTTTCTTTCTCTGTTTTCTCTCTTATTTTCTTTCTTTCATCCTTTTTCTCTCTCTCATTTTCTTTCTCTCTCTCGTTTACTTTCTTTCTCTCATTTTCTATCTTTCTCTCGTTTTCTCTCTTTCTTTCATTTTCTCTCTTTTGTTTTCTCTCGCTTGCTTTCTTTCTTTCAGTTTCTCTCTTGTTTTCCTTCGATTTTTTCACTCTCTCTCTTGTTTTCTTTCTTTTGGTTTCTTTCTCTCTCTCTCTCTCATTTTCTTTCTTTTGGTTTGTTTCTCTCTCTCTCATTTTCTTTCTTTTGGTTTCTTTCTCTCTCTCATTTTCCTTCTTTTGGTTTCTTTCTCTCTCTCATTTTCCTTCTTTTGGTTTCTTTCTCTCTCTCATTTTCCTTCTTTTGGTTTCTTTCTCTCTCTCTCATTTTCTTTCTTTTGGTTTCTTTCTCTCTCTCATTTTCTTTCTTTTGGTTTCTTTCTCTCTCTCATTTTCTTTCTTTTGGTTTCTTTCTCTCTCTCATTTTCTTTCTTTTGGTTTCTTTCTCTCTCTCTCTCATTTTCTTTCTTTTGGTTTCTTTCTCTCTCTCTCTCATTTTCTTTCTTTTGGTTTCTTTCTCTCTCTCTCATTTTCTTTCTTTTGGTTTCTTTCTCTCTCTCTCTCATTTTCTTTCTTTTGGTTTCTCTCTCTCTCTCATTTTCTCTCTCTCTCTCTCTCATTTTCTTTCTTTTGGTTTCTTTCTCTCTCTCACTCTCATTTTCTTTCTTTTGGTTTCTTTCTCTCTCTCACTCTCATTTTCTTTCTTTTGGTTTCTCTCTATATATCGTTTTCTTTTTTCATTTTATCTCTCTTGTTTTCTTTTTCATTTTCTCTTTCTCTCTCTCTCTCATTTTTTTTCTCCTTCTCTTGTTTTCTTTCTTTCATTTTCTTTCTCTCTCTCGTCTTCTCTCCTCTCGTCTTCTCTCCTCTCGTCTTCTCTCTCTCGTCTTCTCTCCTCTCGTCTTCTTTCTCTCGTCTTCTCTCCTCTCGTCTTCTCTCCTCTCGTCTTCTCTCCTCTCGTCTTCTTTCTCTCGTCTTCTCTCCTCTCGACTTCTCTCCTCTCGTCTTCTCTCCTCTCGTCTTCTCTCCTCTCGTCTTCTCTCCTCTCGTCTTCTCTCCTCTCGTCTTCTTTCTCTCATCTTCTTTCTCTCGTCTTCTCTCCTCTCGTCTTCTTTCTCTCGTCTTCTTTTTCTCGTCTTCTCTCCTCTCTTCTTTCTCTCGTCTTCTCTCTCTCATTTTACTCCTTTCATTTTCTCTTTTGCTTTCTATCTTGTCAATTTTTTTCTATCCTATATTTTTGCTTATACTTGTTTTCATTTATTCACACTCTTTTATTTCATTCTCCCAGTGATTTAAACTTCTTTCTATTTTCCCTCCTTTCAAAGTCAGGATTGTTAGGGGAAAAAAATGCCAAATTTGAAAGAAAAAATGTTCTACCATGAACATTCTTTGTATTTTTGATTGCATTTCAAATCTGGTTATTCTGGAAAAAATAAAAAAAATGCCCAGGCTTCTCAGTGAAAGATGCATGTACAAATTTTTTCCCACGCACACACATCCATATTCACTTGATAGCATTATTTTTAATCAATTCAAAAGACATTTTTTCTTTCATTGGACAGTATTTTTGCTTCAAGAAAGGAATAAAAACCAAATCAAGTGATTTGCTGAGGATGAGTAATTGTATGTCCAGAGCAACTGCTTCTCATTTGCAGTTTTAAACTAAACAAAGACTCCGAGACTAAGTAAATATAATGCACTCACTCACTCTAACAGCTACCTGTTTGTTTTGGTTTTAAGACAACAGATGATTGGATGAAAGAAAAACTTGTAAGACGGCTTACCTTCTTGGATGCTTAATTGTTGTAAGTCACAATTGAAAGTATGAAAGTGGGAGGAGAAAATAGTAAACTGGGCAGAGTTTGTTTTTGGTTCTTAAAGACACTCCTGAATAGTTTCCTTCCTATGGAGTTGGTTTGGTGTCTGGCTTCTTTTTTTTTTTTTTTCTTTTTTTTTTTTTTTTTTAATCTTGGTCCCTTCAGATCTAATCAATAATTTTCTCTATTCTTCCTCTCTCTCTCTCTCTCTCAGGCATACACACCTCACTCTGTCATACATGCAGGCAATCCTCCTTCCATTGTCTATTGACAATGTGAGCCTTTGTGTGTGCATCAGACCAGGACTGTAGGGAAGCAGTTGTGAGGAGAAGGGAGGTAAGAATTAAAATGAGATTGGATAAAAAGCAGAAGTATAAACAAGGAAGAGGATAAAAGAAATAGGTGAAAAAGAGAGCAATAAAAAGAAGATAAAACTAGGAGAATGAACATGAGAGAAAGAGATTAGTAGTTGTAGAGGAATGGGCAGATTGTAGGAAGAAAAAGATTACTGGAAGAATGAAAATGAAGATGAATGAAGAGAAGTAAATAAGGATGTTTTTACAAAAAAAATAAAATAAAAATAAAGACTAATCAAAAGGCAGAGGAAGTAAAAAAAGGTATAGAAGTGTCACAGTGGTAAAACTTAGGTAGGAGAGTCTAGTATAGATAAGATTCATATATAGAGGGATTTGCTGCACAGGCAAAAATGAAGAGAAAAATAAAAGAAAATAATCATAGGGAAAGAAACAGAAGAATATATATATATATACATATATATATATATATATATATATATATATATATATATATATATACAAATGAGCAAAAAAATGAACGCTTTTAGTTTTAGGTTTTTGAGAAAAAAAGTATCAGAATTGTGCTTTGTACAGAGTGTGGCAGAAATACATTTCGCATAATGGTAAGACATTAGTGGCAATGGTATCTTCATCTAGCTAATGTCTTACTATTTTGCAGGAGCTATTTCTTTCACACCCTGTGCCTTGCAACTAAGACTTTAGTAATTTGTATTTACTCAACTCCCCATGAGGTTGTGTTGTGACACAAGGTCAGTTTAATATGGGTAACTTGAGTGTGTACACCCGGGCTACTCACACACTCTGCCCAAAGACAGACACACAACTGAGAGATGATAAATAGGGTGTTACAAACCACTCGAGAGAGTAACTTACACACTGCCAAAACTTTAGTAATAGACAAATGGACAAAGAATAATAAAAAAATAGGAATTAGCTTCTGGCAGCTGGAATGAAATAGATGTGTGACCCCACTTTTTTTAAAGTAAAAATTTATTTATTTTATTTATTCTTATATTATTATTTTTATATATTATTATCATTATTATTATTATATACTTTATTCAAAAATTAACATTTCTATGAAAAGGAAAATGAAACTTGTCCATTCCTGAATATTTTGTGGTTCAGATTCAGTGTGAAATGCCACAAGTGTTTCAAAAGACCTGTTACCACATTGAATTAGATATTTTGGTGGCTACATCTGGTGAGGATTATTGAAGGAAAAAATCAAATAGTTAGGAGAATACAAGAAGGGTAAGAGATAAAGAAGGTGAAAAAGTGGATAGATGGAAAACACAGACAAGAAAGAGAAATAAAAAAAAAAAATAAAAAAAAAAAGAATGGAAATGATGTGATAAAATGGGGGAGAGAAAGAGAAGGAAGAGAAGAAAAGATGCTCTATGAAAAGAAATGAAGGTTGAGAAAAGAAAACAAAGAGAATGAAACAAGTAAAGAAAAGAGTGGAAAGGAAATTGGAGTAGAGGAAGAGAAAGAAGCAGCAACATAGACAATGAATAAGGGGAAGGGAATAAGAAAAAGGTAGTAGGAAGAGGAGAGGAGAAAAATTAAATCAGATAATAGGAAGAAACCACAGAAAAAGCAGTGATTAAAATGAAAGATAAAATATGAAGAGGTTTTACTAAGGAGGAAGAAAAGGATAGGGAAGAGCAAGTTCTCTAGCTAATTTGACCTTTAACACCCAAACAAAATTTGTCAGGTTTTTATCTATTCTGTAAAGGTGGCAGTTTATCCAGCTTTCAATGGCTGATTGTATTGCATAATCTGATAATGGCAACGAAAAGTTGATATCATATTTTCTTTGTTGTGCTGCTGCTGATAAAATTTTCCTTCTGTCAGTTATTATTCTATCAACCTGGGAAAAGCTTTTTGTTCTGGCAGAGATAAGTATCCGATGGATCATTTGATAGCCATATCATTTATATCTTTCTCATGTCAATATTAATGGATCAATTTGTAATAAAAACTTCTTTACCTCTGTTGTTGATCCAGTTTCTGTTGATCAGTAACTATATAGTTAAATGTAAAATCCTCTTCAAAAAGTGTTTGTTTTTTTGTTTTTTTTTGTTGTTTTTTTGTGTTTTTTTTTCAGGTAGGGACACAGTTGCTGAAACACTTTAAACTGCAGAAAAATTACTCATTTAAAGAAAACGATTATTCCAAAAAGACAAATATCTAACAATATTATCGTTTTAATAATAATCTCTTCAATCTTCATTAAAAAGCAAAAAATTAATTGTAAAGCATTCACTATTGTTTTGATTTTCCCTAAGTTTTTTTTTTTTCCTTTTTTATTAACTACTTCGTGTTAATTCCTTCTAATTCAAGGTGGAATATGAATAAGCAGATTTTGTATTATCGTCATCTTACATCAATGACAGTTCAAGTGAGCCTGCTCTCAGAATCAAGCACTGCTAAATGGATTATTGAAAGGATTATTTGCATGTTGACAACAGAATCTGTACATAAAGACCGAGGATTAAACAAGAAATGCAAACAACATTATTTACACTATTTATTTTCAGACTATTGTCATCATCTTTGTTTTTTGTTATCATGACATCTCAGCCATTGTGCCCACTGGCCTTCATCAAGTATATATCTGGGTGACCTACAGGGAATTCAGAATCCTTTATTTAATCTGCAGGGATAGACTGTTCTTCTTCCACTACCCAGGTCTAGGGATAATTGTGGGCAGTGGAATGATAACAGTGAACCCTCATAGATTAAATAAAGGGTTCAAGTCATAATTCCCTGTAGATTACACAGATTGACATATGCCTAATGAAAGCCAGAGTGTACATTGACGGAAATGTTGTGATAGCAACAACAAAGATCAGGACAATAGTCTTAATATAAGGTGTTCCAATAATTTGAGCCGATTTTAAATGTGAATTAAGTTTAAGCGTCTAATGATTTTATTCTTTTTCTTTCAGATTTAACAACTTAAGTCTTTGGCAATTTCATCCATGGGAAGAGTAACAATCAAACAACGTGTTAATGTTATCGAATCCTATTACGAAAATGGACATTCAAATTTAAAAATATATGGTCCAATGATTCTGCTAGCAAAAAATGCACACCAAACAGTGACCTTTTGTGGATGCAGTGGCTTTTCAACAGTCTTCCTTGGATTTTCATCAGCCCAAATGCGACAATTCTGCTTATTAATGAATCCACCAAGTTGAAAATGGGCTTCCTCACTAAAGAGGATTTTTGTGAAAAATCTTCATCAGCTTGTCTTTGCTCATGCACCCAATTGACAAATATACGGTGCTCCAAATGGTCAGCAGGTTTCAGTTCTTGTGCCAATTGAATTTTGTAAGCATGTAGAGACAAATCTTTTGTCAAAATTCAATGTAACGTTGTTGTGGAGAAGTTCAATTCTTGCACATGATGACGAATAGAGGTGTCTGGATTTTCAGCCACATTCTCATGCACTGCAGCAATGGTTTCAGATGAATGAACAAGCACACAATGGTGTTTTCACATCTACCACTGACCCAGTTTGTTTGAATTTACAAACAATTTTTTCAATTGCACTCTCTGTTGGTTGATTATGTTGACCAAAAAAAAATCACAGTGCACAAAATGCATTTTCTATTTGAACGTCCATTTTCATAATAGGCTTCAATAACTCTAACACGTTGTTTGATTGTTAATTTTTCCTTGGTTGAAATTTTCAAAGACTTAAGCTGTTAAATCTAAAAGAAAAAGAAAAATCATTAGATGCTTAAACTTAATTCACATTTAAAATTGGTTCAATTTATTAGAATACTCTATATAAATAGTGTAGATAATTATAAATCCTCATTTAGTATTTATTATTATTTCATTTAACAACAACATTGTAATAAGAACAACAAAGATGAGGACAATAGTCTGAATATAAATAGTGTATATAATGATAACTCCAAATCCTAGAAATTTATTACCCTTTATTTAATCTATGGGGACAGACTGTTCTTGTGCCACTGGCCATGTTTAAGGATATTGAAGATAGTGGAATGGATTAAATAAAGGGTTCAATTCAGAATTCCCTGTAGGTTACTCAGATTGAGATACACCTGATGAAGGGTACATCAGTTGAAACATTGTGATAACAACAACAATAAAAATGTGGACAATAGTCTGAATATAAATTGTGTAAATAATAACTAACCATCCCAGAAATTTAGACAGAAAGATTATTTCAGGAATAAACATAAATCTCCATATTCTGATTTGAAGAGCAAAATAATCAAACCAAGAAATATCTCAGCATTAATAGTTAAATTAAGGTCCTAATTTCTCTTGGATTTAACCCTATCCCAGGTCGGGGATTTGGAAGTTGTGAAAGGTGGTGGGGTTGCTGTTAAATTTAAAATGCCATCTTCTTTTTCATTATGTCATGTCCGTTCAGATTGTAGGCAATCATGGCTTTCCACAATTTCCTGTCACTCTTAATAAATTTTGTTTTTTTGTTATTTCTTCTAAACCTTGTTCCACCATCCATTTACTCAAGCTCGCTCAGTAGGTTATATGCTGTTTTCCACTTTCCCCTCTTGCCTTCAATCTGTCCTGAGCCCTTTTCCCTTATTATGTACCATGGAAATTTCAACTATCTCTGATGTTTAAGTAAAAAGTATCCTTTTTGTTTCCATTTTTTTCTAAAAGTTTGTCATTTCTCACATGTTCAGTGCACTGTTTCCTCAGCATCCTTCTGTAGAACCACATTTCTGTTGCTTCAAGCCTTTTTATCTGTGAGGAGATTGTCCAGCATTCAATGCCATAAAGGAGGACTGATATAGAGTTCAAATAATGGTTTAAATTGTTTGAAACTTTGCATGGTTGATCTTTTACCTTTTGCCATATATTCTTGTGTATAAACCAACTTCATGTGTAATGCGAACCCCTGTAGTTTCTTAATGAATTTTAACCTCTCCAGAAAATATCGACGTATGCATAGTGCAACTGGTCACCAAAAAAATTTGATTTTTAACCTCTTCATATAAACTTACCTGTGTATATTTGTTTTTTGTATAAAAAAATTGATAAAAAATACTTGCATTATATTTGAGGAGATAAAGTATTTTAAGTTTTTATTCAGTCCAGACTAGTAACATCATCAAACATTAGGTTTAAAAAACAAATAAACCAAATGATTTTATGCAAAGAATTTATGCTGACTGAAATTTGAAATATTTCTGTATTTCAGTCATAAAAGCACCTGTATTAGAAAGCTAAAGTAACACTTTCTAAATTGCAAAAAATTCTTACATCACCAAAAATATGCTTGCATAAAGCAATTATAAAACAAAGGAGTATTCGGTATATTTACAATTACCTTTTTGAATAACTCAAGAAAATCTTTTCATAATGGTTACTTTTAGTAATACATCTAGTTTCAAATCACCACCTAAACTAAAAAAAAGAGCAGTATCAATTAAAAGTTATTTACATTGTTTGGTCTGTTGTCCTCATCTTTACTGCCATATTCACGGTGTTACAGCTGGTGTACACTCCATCCAGCCATCTTCTGTTGATTGGAATTTTAGACTAAACCATTTATTTTGGCTAGATTGTTCTAGTTCCACATGCCACACCTGTTTGCGATGTCTCATTTATCTCCCTTTGAGATAATTGAGACATCAGGAAGGCAAAAGTTGTATGCCAGTAAAAAAAAAAAAATGCCCTCACCCTGCCTTATATTGATTAATCTTCTGTATAAGGAAGGTATAATCTCTTAAAATTATATGTATGTTAAAGAAAAAGATAAGGGAACAAAAGGTTTTGTTTTCATTATTTACATTGTTCTGACTGTTGTCCTCATTTTTAATGCCGTATTCACATTTCCTTGAATTGGAGGTGACTGGAATTTACAACTGAATCCATTATATTGACAGGATGAAGGCTTAGCAATGTGTTCACTATTATCACCAGCAATAGCAAACATAGACATGGAATACTTTGAAGAAATAGAATTAGAATCCATATCACTAAAGGCTGAAATATGTATATGACACCTTTATACTCTGGCCACATCAGGACTATATGAACTCAATAAGATCATCAATACAGTTCACAATGGAGAGAGAAAACAATGACAAACTTGCATTCCTGAATGTACTTACATCTTGAACAGAGCACATGTTTAAGACATCTGTATACCACAAGCCAACATTCACCGGACAATATCTCAACTTCAACTCCCACCACTCATACAGTATAAAGAAAGTGATTGTCCACTGCTTACACCATCAAGCAAAAGTCATAAGTGGCAACCCAGAGACATATGAACAAGAAATGGTCAATATGAGCAGTATCCTACAACTTAACAACTATGTTCTCATTCTGCAGTCCATATCTCATCTTGTTCTATTATAGTATTCATCTGTTATTGCTTCTACTGAATCTGAGTCTGTATTGCTCTGCTCATATATACAACTCACAATTGCAACATGATGAGATATCCCAAGACATAGATTATTCTCATTCTGCTGTCTATCTCTATAGATTGAATAAAAGGTTTAGTTGAAAATTCCCTAGAATGTTAACCTGAAAAAGTCCAGAGGGTAAAACAGCTAAAAAGTTGTGAAAACAACAAAGATCAGGATATTAGTCCAACTGGAAATAATAATTAAGAATAGATCAAAAATTAGTTTGTATTTTGTGCGGTTTAGCTAAAATATGTTCAGTTGTATCACATACTTATAAGGTAAATATTAAAACCACATCTGTGCAATTCTGAATACCAATTCAGAATCAGTATATTCAGTTTAGTCAAGTACAGCATCATATATATGATTAACAAACTTCTATTAGGTTGGTGCAAAAATAATGACGTAATGTCGTTTTTTGACGTATTTTTTAACGTCAAAAAACAACATTATTACGTCATTATTTTTGCACCAACCTAATACATTGGCTAAAACATAGGGATCAAAATAACAAAGATAAAGATAGTAGTCTGAATGGAATAAGTGCCAGACCAAAGTTTAATGAGCCAAGCACTAAAAAGTTGGGAGCAGGAAACTTTTGTGATGTCAATAAATTCTTGTTGTCACTTTTGTAATGCTTGTTGTAGTAGAGACTTTGTAATCATAGATACAACTATAGTAACACCATTGAGCAATACTGATATCGGACGCCTTCGAATAGCACTCACACGATAATGCTCACTCAAATAGTAACCACCAAATAGGGATCTGTATAGTGATCAGTATAGAGAAGAGAATAGAGAATAGCAATCCGTATAGTAATAGAGGAAAGACTGGAAATGTTGATCATTTAGATGCCACACTAATTCCCATATATATATATCATTTACCATCACGTGATCTACTAATTCAAAATGGGATCGCCTGTGTTTGCTCTCTGGTGATCTGTATTCAAACTCCAGTGTTGGCAATAACACTTTATTTCTATATAACAGAAACAAAGGATTCTTCTGCTTTATTTCTGATTCTTGCTGCTAAATGACCTGAACACTGATAAACTGAAAAGAAAAATTGGTTAAAATTAAACATGATAATGCTTTATATAACAAATCTGGACAATAAATAACAAGTCATGTAGGAATGAAAGCATTGGACATTCACTGTTTCTTTTATAACCGATTTATCTTTTTATAAATCTTGCCATTCTGAAATCTCAGAAAACAGAAGTTAGTCATGAAAAATGTCAGTTTTGAAAAATGTTTTCATTTTTGGAGTTTGTTTTCTATCAAAATTTTAGTTATATTTCTTAAGATTCTTTCAATGTTTAAGATTTGCTTTTTAATTTTACTATTTGTTTTTATAATGGTGACAATTTTTTTAATTGTCTTTCTGACATAAAAAAAAAAAAATAACGTGAATCTAAACAAAAAAAGCTTTAGAAATCTGGGTTTTAGCAAAAAGAAAAGCTTTCCTTTACCACTAAATCATAACTTGTTTTCAATAACAACAAATCAAAGCAAAATAAAGTCTTTGCTTATGCCAAAGTGGAAGTTTTTTTATTGGTTGAAAATTCTGTTAACATTTTATATTTTCTTCCAAATTCCATTTTGTCTTTTTGCTAAAGAGATTAGCAATTCAAGTCTATCTTTTCTTGCCAGTGTTAGTGAAATGAATGCAACCAGTTTTGAAATAAAAATAATTCATGAAAATTTAAACATCATTTAGGAAATCCAAAAAAACACCAAGCTAAGTCCACTTAGGCTTTTTTATTTCTTCAAGTGCTCTGATATGAAACTTTTATGAATTTTACAACTATTCATTATACACCCAGTGTTCTATTTAGTGAAAATTCTTTGCTTTTATTTATTTACAATGGATTACAGTGTAACCCGGATATAGGAGAGTTGTCAGGACCGGAGAAGAAGTCTCTTATATCAGGGTTTGGTCTATTTTGTTTAGGTAAGTATGGCTCTAATTTGGGACCAGAGAAAATCTCTCTTATATCAGGGTCTCTTATATCCGGATCACACTGTATAAAAAAATACTTGGATAATCATATTATTAATAAGTTTATTCTTCTATGTGTTATATCTCTTCAGGATGTGGACGATCATGCCTCTCCACAGCTTCCTATCTTTTGTAGCTCTTAGCAATGTTTATCTTTTGACTATTCCTCTCATTCCTTGTTCTGCCATCCATTTACACAGGCATGTTAGGTAGGTTATTCACTATTTCCCTTCTGTCCCTCTTGCCTTTATGTCCTGTGAGTGTCAAAATTTCCAGGGCTTCTTTCCTCATTTCTTTGTAATTTTATGTGTAACTGTCCTATTTTTTACAGTTTTCTTTAAACTACTTGTTCCTTTCAGACTTTGTCCACAGTATTCTAATCATCCTTCTGTAAAACCACAGAAATGCCTCAAGTCTGCTCTTTATCTCTAGGTTTAGTTACCAAGAGAATTGTCTTTTTACGTTTTTTTAAATAAAGAAAATTGCTAACTGTTAATTAATATCAGTGCTTCTATATGGCAGTTAATGCGAGACCTTCACCTCACAGATGAAGAAGAGACTTGAAGCAACAGAAATATGGTTCTACAGAAGCAATGTGAGCAATGATAAAGTTTTAGAGAAAATGGAAACAAAAAGGATACGTAACATCAGTTAGAGATAGTTGAAAATTCTAGGGCACATAATGAAGAAAAAAGGCTTGGAAAATTTGACACTCACAAGACATTGAAAACTAGAGGGATAGAGAAAAACAACATATAACCTACCTAACAAGTTTGTATAAATGGATGGCACAACAGGGTTTTGCTGAGATAACAAAAAGACAGAATTTACTAAGAGCTACAGATGATTAGAAATTGGAGAGCCATGATCATTATCATCCTGAAGGGATATGGAATATAAAAGAACCATTTACAATTATCCAGAAAAAAAAATTATTCAAAGTAAACACTAAAATGTGGTCAACTGATATTGATTGAAAACATCAGGATAAACTCTCATTCCTTTTATGTTAATTACACATTTGTGCATTTCAATAATTTTAATCACTATGAAAATATTTGTAGGTTTTCTTTTTAAAAAAAAAATGCTTTATTGTATGAAAAGACAAATAACATTTTAAAATGAAAAACATGCATTTTGAATCTGCAGATCTTAATCCATTTCTATCTAAATTTCTAGAATGAGGAATTAGCATTGTTCACATTATTTACATTTGAACTAATATCCTCATCTTTGTTGCCATATTCACAACATTTCAGCTGTTGTACACTCTGGTCTTCTTCAGGTGATTCTTTATTTAAGGACACATGGCCCAGTGGATAAAAACTTTGGTTGGATCCAGTGACTTGACCCAAAGAGTTATAAGTTCAATACCTGGGTATGGCAGTGGTGAACAAAAACTTGGAGAGTTGAGTTGAGTTGAGTTAAAGGGAGATAACTGGGACATCCGGAAGAGGCATGGCACGTGGAACTAGAACAATCTACCCCAGTGGATGAAATAAAGGGTTTAGTTCAAAATTCGAATCACCTGAAGTGTATAACAACTGAAACATTGTGAACATGACAGTAAGTCTGAATAATGTAAATAATTGTTGCTGTTATTACAATGTTCTGTCTTTCAAGTGTCTGTTGATCCAGGTAAATTTAAGGGAATTTCAAGCCCAACACTTTATTTAATCTTTGGAGATGTATTGTTCTCATTCTATTTATCCTTGTTGGGTGTCATGCATAAATGAGTGAATAGTCCTTTTTAGTATTGCCTAGTTATTATTTGTTCTGTTTCCCTCGTCAAAAGATTGAATTGCCAATTACTACGCATGCAAATTCATGAACCACTGCTTTAATTCAATGGGACAATCCTGAAGACTAACAACCTTAAAATTCTTTTTGTTCAGTATTTTTTCATGGTTGCCCACTGTGGTATGAACAGTCTGGTTGCCTTGAAAATCTTAATTTGAAATCCAGACTTTTACCCTGTACAATGATTGCAGCCACTAAATAGAGAATGCTATGTATTTACAAAATTTAATTATGTCTAGCACAAGGCCATACTAACGGGACATTCAATAATAAAAAAAAAAAAAACCTCACTAACCAGTTGGTCTGCATGATGAACTTGCTTTATGGTAGGTACTTGATAAACTCTAATTACTTTGCATAAATGACTTGGTACTTCTTTTATGTTCTATGTCCCTTCAGGACATAGGCAATCATGGCTCTCCACTTCTTCCTGTCCCTTCTGTCAATAAGTTTTGTCTTTTTGTTATTTCTCTCAGACCCTTTTCTGCTATTCACTTGCTTAAGCCCATTAAGTATATCACATATTACTTTCTTTTGCCCTGGTTTCCCTCTATCCACCCTGTGAGTATCAGATATCCCAAGCCCTCCTTTCTCATTACATTTCCCATAAATTTTAGCTGCCCTTTCCTAATAAGTATAAGTTTCTTCTTTGTTTGCATCCTCTCCAAAACCTCATCATTGCTCGCATGTTCGATCCACAAAATCCTTAGCCTCCTTCTGTAGAACCATACCCCTGTTGCCTCAAGTCACTTCTTCACCTTTGAGGAGACTGTCCAACATTTTGGCATAGACTTGGTAATTAAATGATCTAAAACACATAAATGATAAACATAAAATCTCATAAATTTGCTCATCTCTGCTTCACTATTTTTTTAAAATATATGCTGAAAGGTTTTTGGCTCCAGTCACATACCAAAATCTAACAAATAATTGGAATTTCTCAGATGGCTTAATCATCTCTCACTTTCTGTCTGTCTGACTGTCTCTCTCTCACTTGGCATTTACAACTGCCCCACTCACTCTGTTGGCTTTTACAACTGTCTCAACTTTCTATGTCTCTCTCAGCCTTTCTATGTTTCTCTCTCTTTCTCTCTCAGCCTTTCTATCTCTCTCTCTCTCTCTCAGCCTTTCTATGTCTCTCTCTCTCAGCCTTTCTATGTCTCTCTCTCTCTGCCTTTCTATGTCTCTCTCTCTCTCTCTCAGCCTTTCTATGTCTCTCTATCTCAGCCTTTCTATGTCTCTCTCTCTCAGCCTTTCTATGTCTCTCTCTCTCTCAGCCTTTCTATGTCTCTCTCTCTCTCAGCCTTTCTATGTCTCTCTCTCTCTCAGCCTTTCTATGTCTCTCTCTCTCTCAGCCTTTCTATGTCTCTCTCTCTCTCTCTCAGGCCTTTATATGTTCCCCGCTTAGCCTTTACATGTCTCTCTCTCTCTCTCTTAGCCTTTACATGTCTCTCTCTCTCTATCTCTCTTGGTCTTTGTATGTCTCTCTCTCTCGGTCTTTGTATGTCTCTCTCACTCTCTCTCAGTCTTTATATGTTTCTCTCTCTCTCTCTCTCGGCCTTTGTATGTCTCTCTCTCTCGGCCTTTGTATGTGTCCCTGTCTCTCTATCTCGGCCTTTGTATGTGTCCCTGTCTCTCTATCTCGGCCTTTGTATGTGTCCCTGTCTCTCTCTCTCGGCCTTTGTATGTGTCCCTGTCTCTCTCTCTCGGCCTTTGTATGTGTCCCTGTCTCTCTCTCTCGGCCTTTGTATGTGTCCCTGTCTCTCTCTCTCGGCCTTTGTATGTGTCCCTGTCTCTCTCTCTCGGCCTTTGTATGTGTCCCTGTCTCTCTCTCTCGGCCTTTGTATGTGTCCCAGTCTCTCTCTCTCTCTCTTGGTTTTTGTATGTCTCTCTCTCTTTCTCTCTTGGTCTTTGTATGTCTCTCTCTCTCTCTCTTGGTCTTTGTATGTCTCTCTGTCTCTCTCTCTTGGTCTTTGTATGTCTCTCTCTCTCTCTCTTGGTCTTTGTATGTCTCTCTCTCTCTCTCTCGGTCTTTGTATGTCTCTCTCTCTCTCTCTCTCTCGGTCTTTGTATGTCTCTCTCTCTCTCTCTCGGTCTTTGTATGTCTCTCTCTCTCTCTCGGTCTTTGTATCTCTCTCTCTCTCTCTCGGTCTTTGTATGTCTCTCTCTCTCTCTCTCTCTCGGTCTTTGTATGTCTCTCTCTCTCTCTCTCTCGGTCTTTGTATGTCTCTCTCTCTCTCTCGGTCTTTGTATGTCTCTCTCTCTCTCTCTCGGTCTTTGTATGTCTCTCTCTCTCTCTCGATCTTTGTATGTCTCTCTCTCTCTCTCTCGATCTTTGTATGTCTCTCTCTCTCTCTCTCGGTCTTTGTATGTCTCTCTCTCTCTCTCTCGGTCTTTGTATGTCTCTCTCTCTCTCTCTCGGTCTTTGTATGTCTCTCTCTCTCGGTCTTTGTATGTCTCTCTCTCTCTCTCGGTCTTTGTATGTCTCTCTCTCTCGGTCTTTGTATGTCTCTCTCTCGCGGCCTTTGTATGTCTCCCCCCTCTCTCTCTCTCTCTCAGAATTTCCATCTTCCTCTCTCTCTCAGAATTTCCATCTTCCTCTCTCTCTCTCTCTCAGCCTTTCTATGTCTGTCTCTCTCAGCCTTTCCATGTGTGTCTCTCTCTCTCAGTCTTTCTGTGTGTGTGTGTGTGTGTCTCTCTCTCTCTCTCTCTCTCAGCCTTTCCATGTCTCTCTCTCTCGGCCTTTCCATGTCTCTCTCACTCTCTCTCTTGGCCTTTCCATGTTTCTCTCCTTCCCTTAACACATTCATATCTCTCTCTCTCAGCATTTTAATTTCTCTCTCTCCCTCTTGGCCTTTCCATGTCTCTCTCTCTCCTTCTTGGCCTGTTCATCTCTCTATCTCTCTCTCGGCCTGTTAACATCTCTCTCTCTCTCTCTCTCTCTCTTTTGTTATGTTCTTATTTTTTTCTGTCAGCCTGCTCTTATCTCTCTCTCTTTTTTCCTGTTCATTTCTTCTTTCTTTCAGCTTATTCATCCCTCTCACTCTCTCCCCCAGCCTCTTCATATTTTTAACACCATAGCATCAATGAAACGTAGCTTTCTTTTCTCCACTGAGAAGAGAAAATGCTCAGGTATAAAATAAGAAAAAATCCCAAATAATCTCAACCAAGAGGAAGAACTCTTGGGCATTGTCAATAAAAAAGAAAAACACATTTCTGATCAGATGAAGTGCCTGAACAAATCCCTTTTGGGAAGTGTTGAAGTGCATTAGAGTAAAATGGGGATCCGGAATGAGAACAGATACATAATATTAATTGTTATTCTGCTCCATGGTGGCTGATGTTGAACATAGCATTTACTGGTGAGAAATGATCTGGATATTTTTCATGAAATGGATCTAAAGCAGACAGATTTTGATGCATCTGAAAGATATTGCAACATGGCTACAATTTTTTTCTTTGTGCCTGTCAGGTGATTTTAGAACATCAGCTCTTGTACTGTGATGAAGAAATACACGTTTCCTACATTTTGCTTCATCTCATCACAACAGTAGGTCAGCCAGTGCAGATGAAACTTCTGGCCTACTGTATTAATCTGGTTGCTACCCTCTTTGTAAACAGACACAATTATGTCTACACAGGGAGATACTGTGAGATGTGTCACTTGGAAAAAAACTGAATATTTTCATGTTAGGCAATTACAATGTCATTATAGAGTTATTTCTTAGGAAAGGCATGAACCTTTATTTTCCTGTTCAGTCATCTAACTTGTCAGTGTTATAGTCTGATGACAAAAATGATGAAAACGTCTGATTCAGTTCAAGGTTCCAAAGAGAAGACTGAAATCAGTTTTCTTCAAGATGTTGGTAATCATAGCTCTCCATAACTGCCTGTCTTTTGTAGCTCTTAGTAAAGGATATCTTTTTACTATACCACCTACTCACTGCTCTTAGATTCCTCTATCTCTCTTACTGTCATTATGTATTGTGAGTGTCAATTTTTCCAGGCCCCCTTTCCTCATTATGTTCCTGAGAAATTTTAACTCTTTCTGAATATAGATATAAATGACATTTTAGTGAAAATTATTGACTTGAGTAAATGATTATTGTGTGTATATATAAAATACACATACAAAAACTATGCCTTGCTAGGTTCATATAAAATGCTTTTCAGATGAATACCATCATCTGTTTTTTTTGTTTTTTTTTTACAATGATGTTCACCATGTACAAGGCCCAGGGTTACAGAGTGAATACCACCACCTCTAAGCAAGGAGAAAATGACACCAAGTGGCAAGGGGACCACCAGAAGTGAAAGAGAAGGAAACAGCTTTAGCAGGAACAAAAGACCAATCCTAAGTGTAGAAGTCAAGTGACTTATCTGCTAACATGGCTGCCTTCTTGTGTCTTATTGGTATATTTATTGTATAAAAATACAATTTTGGCACATGACCTAAAAAGGGGAGGGGTTGAGGTTGGTCGACACTAACTATCCTATACCTAGCTAATCCGATTCACAACCCATTCACTCATTACAATTTCCACATTCACCATAAAAACTCGTCCATCACCACTCAATCCTCCATACACCACAATACCGCATCCTCTCAAGGGGGACCTACAAAACACACCCCATGCCATAAAAATTTAATGATAATAAATTATTATACTAGTAATGAAGAATGAGAGGGGAGGGAGATGAATGCAATAATAAACTAAAAATGAACACAAAGTAAACTAAACATAACTGATTTTAGTAGGGCCCATCCAACCTCCAAAAGGAGAGGCCGCTGTATTCTGCCCATTGGACAAAATCAAGAAGCTCTCTCACTAAGGGAGTGGGAAAAAGGATAAAAAATTATATGGCCATGGGAAAATATAAAGCTGATCCAGTCGAGAAAAAAGGGGCCAAAAATAAACTGGGGAGGTTGGGAATCGCAACCTGGATCATAACCAAAGATGTAGCCAAGGACAGGCCAGGAACAACACTTACTCACATTAACTAGGTACTCGAGGCTTGTTTAACCTAACCAAAGGAAGGGCTCCACAGGAAACTACTCTGATGTGATGTAAGTTGACCTAAATGAGAAAATAAAGGCTAACCCCGTTCAAACAAACCAAGCTCACCTCAGTCATCAACCTTTCACTAAAGACTGTCAAATGCAAGCATCAGTTCTGATCTTCATCTTGAGCTGATGCTCAAAGAATCAGATCAGATCCTGATGAGAAAGATAGTTGGCTCACAAGACTTCCTCCTGTCACGTCGTCCAAATCACCATTCGAGCCATGGCCAACAGCATGAGAAACACCATTCTTTTCACCCCAAAATACGGGGACGACACATTGTCACACCCGTATGTGCGGTCGATGAGCTCAAGCTTTTCAGGAGCAAGACAAGCCATCAACTCGCTGACATGGTCCCATAAGGGGCGGACCCAGGGACAATGCTAGAAGCTGTGCAAAACTGTTTCTTCTAAACCAAAGCCACACCATTCACAGTCTGGCAAATCCACCAAGACCTATTTAAAGACCTTGTCATTGAAAGGCAGCCGATCCTGAGCCAATCGCCAGATAAACAAAAACTTTGGGTTACTGAGATAATCTGCCATTAGCACCTAAGATCAGAAAGAGCGAAACTCCTCCTCCTCCTCCAAGTCAAGCTGCTCACGTAGAGAATCCTTCGCTACCCCCTCCACTAGATGACGATTGAAGACCTTCCTAGGCTGTGAAAGGTCACTTGACTGAGGAACAGCCAACAAGCGAAGGAAATCTGATTGATCCCGGGGTTTATGATGGCGTTCAACCTGCAAGATGGTGGGGATGATAATAAGAAAAGGAAACGCGTCATAATTTAATCTCCTGTCAATGCGCGGCGTAGGAAAGCCGACCTTGTGGCATTCGCAGTCCCCCATGACAGATGTTGTCCAGACTCATCTGTTAACCTGATGCTTGCGTCCCCTCCATAAAATGAAGGATAGCGAGTGCTTGAGCAGCTTCCTATGGTCTTTACAGAGAGGAAGTATGGACAATCGATAAATGAAAATCAGGAAAACATAAGTGGCACACACCTCTGCCCTGCCCTTCACAGACAACCTCCGTTAATGCCAAGTCTGACCAGCCACGTCGATCTTTGCTCGTACTTCAGACCAATTTTTCTCCAGCTGGAGGTCAGGTCCAAACTACATTCCAAAAATGTGAACAGGACTGTCCATCCAACTGAAGGGCCCCAGAAGATCGATCCCCTTCCAGGCACCTAACCACAAGCCAGATAACTTGTCGTGGTTAATCTTAGCCCGTCACCTTTTCGTACCAATCAAGCACCTTCAGCACTGCCTCAATGTCACTGAAGGACGACATGAAAGCAGATACATCATCAGTGTACGTGGAAACCCTGGCTCAAGCCTCTTCAGGAACAGTGATTCCATGTAGGGCTGGACTGCACGCCCTGTCCCTTAGTCAGTGAAGGAGAGGCTCCACTGCTAAAGCATAGAATAGGTGGACAAACTTGATGAACTGACCTAGACAGCACAAAAGTGCCCGACCACTTCCCATTCACTTGTACCACAGAAATGGGGGAGCGATACAGTAGGCTAATCCAGCGGCAGAAGTCAGGTTTGAATCCGTCAATTTTACACCCTCTATGATCATGTGGATCAGATGCAGGTTGCTCTGAATTGTTTGGCCCCTCACAGAACAAGTCTGCTCAGGACCCAACAGAGACTCGGCTACTGACTGCAAATTTTCCTGCAGGATCTTGGCCAAAATCTTTAACTCTGTGTTTAGCAGAGTTATGGGCCTATAATCATCTAAATCCCGCCCAACACCCTTGCCCTTTTTCAACAGTGTGATCACACTCCTGGAAATTCGGTTGGGGATGAACCCCTACCAGAACCAGTTGTTGAACACCACAGTCAAAATCAGGACAAAGATGTGCGACAGCCTCAAGTACAATTCATAGGGCAAACCATCCAGACCGGGCGACTTACCTCTGCCGACCTTTTTCAATGCCACGTAGACTTTGCCATCCATGATCTCACCCTTGCAGCTAGCTGCTTCAATCAGCAAAAGCCAAGGAAAGTCAGCCAAATAGCTGCAAAGCTCTTCATCATGGTGACCAGGCTCCATGGTAAAGCAACTCTTGAAATGCTGCCAAAATGTCTCGCACATATCGTCAGTGGCCCAAAGAGTATGTCCCTCTGGGGAATTGACCTCACAAATGTAATGATTGGATCCTCAACAGATCACTTCCTTGCGCAAATCTGCACCCATGTTCACAGCTTGGGAAGACATCTTGCTTAACCTATGTCTAATTACCTGGCCCATGTAGCTCCCTAGCTACAGTTATCTCTAGCGGATCCCCCCAGTCACCATCCAGGAAAAACTAGTCTTAAGCGTCTTCACCTTCTTAGCTCTTGTCTAGGGCGAGCCGTTTGCTGAACTCAGTGGTGAAAGACCTAATCCTATCCCACCACTTATTCCTGATAACTGCTCCCACTAGCTCCCATTGCTAATTAGCTGCTCCTGGATGTCCTGCCTGTTCAGTAAAGACAGATTGAACTTCCAGTAGCCAGCCATTCTAGGCCTACCATCTAACGCCATCCAGGCACAAACAATTTTGTGATCCGAATAGCCTACCCAGTGGAACATGGGACAATCTAACAAATCTATGTCAGCTCCTCTAACTAACATTCTATCCAAGTAGCTAACTACCTGGGTAAAAAGCCAATTAAGAGCCTATGTTCACATTTTCTCCCCGGGCTATCAACAAGACCAAAATCGTTGATTGGATCAACCAAGCTACGATTGCCCCTCCTCCCACTAGCTCCCCGCCCCCTGTCTAACTTGGGGTCCAGGATGGCATTCCAGTCCCCCATTAACATTAGGTGCATTGAATCCACCAGGAACGGCCCCAACCGCCGAAAAAACAAGACCCATTCCTCCTGGTCGTTGGGCGCATAAACTGCAACAACTTGGAACGAACCACTTTTCATGGCAATATTGGCCACAATCAACCAGCCCTCGGCATTGGTATACACAAAGTCCACCTTCACACCCAGGGTACATCTAACCAGCAAAGAAACTCCTCTGGCCTGTCATTCCCCTTATGCTGAATAAACGACAAAGTCACTATCCAGCACACACGTATCGTTGCAAATAAAATGAGTCTCTTGGATTGTGGCGATATCCACGCCGAAAGACAGGAGATCCCAGAGCAGCCGGGCCGCCTTACCCTGATCCCTCGAGCCCTTTGCATTCAGACTGGCTAACTTGATTGACATCGTTTAGGCCTGCAAAAATAAAAAAAAGGAAAAAAGCCTACTCACATACTGGGCCGAAATCTGTGCTATTGAGGACCCCGACAGATTGTCATAGGCTCCCTACACCTAGCTCTGACATCATCTGTCCCTCCATGACAACTCTGCCAACATCCGTGGGATAGGTTAATTTTACACACCTATATAGAGAGGGGTGGAACAAAACTGGGACCCTCCCCATACAATACTGTCTTAATTTCTTCAAGTATGGTGACTCCATTTCCACCATTCTTATTTTTGGGAAGGAGTCCTTAGCTTCTGTTAAATGGTTTCTAACCTTCAAGTATGCCCCAGTGTCTCTCACGCAAGTAATTACACCTGGGGCATTTGGGAAGTTGCATGGATCCTCCACGGTTTTCCCATCCACTGAAGTCATTTTAAATAAGGAGACCCAATTTGGCCTTTTTTTTTTTTTTGGCTGGATAGGCCCCTCTTATATTCCTCCCTGTCCATTCTTTTTTCTTTTTATGTTTCTTCTCCCTCGAGGCTTGGGAGGGGAAGATATTGACGAGTGAGGGTGTGTTGAAATAGAACTGAAGGAAGAGTTTGAGGGAGTCGGGGACAGAGCTTGGGAAGGGGAAGAAGGGAGGCTCCTTGCCTTTGCTACTTTCAGTTTCTTTCAGGGAAGCAGGGACGGATAGGGACTTGGTTTTGTCCACAAAAGTGCCTTTGAGATGCTGCCTCCACCTCCTCTTCCTCCTATCTACTTTTTTTTAGAGATGATGCCCAAGGTGGAGGCATTTTGTCCACCTCCATATCAGTGTCCTTACCTTGCTGCTTCTCCTGCTGCTTTTTCTCTCCCCTTTGTGTCTGCTTCTGTTTTGGCAACTCTGTCAGTTGCACCTCCTTCTCTGTCTTTTGTTCTTTGCCTGCTGCTGTGGTGATTGTTGCTGCTTCTGTACAGTATCCTCCTTTTTTTGTGGGGAAGGCATATTCTTTGTTCTTTTAGCCCCCTCCCACCACTTTCTAGACACCATTAGTGTCTTTTTTCACTACTTCTACTGGGGGTGTTGCTGATGCTGCTGGTGTGGGCTGTTGTAATCAATGGATGTTTAATGGGACACTCCATAGCCATGTGCCCAGATATGCCGCAGGACCAACAGTATGGTCTCTTGCCCTCTACAACTACTAACATCCTCCTTTCTCTGCCTAGTAAGATATTGAGGATTTCTCCAAGGCTTGATCGTTAACATGACCTGCAACTCAACGTCTCCTGTTGCAATCCCCGATTTTCCCACTATTGCCTTCACCTCCTCCTCCTTGACCCTACCAAACTTTGAGAAGAATGCTTCCATTCTTCAGAGACATCTACAGGAACCCCATGGACTGTAATCCTTGTCTTACTGTGCCCGTTTACTCAGTCTGTAATCTTAAATTTTTGGTAGTTAAAATGCTACCTGCCATTTGCTTGGCATCTTTCTCTGTTGGAAGAATGTCCCATATGGCATTTGTTCTTCTTGCCAGAAACTTTGGTGTAATTTTCAAGGTCCTCAAGACCTCTTCCATTGTCCCTCTCCTTACTCCAATTAATTTACATTTTTTTTATGTCAGAAGTCAGCAGGGATACTATGCTCGTATTTACGGCCTGAAATGCCTCTTCGATAGTAAGGATTTCATTTTCCTTAAACGTATCCTTAAATTTGTCCCTCTGTTCAGCATAGTATTCCGCATCCTTTTTCTTTGGTCTGTCCTCACACTAAGCACTTTTTGCTGAAGACACTGGCGGTGTTGTGTTGGAAATGTTATCGTTATTCATGATGGCCCAAAACAACCACCACAGCCGACCAAATAACCAGTTTTCTTTTTCTTCTTTTTTTTTTTTTAATTATTCCAACAACGGAAACAATGTCCAGTACAAACAAAATAAAAAGAAAGAAAAAAGGTGGACAACCAAAGACAATAAACAATTCAAATAAATACAAAAAATGTAATGTAAACAAAAACTGTGGGGAGGGTAAAAAATACACAAAATAAAGGAAATAAAAAGGAAATAAACAAAATGAGAACAGAACAAAATGTACAAATATATGAACAAATAAACAGAAAAGTAAAACTGAAAAAGTTTTAGAAAATAAAATTCAAAAACTTAACACAACAGTTTATTCGTCAATACACGTATACTTGTCCAATAAACTCAAAAACTTTCTTGTGTCTTCTTGGAAAAGCAAGTCAGCTACTTTTACCTCATTTATAGGAGAGTACCTAATGCATGGTTGATCCATTTTGCTAGTATAGACATGCCCAACACATTTGCATGAGTGGTCTCTATTCACCCATATATCTCTCCATTACATAACTCAGGTCAGCTTAAACTTGTAATTACACCAGTCTACTTGTGTGTCAGACCACTTGCAAGCTAACCAATATTTTACATGGGGCTGCGAACAGGATTTCTGGGGTCTGGCTTTGGAGAAAATGGGACCAGTGTTGCTTCTATCTCCACAACACTATTTTTGTTAGATGACACATATGAGCCTGTCTCTTGGTCAAACTCCACATGTGCAATCAAACTGTCCATGTTAGTTTCATCATCTTGAAGGCCTCTCACTTCACTAGAGCGTCTTCTTGATCTGGATCAGCAAACATTTGAAAAATGACCTTGGATGCCGCACAAGTTACAGGTCTGATTCCATGTGGGACATGCCTGTCGGTGGGTGCTGGTTCCTGGGGCGCCAGGAAAGAAAAGACCAGGGGGCAGTGTGAACGGGATGATAGGCAAATCTATCTACTATTGAGGAAAGAAAAAATGTAAATAAATAGTAAATAAAATTTCAGAATTTAGGCAAAGATGTTAGAAGTATCAAGTTGAACTAGACTTTAGAAGGAACTGGGAACACAATCCTAAACAGTAAACAAAGGGATAAATCTCTACTCTTGTTCAAAAGAAAAGCATAGTATCCATAAGAAATACTACTGGATTATTAATTTCTTTATGGATTAGCTTGGTTCAGAGTATCTCAGCTGTGCCAAAGATCAAAGTGTGGATCATTTGAAACCCTGGCTATGATTTGTGTACTATGTATTACATATATATATATATATATATATATAATATGTGTGTATATGTATATATATATATATATATATATATATATAAAGAAATATAGTCTTAAGGTGTGCTATATTTATGGAATAAAGTGCTCAATATCAGAGATAGAGCGTGTGTAAATATAAAAGTGAACATAGAAGTCAACACTTAGAGGCGACAGTCTGTTTCATGCTATATGCAATCGTCAAGCCACGTGTGCTGTTATTTTTCTCGGCTATTTATATATATACGGGTTAGTGGTGCATTGTGGGTATTCTATTATGGCGGTTATTTCACCGGAAGTCGTTTGTTTATCTATTTAGGTCAAATTATATTGCTTGTTTTTATTTTTG
>OZ010589.1:73758855-73801355 GCA_963932145.1 Acanthosepion lycidas
TTGACGGGCAATACAGTCTCTGTTCAATATGAAATAGAAATCAATGCTTTGGGTAGGCCAATTTTTTAATGTAACTTTTTTTTTTTAGCAATGAGAAACTTGTTTATGTGATGTATTGAAAGAGGCTCAATCATGACGAAATATTTCACTTTCTCCTATATCTGGTAAGACATTAGACCTTAGTAAAATAATGCATTTTTGCACTATTCTCTATTTTTATCAGCTTGCTAGCACTTCTCTTTTAATATAGCTCCAACCAATAGGTTCCAATCATCAAACTCTACAGTCTTCATTGTCTATCTTGGATTGTTTCTTGTACCAATTAATCTTCATTGTCTATCTTCTGTTGTTTCTTGTACCAATTAATCTTCAGACATACTCTTACATTAGAATATGGTTCAGTTTTTGCTTTCACCAATGTTGCCTATTTTTCATTATCCCATAGTAGATAGTCTCTCACCTTCACTTTTCACAAAGTCTTTCATCTAGATTACTCATTTCTCTTTTCTCCGTTATATATGAACAGACTTGGAAAGATAGACAAATAGATGGATGAATGTAAACAAGCTTGGACTTAATAGATAAGGTTACTGTTGTAATAGGATGTTTAGCAAGCTTATCTTACAGCCAATTATTAATAAAGTTTGATCTTCTCTAGATATACTCTGTTACTGTAAACCTGTACCTGAGAAAATTTTCCACTGGCATTCATGGCCAAAACACACAAAACCAAAATTTCAGACACTGAGATTTAAGGGAAGCAAACCTGGCAAATTTTCACGATTTTCTTTTACGGTATCTCTTTTCGGTAATATGACCTTGTTTCTGATTTCTTTCCCAAAATGTACATACTTATGTCTGTATATTTGTAAGACACAATTCCACTCAAGAACCACTACTTTATGGAACAGACTCCCAAGAAGATGCAGTTAACTATTATCTATCCTACCTATCCTCATAATTTTCAATTACTTGCTCCACTTACATTTATTCAACAACCTTATTCAGTAAATCTGTATCTTGAGTGGTTCTTCAGTCTTGTATCTGGTGAATGTTTAATGTAAAAAAAATAAATGAACAGGTGGAGCAGGTACCAATATTCAAAACATCATGAATACCATAGTGCTTTCAAAGAAATTTAACAGTACCACAACCCTCATTGTAAATTTCATATTTTTCTACAAAAATATTTTCAAGTTATTTTAGCAAAATGCCACACCTGTTTTTAATTGGTTGTTTTATATCCAATATACATGTATTATAGAGATGAATCGTGCAGCTGGTGTACTTTATGCAAATGAGCTCATTCTCAGGGATGTGCTTGTAAGGTACCAAACATATTATTAAATCTACATAAAACCTAATTGCATTTAAATCAGCAGCAGTAGGCTTGGCATCACTGCTGGTTAAAAATGTGTTGTAATTTTTGGCTAATCCTCGTCATCAAAATGTT
Organism: Acanthosepion lycidas; assembly: GCA_963932145.1. NCBI lineage: Eukaryota > Metazoa > Mollusca > Cephalopoda > Sepiida > Sepiidae > Acanthosepion > Acanthosepion lycidas. The sequence goes on from OZ010589.1 coordinate 73,760,309, forward strand.
GTAATTTTATCTCATCCTCATTGGCAAAATGCTGTAACCTAAGAAAGGTTACTGAATAGAATAATCACACAAAGGTTGGTAATGAATGATAATACTTCGGACAAGAACAACACATACAAGATATGCCAGTGGTATGTAGAAGTAGTAGTCAACTGTTAGAAGTGAGTCAAGTGAATTCCACAATGAATCTCCAACTACAGACCAACATACAGTATTTACTACTGTATTTATGTGAATGGGGACATACCCATTATCATCTACAACAAAGTGGTTCACTCCTGGAACTGTATTTAAGCTCTGGCAATTTCTCCTTTGTCGGTTTTTGTATCAGGTGCCTGTTCAAGCCTTGTCACTTTGAACAAGAAATTGCTGTTGCTTTTCACTTCTTTTGGATTTTGTATCTATTCTTATACTAGCTGGTAGGTGGTTCTGAAATTTCAGTTAGTACCCGGATGCTAAAAAGGTGGAATCAAAAATTTCCTGGTGTACACTTAAATTTTATTTTGATCAATTTCTATACAGGTATACATATGGTTGTGGTTAGTAGAGTTCTTGAAATTGTTTAAAATATACAATTGTGCCTCCCACAGAAAGGTGCTTGTTTAGGTGTTACTTTTCCTTTTATCTACTTTCACCTCCACTAGAAAAAACTGGACCTTCTTTTTTTTTTTTGTATTTGTATGTTTATATTGTATTAATTTTCTTTTGTTTGACAAACAACAAAAATGAAAAAGCTGGGAAACTTGGTATTTAAGTACATATATATCAAAATACTTGCAAAATTTTAGTAGTGACCATACCAGAATGAAACCACATAACATCCTGGATTTTGGTACTACTCTACCCTCTGAGTAGTGACATCAGCTAATATTTTTCCTTTCTTTCTCTTGTGAAAAGTGAAATCTCTTCAAAATGACATGCAGTATTCAACAAAGTGTCAAAGTGTCTCAGCTTTGCCAGCTGCCACCCTCCTTGGCTGTATTTTCCATAAATTTTACAATCTACTTCCCTTTGACCAACAGCATGGAATCTTTGATATGGTTGACTGCTTTGCTAGCCCGAATTCTGTATCAGTTCAATTTGAAAAGGCAGAGGATAAGCCAAAGCCGTTGGTACATGCTTGCATTTTGATCATCTGTTCTTACAGGCACAGCAGTTCACTGCTCATCTAATTAAACCTTTTCTCGTTATTGATTGTTAGGATTAAGAATTGCTTGAGATGCTCGTTAAAGAAAAGAGAGAGAAGTATTTTGAGAAATCCTGTGTCAAATGGAACTCAGACTGATACTGAATTTTTCATGCAGATGTTTCAACAGCCATTTTTCTTGAAGAAATTCCTAAAAATGTGCACTCAGCTTTTCTTTTTTTTTTTAAATTTAATTCATCTTTTTTTTTTTTTTTTAAATTTAATTCATCTTTCTTGTTATTTTAAAACATCCAACAGCATCAGTACAAAATATTCCAACAATCCTCTCACTCTATGTAATACACACTGTTTAAAAAAATAAAAATAGGGTGTCTATTTTAAATACTAAGTGTCCACTATAATAATGTTTGAAGTAATAAAAAAGTATTGGATTAAGAAAAAAAAATCCATTAATTCTTTAGAAATTGATTTGTTATGTTCTGGATAACTGAGCTGATATGAACTCTTGAAAAAAAATCTCAATGAAGATGTACTTATCTTAAAAATGGAAAATAGAACCTTGCTTGCTATATTTTTCATGGATGAGAGGTAAACCATGCCAGATCAAGTGATGATTTTCCTTACAAAGGTGGATACAAGTTTGATAACTGGAAAGCAGTTTTCTTGAATGCACAGGCTGATAGACATAATGTCTACTGTTTTAATAAATAAAAATGAGGCATCTATTTCAAATACAAGGTGTTCACAATAATAATAATAATGTTTGAAGCACTAATATATATATATATATATTATAAGCAATAATTTAAAGCCGCTAGTGAAGAAGAGCGACGAGCCCTCTCGGAACTGAGAAATATTTTAAGACAGAAACTGAAAAACCTGCGAAGAGTAGAAGGACATTGTCGCCGTAGGAAAGAGCAGGCCAGGAAGAGGGCTTCATTTATCTCCGACCCGTTTGGTTTTGCCAGAAGACTTCTGGGAGATGAGAAGAGCGGCAGATTAGCATGCCCAAAAGATAGGGTGGATTCCTTTTTGAAGAGCTCTTATAAGGACCCAAGAAGGGATGAGGAATTAGGATTTAACGATCGCCTCATTAAACCCAACCCCCCAGAAGTTGAATTCGACATGAGGGTGCCAAGTTTGAGTGAGGTCAAACAGATAATAATGGCAGCTAGATCAGCTTCGTCGCCAGGTCCGAGTGGCATGCCTTACTCTGTGTACAAGCGTTGCCCCGGTCTTCTCATGAAATTATGGGAGATCATTAAAGTAATTTGGCAGCGAGGTAAAGTTGCAGAACAATGGCGATACGCAGAAGGTGTTTGGATCCCAAAAGAAGAGAACTCAGAAAATATCAAGCAGTTTCGATGTATCTCGTTACTGAGTACAGAAAGCAAAATATTTTTTAGTGTTATTTCCCGACGGCTATCAGCTTTCTTGCTAAAAAATAGCTTTATAGATACAGTGGTACAAAAAGGTGGAATCCCTGGCATGTCTGGCTGCGTTGAGCATATAGGAGTTTTGTCGCAATTAATAAGGGATGCAAGGAGGAATAAAGGAGACCTGGCTGTTGCGTGGTTGGACTTGGCTAATGCTTATGGGTCCATACCACATAAACTCATGGAAGAAGCTTTAGTTTGACATTATGTCCCAAGTCGCATCTGCGAGCTTATCCTAGATTACTATAGACAATTCCATCTGAGAGTTGCATCCGGTTTGGTTTCTTCAGACTGGCATAGACTCGAGAGAGGAATTATTACAGGCTGTACATTGTCAGCCATGCTTTTTGCTCTCACGATGAACATGCTCGTGAAGTCCGCTGAGGTGGAATGCCGTGGGCCCCGTGTCAAATACCGGAGTTAGGCAACCACCCATCCGGGCTTACATGGATGATCTTACAGTCACCACGCATTCTGTTACAGGCTGTAGATGGCTATTATGCAGTTTAGAGAGACTGATTGAGTGGCCAAGAATGAATTTCAAGCCAAACAAATGTAGATCAGTGGTAATAAAAAAGGGCTGAGTGGTAAAACACTATTTCACAATAGAAGGAAGAGTCATTCCGACGTTAGCCGATAAGCCTGTTAAAAGTCTAGGTAAATATTTTTGTAATGCTCTGAAGGACACACCAGCTATCGAAGTTATACGTACTGATTTTGACTCGTGGCTGGCAAAAATAGATAAATCGGGATTGCCAGGGCGTTTCAAAGCCTGGCTATACCATCACTGTGTGCTCCCACGGGCATTATGGCCACTGCAGACATATAGCATTCCCATCTCGACTGTGGAGACATTAGAGAGGAAAGCTAGCAGTTTCCTCTGCAGATGGTTAGGATTACCTCGGTGCTTAAGCAGCACAGCCTTATATGGATCATCCAATGCCATCCAGAGGACTAATTGAAGAGTTCATGGTTTCACGGACAAGAGAAAGCTACCATTATAGAAACTTCAGAGATCCTAAAGTATCAGGCGCGGGAATTGAGATCAAGACTGGCAGAAAATGGAGTGCTACTAAGGAACTAGCTATCGCAGAAGGGAATCTGAGGGTAAAAACAATAATGGGTTCAGTCGCACAGGGCAGAGCAGGCCTGGGGGTTGATTCCCTCCTACAAGTTCAGAAAAAGCACCGTGAAGGAGCGTCAACACCTGATACAGGACGAAGTAAGAGCAGGGATGGAGGAAAAGCAGATGACAAAAATGGCAGGTTATAGCCAGCAGGGCGCATGGACCAGGTGGGATGGCATAGATTGGTGGAAATTGTCGTGGTCAGATCTTTGGAATATCGACTTCAGCTGATCTAGATTCCTGGTTCAGATGGTGTACGACATATTATCAAGCGCGACCGACCTACACCTATGGGGAAAAATAGATTCACCAAAGTGCCCCTTGTGTTCGGGGAGGGGATCACTGCAACACATATTAAGCGGGTGCAGAACAGCTCTGACAGACGGGCGCTATTGGTGGCGTCATGACAAGCTTTTAGAGGCGATAGCACTCATTATTGCTGAAGCTTTGCAGAGCAATAAACTCATCCCAGAAAGAAGAGCTATCCATTTCATTAAAGCAGGTGCAAAGTCAAGTAAAAAGGTTGCAGGATCCCATTCACTGTTATCGTCCACGTCGGATTGGCAGATGCGAATCGATCTCAGGGAAACAATTGAAATTCCCAACACATATATCGTCCTCCAAACTCTGTCCAGATATAATCGTTTATTCGGATGCCACAAAACAGATTATTTTGCTGGAATTAACTGTCCCATGGGAGGAGCATATGCAAGAGGCTAATGAGAGAAAGTCCAGTAAATATGAAGGACTCTTAAATGATTGTAGAACTAAAGGATGGCACACTCATTGTTTCCCTGTCGAGATCAGCTGTAGGGGGTTCGCCGGACAGTCAATGATACGAGCCCTTACTAGCCTCGGGATAACTGAACAAAAGAGAAGGTGGGCGATTCAAATGATCCTGGAGTCTGTCGAAAAGGCCACCAGGTGGTTGTGGATAAATAGGGCTAATGAGTGGCCCAAAACTACACAAAATAAGAATGTTCCCAATGCAGATGTACATATGCCATAAATGCCATCACTAAATACTTTTAAGGCTGATTAGTATATATGTATGTGAAATTTGTGTTTATAGATGACGAGAAACTTGCGAGAATCAATTTTTCGATTTGCATTCAGTCTCATATGCAACGACTTCATTTTTACATTTTATCGGTCTTCCAAGTAGACTTATTTTATTACAAAAACTTTCTTACAAGTAAACTTTCCTTTTTTTTAAATGGAATTAAATTTTTTTTAATTGGGGTCCTTCATGGATAATTTTTTTTTTTTTTTTTTTTTTTTTTTTTAGGAGCCACTTATTTTTAGCTAAATTTACATGCTATTTTTTCTTTTAACTATTATTCGACATGTAAATATCTTGGTCATTTATTTTGAGGAATTTTAGTTATGTTATTTCTCTTAGTTTTTAAACGAATTCCTTCTGGCAAGGATAACACGTGTTTTTTTGTGGGGGCGGGGGTAACTTATTTTATCTAAAATTTACACGTGTTTTTTTTTGTTTTTTTTTAACTAGTATTTAACATGAAAATAGTTTGATTAATTTATTTTTAAACGATTTTTGTTAAATATTTTTCTCTTACTTTTTAAAGTTGTAAATAGTCTGTCATTTTAATCACTCTTTTGTAAATTTTAATAAGTGTAGTTTAGAAAAGAAAAGAAAATAAGAATAAAAAGAAAAAGACCAAACAAATAAGTTATTTTATAGAAGTTAAAAGGGGATGTTTTCTTCTATCATTCCGAAAAAACACCCTATCTTGGCCGCATGTAGGAAGATCAATAGAACCATGCATACCTAATTTATAACTTCGAACAGCCCAAGTGAAGTCTTGATTGGTTGTTGTTTACTGGGGCAACTTATATAATGCACGTCCTAAAGCTAGTGGCAGATTTTGTTTTAGGTGCAGGCCGAATACTGATCATATTCGGTCGGGTCGCCCATCGAAGAAGTCTGTTGTTTATTTAGACCCGAAACTTCTAGTGACATGGGAGCAACAACACTGACGACGCATCTAGATTTGGCCTTTAAAGGTGTATTTTAATAATATATATGCACACAAACATAATATTTCCCCAAAATTATATAACATATACCTATTTACATACATACACACACACACCTCCTTGCAAGGATACTTGGTATTGTCAGGGCAGAAAATTCAGATATAACAAAGCATGGTAAAAAGATAAAAATGTATTCTTTAACATATTTATTCTTATGCAATATAAATGGGAAGAAAAGATTATGTACAGACATGAAAATGGAATTGTTGCTAAAAAAAAAGAAAATATATATATATATATATATATATATATATATATATATATATATTTTGATGTGCAGAATAAAATAAATGATTTAGTCCTTTAGTTTGACAGTGCTTCTATCTCTAGGTACCAGTATAAAAAGGTTGTTTAGAGATTGAGCCAGAGAACAGTCAACACAGAGCTGTCCAGGGGAAAAGCATGAAGCATCAGATCAAAGTCATCAATTTTGAGAGATTGTCTTTGTGCTTTTTCAGGGGAAATTGGACTATTACGATGAATGCTTGAATTTAAAAGGCAACTTTCTTGGAATTGTGCTGATCCTGACAATGAACACTTTTATTTATTTAGGTTTTTATAAAAAAAAAAAAAATATATCTCACTTAAGATAGTTTTCTCATTGACATGTAGGAGAATCTGCTTAACAACTAGGTCAGTTCTATTGCACAAATTTGGAAGGTTGAAATTTTTGAGAGGCAAAGCAACTTTTAGTTAAAACTTGTGAGTCAGGACATGATGCATTTAGATTCTCAACAGCTTCTGAGTTATTTGTAATTGTATCATATGACTTGTAGAGCTGAATCTTGTGTCTCAGCTTATATCCAGTCACTGTATACTACTGGCACCATATAACCCAGTACTACCTGCTACATGGTTAGGTCATCAGTGCCTACTAAACTGGTTACATCACAAGGCTTTTTTTAAGAACAAAACCTGTTAAAGGATGGATCAACCTTATTGGAGGGTCAATGAGCATCTAGCACAATGGGGTAGACTGGTCTCCATAACAGCCAGTGTGGTGATGATACAGCATCATTGGGCAGAGATCTTCCTAGACTGGAGTCAACTGCCAGGGTAGAGGGTTCTCTCAATGCAATCAACAGTTATGTGTCTGAGACCACTGCAAGCCTTCAAGGTGGAAAACATTGACTCTGGTTTGTCCTGGAGAGGGATGGGAACCACCAGGTTTGCTTTCTCAAGACATAATATGCATGAATAGTATCTCTCTGTCTTTCTTCCCAGATATGTGAAGAAAACTGTTCACATACTCAGCCGTGCAGCTTTCGACCCAGATATGTGAAGAAAACTGGTCATATACTCAGCTGTGCAGCTTTTGACCCAGATATGTGGCAGAAACAGGGTCACATGCTCAGCTATGCAGCAACCCTATGATTCCACCCAGTCATGGGCTGATGATGATAATGATATCTCTTAGCAAGCAATGCTTAATTAAATAGTTAATTGTTATAGAATTGTTTTTGAAAGTTATCTTTGTTTGAATCTTCAAATATATTTTTGATTTAATAGTAAGACAAAGGAAATGAATGAGTTAGTTTGACTGGATAGAACAAAATGATCACAAGTTGAAACCAAAAAGAAAACAACCCTTCATCATATCTTATACTTCCTGTATGGAAGCAGCTAATCTAATCATTACTATTCACAGAGTTTGTAATAAAGGATGTCAATAAAATGATAATGCATGACTTGAATCTTCTTTACTTAGCATTTTATTCACTCCAATATTTTGCCAGTTATTCTCAATCAGTTTGTGATATATCCAATATATGAACTTTATGTGTTTGTTTTAACTAAGTTCAAACTGGAAAATGAGCAAAAGTGGAAAACTGGTGCCTCATAACCAGCTCCTTTGGGTAGATGGAGAGTGACAGCCCAGAAAGGTAGTCCATCTCAAGATAGTGGAGATTGAAAATAGGAGTTTTCCTGTCTTGTGGTCAAATACAAATGTATTAAAAGCTATAGAAGTAAATCCAGACAGAATATCCAAAGTGGAGCTCTGAAAGCAGTTGGCTGTTAATACTGACAAATTTCCAGCAACTCCTGCAACCAAGACGCCCCTGAATGTAATGCCCTGTATTCCTTTGGATCTTTTCAGTACAGCTGAGAGGAGGCCAATGTATTCTGGGTAGTGCATAACCTCTATATACCATTACCCAGACCTGCAACCTGAAGAGGCCACTCCAGTTTCACTACCAAAGAAATGAATTTTAACCAAGCAGAGTGCTACCTTTATCTTGTTATATAAACAGATGCCTACTGTTGAACCTTATATCCTATCTATGGTGCGTGAGAGACTGCCTCAAAATCCTCTTTAGGATTGTTTATATACACATCTATCTAACATTCTTGTTCTCATGCTTGCTATACTGTTATGTGGTCACATTTGGTGGCTAGAACTAACCCCAAGTCAACCCTTCGATGCACATGGTTTTCCTGATGTCTGATATGAATTTGAGACCAAGCCTTTGCCAACGCAATACCACAAGTTTATTATAACCATTTTAATGGCAAGTCAGCCAACAAACCTTATAAAAATATTAGACAAATTTTTACAATGAAATGTATAAGAGAAGAAAAAAAAAATTCTTGGCTCAGTCAAGTAGCACTTCCCCAAGAAAGTTATTTTGCTCGAATTTTAGGAAATGAGTAATGCTAGTAATTTTTCCACATCCCTTAGATATTACTAATTATCAAACCCATATTTCTGAGGCAAAAATAGTTTTCTGTATAATCAGTACTTCCTCCATCATAAAATATCTGTTTATAGATGTCACTGGAATTTATAAAAATAGTTAATCTGGAAATCCAAGCTGTTCAAAAGTCTCTCATGTCTCAAATAGGTAACAGTTAGAACAAGTATACATTTGTTATTAATATTGAAGTAACTACAAAATGTCCAATAAGTCACCGCAGGATTTAAAAATCTAGTAATTTTAAAAAAATTTTAATATTCAGGAACATATTTATGCAGAATGAAAATTCAAACACTGGAAATATATTCCCATTTAATTACAAAAAATTTATGAGGTAAAAAAAAAATCTCCATTTTTGACTTCATACAGACACATTCTTTTTCAGTAGAATTCTCTATAACAGTAGTTAATAATCATGACTGCAGCTCTTGAATTTCTGTACAGATGTTATCCTTGAATTGCTGAACTGTCTGCAGTTTTTTTTCTATGTATACCATATATACTCATTAAGCTGACTTTATGTACAGTGTTAATCTTTGATTTTTTGCATGAATTTTAACCCTTACAGAAAAAAATTTACCTGTGTATAGTGCAACTGGTAACCCATTTTGTTGCATGAAAAAATGATCATAAATACTCATGCTACACACTCCTTAAATATTTTAAAAGAAAATCATTGGGAAGGCATCAGAGCAGGAGAATGTGGTGAGAATAAAATTTCATAATTTTCTGAAATTATCCTGTCAACAAAAATGTGTTTTTGTTATGGAGTGTGAATTTTTTTTTTTTTTTCTCTCTTCCACCGTATGAATCCGAATACCTTATTGCCAAGTTGTTATGTAGTAGTTTCACAGTGGAGGCTTGTATTTGTACTAAGTCGGTCCTAAAATAGGTTTGACGTACAAAATGTTAGGAACTTCATATAATAGGTAATGACGCAGAGAAATCTAGTTGTGGTCGCTGATACTTTAGTATCCAACTAACGGTCGTCTGGCATCGTCTGACTGTCCGACCCACTGAGCCGACTCTCTCGTTACTCTTACTACTCCTACTTATTATAGGTGGGAGAGTCTATTAACTATAGAATAGGTGTCTTCCATTATAACAGTTTTGTAACTTAAAATTTCATGATTTTGGATATTTCTTCTGTTGTGAATTTTTCCATGAGTAATTTCCCTATATAGAAGCTCTGAAAAAGAATATCAGGAAAAAAAAGTATGAACAATCTGGCATGGTATGTCATTTTTAAATATCTAGATAATTTTTGGGACACCCTGTATCTTAGATAATCATTACTAAATAGAATTGATGGTTTACCACATTTGTGATGGTTATCCAGATTTCTAGAGAAAGACTAAAGTACCATAACTGTTGAATGACTGTTGTTTCTGTCTGAATTTCTGGGATGAATATTTATTATTATTTGTATTCAGACTGCTATCTTTATCTTTGTTGTCATAATCACAATGTTGCAGCTATTATGCTGTCTGGCCTTCATCATGCCCTTGTTGATTGAATTAACCTTTAGAGAATTTCAAACTAAACTCTTTATTTAATCCATAAGGGGGTATTTTGTTCTCATTCTACTGTCCATATCTAGGGATATTATCCTTTTTTTAGTACTCCTCAGCTATTGCTCATCCTGTTTTCATTGAGTCTAACTCTACACTATCCAGCCCAAGGATTGAACTCATCATCAAATTCACAAACCATACTTTAATTTACTAGGCTATTGTGCCATGTGAAAGCCACTGGGTACAATGACTGAAACATTGTGAAAATAACAATAAAGATGAAGAGAATAGTTTGAGTGTAAATGGTATAAACAAAGAGGATGTTGTTTGTCATTTTTGTTATTCATCTGCTCTAAACAAACATGTCAAGTGAAAGAAAACGAATGCCTTAATATATGATAGACTTGAACAAGACCAAAAAATGTTAGAAAGAGAACAACAAATTTAGGTCTGTATAATATATGGAATTATGTTAATGTGTTGCATGCATGTTTTTCATTTCTTCAAGAATATTCCTTCCACTCATTGCATTCAATTTCCTCTTTCCACTCAAAAAGGCATACTAGCATCTATCAGTACGAGGACTGTTAGTATTGATACTGAAGATGGCAATTCAGTCAAGGTCAGTATCCTGGTCATGTATGAAAGATCTCTCGGATATGACCTGTTACATAGAATCAAAGACATAAAGGCATTGAGTGGCATTATCATCATGCCAATATAAAATTCCATGAGGATTTATTATTATTTACATTATTTACACTTTGACGATTGTCTTGTTATTATCAAAATTTTACAGCCATTGTGACTTCTGGTCTTCATCAGGTTCTTTTTGATTCAGTTAACCTTCAGGAAATTTCAAATTGAACCATTTATTTAATCTCTGGGTGGAGGCAGATGACTCTTGTGCTTCTGACTACATATAGGAATAATATCTCTTCTCTTATCTTGAAGGTCTTCGACAAGGTGTGGCACAAAGTTCTGCTATGCAAAATCTCCAGCTATGGAATCACGGGAAGGGTCTCCTCAGTTATAAAATCCTTCCTAACAGGTAGACCCCTGAAGGTAGTTATTAATGACCAGTTCTCCAGGGCCCAGATGGTCAATGCAGGTGTTCACAGGAGTCACTTCTCAGAGCAACCAACAACTTGGGTAAGAGGAGAAACTATATCTGCGTCCTGGGTAAGACAATAAACTACGTCCAACAGCTGATCAGGATGTTTTGAGGAGTGTGGAAGCACCTCTTAAATGCTGGTGTTCCCACGTCAACCCTGACCTAGGGTGGTAGCACCTGTTAGGGTCCCAGCTATGGATAAATAGTTAACCCCCAAAAGCAGATGATAGGAATTTCTATCATTGCAGATCAAATCAAATATAAATTTCTGCTGTAGTTAATGGATTAAACATTCAATGTAATACTTGGGTAATATGCTTACTAGACTTAGATTAGCTTAGTCTGGCACAAGGCTAAATATGGGAAACTAGAAGAAAGAAGATTGTGTTGCACTAAAATTATTTTTCCAAATCGTTAGAATCAGAAAGCCTTACTCTTCTTGTCGATCATTTCCAAAATAAATATGCCTAATAAATTTCAACTCCTAATTTGAAACCTTTTGAAATGTTCTAATTCAAATGGAAAATCAAGGGACAAATGACCAGTTGAACATATCCCACTTGAGATGATTTTTGGTAACATCTAATTTGGAATGAATACTAAAAAGATAAAAAAAAGAAAAATATTACTTTTTTTTGCACAGATGAAAACTTTTTATTGTCAAATCATATGACCTTGAATTGTAAAATTGTATTGACAATACAAATATTTTTTTTATAACATCGAAATTGACTATTCATTTTGTTTGTAGCTGATGAGCAAATTCTTCCAAAATCCTTTTCTTCATTTGTCTCAGCAAATGTATGTTATAATTTCATCATAATTGTTTTGTTTTTTGTATATAACATCCACTGGATAGTAGACACTATACTATAATGTTCAGCATAATTTGAGATAAGAAAAAAAAGGTAAACTACTTTGGTAAAGTGTAACAGCTTGTCTGCCTTATTTGAAGCATGTTACATTTGAATCCAATCAAAATGTCCTTTAAATATTAAAACAATAAAAGAAATCATTAAGATGTCTGAGGACACTGAAAAGCTTTCAACTTAACCAAAAAGGGATTAACAAAATCCTAGGTTGGGTCATTTGGTTAAGTTTTAAGAAGTGTGCCAGGCCAAGAACTTTTTCACATTCTCTTTTAGATAATCTTCTTTCAATAAAAGCATTAAAATGAAAACTGACAAAGTTGGTAAAGTGAAATTTAAATGGAAAATTGTGGAGTAATTGGCCAGGGTTAAGTCAAATCATCAAAATGCTCAACAAACAGAATTAACAAAGTTCTCAATAAATAATAAGAAAAGGAAGAAAAAGAAAGGGAAAAATAATACTAAGTTAACAATATATATATGTAAGATGAAATTAGGCAAAGCAACAGTAAGAATGGCATTCACATGCAAAAAGGATACAGTCCAATGATTTGTAGTATTCTGACATCAAGAAAGAAAAAAGATATGGCAGATGAGACTGAGAAGTGGTCTGTTTTTATTGGTTAGAAAGAAATCCCAGCATGCATCTGTATGATTTGTTTATAAATTTGTGGAGGGGGTGTTTTTAGTGATCATTTCCAGCTATTTGAAATCACCAAAAATTTAATACAGTGTAACCCGGATATAAGAGAGATTTTCTCTGGTCCCAAATTAGAGCCATACTTACCTAAACAAAATAGACCAAACCCGGATATAAGAGACTTCTTCTCCGGTCCTAACAACTCTCTTATATCCGGGTTACACTGTATAGGTAAATATTATGAACTATATACAGGATGTGATAGAAATATCTCCAACATAATAAGACATTAGTGGTAATGATGTCTTCATCTAGCTAATCTGGAAGATATTTCTGTCACACCCTATAGAAATGGAATAAAATAAAATTCTGTATTGCAGAAGGAGGAATTTTAATTTCCACTTTAAATTTTAATATTTTTCATAACCATGTAAATGAAAATTCAGTTTTCAGCCATAAGTAAAAAAAAAAAAAAAAAAAATTCCTACCGATGCAATTGATTATGCTACTTAAGAATTGTCCTCTTAATTTAGATTTTTGAGATATGCTACAGCATGTATACACAATGTTGATAGCAGACACTGAAAGGAAACTGCAGGAGCTCTTAGATAAGTTAGTTTGTTCTTTCTTCTCACTTTCATTTACTATCAATTGTAAGAAGGTAGAAAATATAATTGTCAGAAAGCGGAACTGATACAGATGCAAACTTCAAATTGGTGACATAAAAATCAAACAAGTACAGAATTTTAAATATCTGGGAAGTAAAATGCAACGCCAAAATCTGAATACACATTTTAATAGATAAAGATGCCTTCTAAAAACTAAACAAAGTATTAAGAAACAAGAAAACATTATTTTTTTTTGTTTTTTTTTTTTATTTAAAAAAAAAAAAATTTAAAAGTGCTAAACTTCAATATAATATCAATGCTCCAATATAGCAATGAATGCTAGACAGTTTCCTCACAGATGAATAGGGGAACTGAGGCTACAGAAGAATGTTTACAAACATTAGGAAGTTGTAGAGAACCATGATCACTCATGTCCTGAAGGGACATAGCAGACATGAGAGAGATAGTGTGTGTGTTTGTGTAGCATATTTATATTAATGATGAACATTATCTTAATAATATATTATTATCCACTTGAGCTGGTGGCATTCTTTCATGTTAGATATACAGAACAAAGATGAGGATGCTAGTCTAAATATGTGAAATAGATCCTGTTTCTTAAGAAAAGTATAAAAAAAAATTTCAAAAGAGGAATGATTAACAAAAACACTCTGCTAGGTAAACTTGACATATTTTAACAGGATATTAGAATAATCCAGAACCTATACTAGCAGCAAACAGACAACATACAGATACAAAATAAATTCAGTAAATATACAAAAATAGAAAGGGGTGTAAGACAAGGATGGGTCTTATCACCAGACTTATTCAACCTATACAGTGAGACAGTTAGTTCTGAGAGAATTAGATGTCCTACCAGGATTCATTATTGGTGGCCACAATCTTAACATTCAAATGACACAGTGTTGATAGCAGATATAGAAAGGAAACTACTTGAACTCCTACAGAAGGTAATGAAGAAAGAAGAAAGGACTAAACATCAATTGTAAGAAGATGGAATGCATGGTTGTTAGCAAATGAAACAGCCAAAAATGCAAATTAGAAATTGGAAATACCAAAATCAAACAAGGAAAAAGAAATTTAAATACCTCTGAAGTGTTTTAATAGAGGACAAAAAGTGTGACACTGAAATCCAAAAGTGCATTAGGATAGTGAATGATGCCTTCCAAAAACTAAGCAAAATATTAAAAAATAGAAAAATATTGTTAGAAATCGAGAAAAGAGTAAACTATTATGTAATATCATTCCTCTGATATGGCAGTGAATGCAGGATAATCTCTTCAAAGATAAGGAGACTTGAAGCAACAGAAATGTGGTTATACAGGAGGATTCCATGGACCAAACCTGTCAGCAGTGATGAAGTTTTAGTGAAAATGGAAACAATCAGGAGATAGTTGAAGTTTCTAAGGCACATAATTGTGAAAAAAGGATTAGAAAATTTGATACAGAATAGATGGAAGGCAAGAGAGAGGCAAAAAATGTATAACTTACCTAGCAAGCTTGAGTAAATGGATGGTGGAGAAAGGTTTAGGAGAGATAACTAAAAGACAAAATTTATTAAGAGCTACATAGGATAAAAAATTGGGGAGAGCCAAGATCGCCAACATCCTGAGGGTCATGGTACATAGAAGTTTCCACCACTTACATATTTAGCCAATTTACATTTTATCATATTCACAGATAATTACTTGAAGTTTTAAGGCTATGTAAGCCTATAAGTTTATTTTAATTATTATTAAATGGCCACTCATCATTGAAAAATTTCAGTGCTTAATCTTATTTGGGCCAAATACAAATATTGGGAAATTAATTGCATTTTAATTGTTGCTACAATCAAATCTTTATAAATTAACATTTATTAGTAAATGTCTTGCAATTAAACTTTTTTTTCTGATAGATTTAACTGTTGTCCTAATATATTTTTCACCCTGAAATATTGAGTCACTTGTTTGGATATAAAAGGAAAGTATCATCCCTTGATTCCATAAGTGTTCACTGTGCTACAGTTTGAGAGTACCTTCAGTAAAAGTATTAATTTTTTTTTTTAAAGCATTTCACCTCAAGCAAGGCAATAAAGCCACTAAGATGCAAAGGGTTACTGAGTGTTAGAGAATGTGAGAAAAATGCTATTAAGGAGAGAGAAGAATAAAAGAACAGCATTTTAGAAGGCAGAAGATAATAATTGATATTGCATTTAAATTTTGAAGGTCAAAGTTGACTGGAAAGCAAGAAGCCAGAAGAGAGTTCTAAAAGTGAGAAGTGCAATAGAAGGAACCTATTAGCATAGAACTTGTGATTACATCAAACCATTTTAACTGTAAAACAATGATACTTTGCTGCCAATCTAGTACTATGCTTAAATTCATAAAGTCTAGATACTATAGAGAAACATTCATCAGAACATTATAGAAAAGGCACAGGGAAGCTACATTACAGCAGTAGGAAAGTGACTAAAGCTGAGATGCCAGGTCAGGACCAATAACTTGGCAGATTCTTCTTTGGATTTTATCAAAAATCTCTAAATATATAGTAGGAGTACCAGACCAGATGTGGCAGCAATATTCAAAGCAAGGATGAATGCTAGTCTTATAAATATGTAAGATAGATTCTGGTGAGAAAAATTTACTGTTGCATTTGTAATCAGTAGAAAGGGTTTGGATTTCAACTGAGGTCACATTTACATCTGCTCTGCACTCATTCCTTCTGGATAAGCATGAACCCATTCTCCTTTTTCCACTGTCAGGAATTTTGACAAGAACCTTATGGAGAAGAGTACAATCCTGTCAAGAGTTCTATCCATCTTTGTTTAGCAGCATATCGACCTCTATGGGTTATTTAATGCCAAAATCTAAATATTTTGTAAACAAATTTGTATTTTATTTTTCAGAGGGAATAATGGCTTAGTGATACGTCTTACTAATTAACCTATAGCTAGGGGGAGAAGAGGCAGATTCCTACCTTTTCCAAGAGTATTTGCACGTAAGTAAATATAACAAACCCAATGGGAATTGGAACTCAGCTCTCTGATTAACAATTCCAAGCCATTATTCATTACATCACCCACACATCCAAGCTTTACAGCACTTGGTATTCTTAAACAACCACCCATTTAGGCTCAATGTTGCTTAACTTCAGTGATTGTACTGTTCTCAGAGACAACAGGCAATGTCAGGTAACCCTTCTCTTATCTCTTGCCCAATAGATGCCATGAATAACTGCCACCAGTTTGATGGTGGAGGGAATAAATACGGTCAAGTGGAAGTAAACCAATTAAAGATGATAATTGGAGCTGAGAAAGGCACACAAGAAAAATAATATCAAACAAGTGTTTAGCATTTGAAAAGGCAAGGGAAGTCACCATTGATGAAACTTTCTACTCAAATTTGCTTGAATTCTTCACTTCAGTTTCTCTGAGAACATTTTACCTTTATTGATAATTCATTGAGGAAATTAAACATTTTTAGGATCTAATCTTCCTTTTTTTTTTTTATATGGATTTACCATTTTACTCCTTGTCTGAACCGTTATCTCCTGTTACATCAAAAGCTGTTTACCTTTTTGTTATGTTTTACTTCTTTTCTTCTTAACTGAAATTTATATATTTTTATTCTGGATGATTTCCTTTTCTGACTTTGACATATTTTTTGTTGTACAATTGCCAAGTGGATAAAAGCTACCCCCATCACTCTCTCAAAGAAAAAAAAAAAAAAAAAAAAATTAAAATGGTTTCCTGATTGCTTTGTAATATTTCTGTTAAGGCAGCAATGTATTGCAATTAATAAAAGATTATTTTTAATCTCCTACCTCTGGCTCAAGCCTTTATATTGAGACAAATTATCTGTAATGACTTTCATTCATCGATGTTATTGCGCCTTTTTGAGTGGGAAAAGGAAGTTGAATGAAATGGGTGGAAGGAATATACTAAAAAAAAAAAAATGCACATACAACACATTAATATAATTCCATAAATTATACATATTTACCTTTTTATTGTTTTTATCATAACATTTTTATGAACATTTTTTGGTCTTCTTTATGTCTATTTTGTATCAAGACATTTTTTTTTTCCTTTCTTTGTCATGACATATTCCTTAATTGAGAGTTGGGGGTGATTACAGAGACTTGTGCGTCAAAGCTTCAGTTTGGCACAGACCACAAAAATCCAGTCAGTAGATATGGTGCAGTATTCATTTTTACTAAAAATAATTTTTCTTTTATATGCCATATCCCTTTCGGGATGTTGACGATCATGGCTCTCCATAACTTCCTCTCCTTAGTAGCACTAAGCAATGTTTTCCTTTTTACTATCCGTCACAGTCCATGGTCTGCCGTCCATTTAAATTTTTATTTGCTTATGAGTATTTGTTGTTGTTAAAATTTTACAGGCTTATGGCCACATATTAAGCAAGTGGGGTGATGGATAATGGCTCAAAATTGTTAATTAGAGAGCTGAGTTTATTAGGTAGGTTACTTGCTGATTCCCTTTGTTCCTCTTTTTAACTTCAGGATGTCCTGTGAGTGTAAAATTTTCCAAGCCTTTTTCTTGTTTTTTTTTTCTTAATCATTTCACCATGCAAGAGGTTAGAGAATATGCAAAAAAAAAAAAAAAAAAACACTATTAAGGAAAGAGAACAATAAAATAGCAGGAATTAAGAGAACAGATAACAACATTGAATTTAAATTTTTGAAGCTCAAAGTTGACTGAGAAGCAAGAAGCCAGAAGAGAACTCCATAAACAAGATGTACAAAAGAAACTGTTAACATAGAAGTTACAGTTACGTTTAACTATTTTAACTGTAAAATGATGAGACCTTGCTACCAATTAAAGTATTGGGTTTTAATTTATATATAAGTCTTGATAAGTCAACAACCAGCTAACTAGAGATGGTGTCTGAATAAGGTCACCTTGGCAACAGCAAACCTTCTCCTCTATTGGTCCAAAGAAAATTTATGGCTATGCATAAAATGAATATCTGAGATAAGCACATGAAGGGAATAAAGTTTCTTTGCCTCATAAGGGGGTGATATGTGTCACTGAACATAAATACTTACTTTAAGACATTTTTATGTTTATACATTCTTTTTATAGATACAAATATTTAAGTAAATGCTCTGTTTATAATAAACAGTATTAAACAACATTTACCGACCTGAATGTCAGAAATTTTCACAGAAAATATTCGTCCTCTGACAGGATTCGAACCTGTATCCTATACGGAACTGTCATTTAGCTTGACTTGCTTTTAACCGATTTGGCCACAGAGGAGCGTTCGGTTAGCAAAGTCGAATTTATCATATTCAGTGTCTGTGTATGTGTCATCACCAAAATACCTTAACTTTAAAAGTTTAAATTTTAAGAATTTTTTTATTAACAAATTCTATAAGGAAATTCAAAAGGAAACTTAGAGACAAAAAAAAAAAAAAAAAAAAAGAAAAGAACTAAGGGCAAATTTTATTGATTGATAGATTGATTTGTTTTCTATGACTATTAATCCTTTGCAGGTTATTTAAAGCCCAGAAAATATTGTAAGAATTCCTTTTTAGAATTATTTAGTGATACAAGTTTTACTAATTAACACATAGTTAGGGGAGAAGAGGTGGACTCATACTTTCTCCAAGAATAGTTGCTCATATGTGAATATAACAAACACAGTGGAAATTAAGTTCAAAGGCATTATCCATTACATCATTTGCTCAACATGATGCGGCTATAAGCCTGCAAAATTTTAACAATAACAGCAAATACTCATAAGCAATTAAAAATTTAAGATGAAAGTAAAAAATGAAAATAAAAAAGTAAGAAAAATTATTAATAATAGTTAACAATCTATTAAAAACTGAAAATGACAGTAAAATCTAGTTACAAATTAATAATGGATGACAATGCTTCATCTAATGAAAAATTAAGATAGAAGTAAATATAAAATCAAAATGAATAATAAAAATAAAGTTGCAAATAAAGATCATGGAATTAATTGATTTAAAGTTTAAATTTTGTTATGCAATGCTATCAAGTTCTTCTGATATCATAGTTAAAGCAGCTAGTGCATTTAGCCAAGCTTCTAAAAGGTAGAGATCTTTTTTTCCATTCCTGTACTGTTTATTAAACTGCCATAGTTCATTGGCTATAGTAAAAATTGTAATAAAAAAACAACAAAATTATATTGAAAATAAATGAGAAAAAATTAATAATAATATTATATAATAAGCTGATTAATTCTTACATAGCAAAATTTTATGGTTGTTTTATGATCCCCTTCTTCCTAAAAGTAATTAAATCCTTTCAAAAATTATTTTATAGAGACTATGCATAATATTAATAAATTTTGTTAATGGCATTGTAGAATGTAATTAGTTGTTTCCATACAGGAAACATTTAGCATTCATTTACTAAATAATTGAAATTCATACAAATTTTTTCTTAAAGCAGTTTTATAGGAAATTAGACGTCTCAATAATACTGTTAACATTCTTTCTACTATTGATGGTTATTTCCTTCACTTTCGTATTTTTGGGTGTTTTTTTTTTTTTTTTTTTTTGTTTTTTCAAGTGTTTCACCCCAAGCAAGGGGGAGTGCCACTAGTACTCAAGGGGTTACAGAAGGCAGAGAACAAGAGTAAAGAGGCGTGTTTGGGGAGAGGATAAAGAGAAGGACGGGGGGGACACGATCAAGGTATCAGAAGACGTCAATTGACATTACTTGAAGATTATAGTAATCAGGGAAGTGAGGAAGAGAATTCCACAGACTGAAAGTGCAAGAGAAAAAGCTGTTTTAGTAGAAGAGACAGAAACATTTGACCATTTCAACTGTGAAAGGGTTGACTGACATGCCAACTCAGTAGCTCACTTAAATTCATGCAGTCTGGAAAACTGTTGTGAGACCGTAACATACCTACAACATGGACTCTTCCAGGACTATATAAAGTATGCGATATAACACTCTAGGAGAAGAGGAGGAAAGAGAGAGAGAGAGAGAGTATTCTAATACCGTAGTATCAGTCCTGTATGACTACCAATATTGGACACTAGCACATAGTAAGCTCCACTTACACTTACACTATCTTTGTAACCTTTTTGTTTAATATATCTTTCTTACCTTTAATCCGTGTTCCGTGTTTTCCTTCCGTGGTCCCAACTTTGGGCCCACATCAGAAACAGATAAAGCAACTCATTGAATCTGTTGCCGTGAAAATATTTATAGAAGACACAAAGGGAAGCTGCAGCACATCTTGTTTTTGGTAGTGTTGAAAAGGAACATCTTGAATTGTTTTCTCTTCTTGTTACATATGCTATTCATTTATGTTTTTGTTACTGTTGGAAGTGATATGTTTTTTATAATTTTATATTACTGTCTATATTTCTGTATGCTAATACCCTTGGGAAAGGTATGAATCCTCTTCTCCCCCCCCAGCTATGGGTAAATAGCAAGACAAACCAGGTTTTATAGCTTTGGATGGCAACTGGTTTACCACAGGAAGAAATCGCAACATACTGTTGGAAAAAATTTGCCTCGTCAGTCATACATCGAAAGTTACATAAGGCACATAACTTACTGACTTTATTTCTGAGATGAGGTATTGTAATTATTTACACTATTTACAATGTTTGGACTGTTGCTCTCATCTTTGTTGCCTTATGATGTTTTGTCTGTTGTACACTCCTGCCTTCTTCAGACGAGTTATATTGCTCTTTGTGATTTTGTAGTGCCAGTCTATAGAGTCTGATGAAGGCTTGTCTTCTCTGAACCCAAACTTGACTTTTTGATGATAAATTGTATATATATTATTCATTCTTACATTGTAAATACATAATGAATTTTTATTAAAATTAAACATTACTATAATAGTGAACAGTTGAGAAAGTTCAATAATGTCAAAAAACCTGAAAGAAATGATTTGAAAAGAAAATTATTATAATCGCTTTTCTGCCAGATTGATCTGTTTAATTAACCTGATTTTTTTTTCTCATTTCAGGTAAGTTTGAACAATTTTTCAACAAGTTTTGGTAATGTATGACTATTTATTAGCAATGTTTTGTAAGTGCTTTCTTAATCTTAATGTACATTTCTTTTTAACCTTCATCAAAATCCCTCAAAATTAACAGCAAATATTCTTTATTTACTGAAAGCTTATCTACCATTCTAGGGGCTCTCAAATTGCACAAATTATAACACCATTTCTTTTGTGCTATCATGTCTCTCCCCACTTTCCTATCTTTTCTCACTTGAAGCAATGTTTGTCCTATTACTACTTTTCCCAGTTCAGCTATGCATTTAAGCAAGCTCGTTAAGTAGATTACTCTAGTATTATGTAAATGATTGTCTAATTAGTATAGCTAAGGCATAGACTATATAAATGCCCAAGCAGTAAGGGTAGAGTAGCTCTCAGTATACAAGATAAACAAATACTGCTGAACTGATGAAATATGAAATCACACTTCATAACTTTTTGTTTTCATCTGCTCTTCTTGCTTTCAATATGTTCTGTGAATGTCAAACTCTCCAACCTCTCTTTCCTCATTGTGTCCTAGAAATTTAATCTCTTTCTCTCTCTTTTTTGACTCTAAATACAAATATTCTTTTGTTTCTACTTTGCTTAAAACTTCCTTGTTGCTCACATGTTCTATCCATAGTATTTTCAGCATCCTTCTATAGAACTACATATCTGTTGCCTGAAGTCACCTCTTCATCTGTGAAAAAATTGCCCAGACTTTAATGTTGTATCAGAGGATTGATATTACATAGCACTTTAGTACTTTTTGCTTTGTTTCTAAGAAAAATTTTACTGTCTCTCAGACATTGGAGTCAAATTTTTCCTCATCTGTTTGAACACTTCCCATATAGTTAAATCTTTGTACTTGCTTGCTTCTGATATCACCAATTTGTTACTCATATCTTTGGCTGTCTGTCTGTCTTCTGACAATTTATGTTTAGTCCTTTTTTTCTCAGAGAGACAATTAGATATTTAAATTAGTTTGATATGAAAAGTCAAAATGGCTAATTTTAAAACTAATTTTTAGGCTATACATATTAAATTCCAAAGAAGACAAGGTTTTTTTTTGTTTCAAGGTCTCAAATGAACAACTAGAAAATTGTAATTTAGATGAAAACTATGGCTGTGGCAATTTGATTGAAATTGTAGGTTTTTACTGCAGCGTCTTTAGAGGTCAAGTGTTACAAAACAAATGAAACCATAATGTTGAATTAATATTCAAGTGTTGATGACTACTTTGAAAATTTCATGTTTTATTTATTTGAATTTATGTCCATTCCAAAATTATTTCCTTTGTTTATATAAAATTCAATTCATTCAGTGAACCTGTTACTTTAGGAAGAAATGCTGCCTGAAAGTGGTCAGTTTAGAAAATCAGGAAAGATCTTGATTGCCTGTCACCAGAACATTTTTTGATTTGTGTCTCAGCTATAAGAATTTGTACACTTAAATTAGTTTACATCATCTTCACAGGGCAGTGGGATTATTTTCTGGGAGCCAGAGGCCTGATTGCACTTAACTAAGCTAAAGAAGATTTACTCAAATATAGCAAATTTGAATTGTTTTAAATTCTCTAGTTATATAAATCCAGTACAGAAATAGGGTAGTGGAAAAATTAGTCTCACTGGCTTATTGACTGCCATTAACTGCCAATACTGTGAATGATGGAAATGTCTATCTATTAAACTTATAACTCCATAACTATAAATCTGTATGAATGATAAAAATTTCTATTTATTAATACAATGGAACACTGCCACCCTATACGTGCAGGATATGCTCCTTCCTCACTTTCCACTCCCAATAGAGTCCAAAAGTGTCTGTGCGTCCTTGTCAATGACACATTTTTCTCCACCCTACAGCCCCTTTCTCACAGACATGACATCACAAACTTTGCAATGCTCTATTGCTATTTCCATGTTTCAGATGAACTACACCAGTCCTAACCTTCACAGATAAGACCCACCATGCCACACATATTGTAGTGAACCACTCTCATTCCCTTTGTATTCTTTTGGTAAGATATAAGTTCTATCGTGGTGTAGGGCTTAGGGGTTAAAATGGACAGTTGATTTACCCATACCAAGAAGATTAATGAAGGATGATAATGACAAGGGAACACACTTGTAATTTTAACAAAACAAGACAGAAATTCATTTACAAATTTAGTCTAGTGTTAACCGTTATTTTCCATACATATACATATAAGCTGTAGTTCTCTACCTTGATGGTTCTCAGTTCTTGTACAGTGTGAACATCATTGTAAAAAAAAAAAAAAAAAATTACTGCCACATCTATAGAAAAAAAACTGAGCTACTCCTTTCACAATTATTGAAATCATTGTTAACTAGTTCCATACCTGTTGCTTCACTCACAGCAAGGTGATAATAATTAAAATCTAAATTGTTTAAATACAGGAGGAGCCCTAAAAATGACATTAAATTCCTGGTGTATAATTTTTTCCTGTTACCCAGGGTTTGTGTCCATGTATATTTACTCAGGCATCCCACAAAGGCTGGATGTGACATAAGGTCATTTTAACATGAGGAGTGCCATATACATATGTATGCATTTTTTTTTTTTTTTAAGCATTTCACCCCAAGCAAGTGCCACTAGAATACAAGGGGTGACAGAGTGAAAGTAATACTAAACAGGGATGGTTGAGGAAAGGATAAAAAGAAAGATGGGGATCAAGATCAAGGCATCAGAAGATGCTGATTGACATTACATTTAAATTTTTGAAGATTATAGTTATCAGGGAAGCAAGTAAGAGGAAAGGAGTTCCATTGTCCGGAAATGCAAGAGAAGCTGTTGGAGTAGAAGGGGTGGTTACATTTAACTGTTTCCACAGTAAAAGTAGAATGCTTAAATTCATACAGTTGAAGCACCAGTGAAAATAGCTCATCAGAGCAGTTGCCATGAAAATATTTGTAGAAAAGACAGAGGAAAGCCACATTATGTCTGTAAGAAAGTGATTGGAGTCAAGATGCCAGGTCAGGACATATCACATTACATATCCATCTTTGTATTTTGTCGAGAAACTCGAGATGAACATCAGGGGCACCAGACCATATATGACAACAGTATTCAATGCAAGGACAAATGGTAGATTTGAAGGAAGGACTCAGATGAGAAAAACCTTCTGGCATGACACAGAGAACCAACTTCCTTGTAGTAGATGAAGCTATTGATTCAATGTAGTTGTTCCACCTCAAGTCAGTGGAAAACATAGACCAAGAAGACGCAGAGAGATGCTCATGTGAAGTTGAGCATCAGCCATGCTGATAGGAGTCAGGGAGGTTTCTCTATGGCAGGTAAATGAGAACAGTTTCATTTTGGGGGCATTAAAGTTTACAAGCCATTAATGCCCCAGTCAACCAAAGATTGGAGGTCCATTTTGAGACCAGTGGCCAGGTTAACTTTGTCAGCAATGCTGGATTTACTATTGAGACAGGAGTAAATGGTAGTGCTGTCTGCATAGATGCCTACTTGAGAACTGATGACATCAGGAAGATTGTTGATGAAGATCAGAAACGGTGTAGGATGCAGGATAGAGCCTTGGGGAACACCAGTGTTCACATGAAAGGAACTGTAGGAGAACCCATTTAGGACGACCTTCATTTCACATTTTAACAGGAATGATTGTATTAAATCAAATAATCGTTCTGTAATATCATGTCCCTGTAGCTTAGAATGCTGGCATGCCAAATCCTATTAAATGCCTTAGAGATATCTAGAGCTACAGCTCAAGCTTTGCCATTATTATCAAGAATTGGTATACAAGTTCAGTTATGGCCATAAGCACCTCAGCGGTAGACCTGGCAAAGTGGAAACCATATTGTTTGTCAAAGAGTAGATTATGGGCAGTAAGGTGCTTGACCACTTTGGTATTGATTAAAACCTTGAAGATTTTGCTGAAGAGTGATAGGAGACTGATAGGATGGTAGTTAGATGGGTCAGAAGGGTCTCCAGAATTTTTAAAAACAGGGACAACAAATGAAGATTCAACAGGCTGGAAAGCAAGAGTCAGCAAGGAAACAGTCATATAGTTTGGAGAGAACTGGAGCCAGCTCATGAGCACATTTCTTTAGGACCAAGGTTGGTATCACGTCACCACCGCTTGTTTTATGAGAGCCTAATTTAGAGATGATGCCCAATACCATTGACAGGGTTATGCTCATCTCACTCAATAGAGCCTCAGTTCTGGGGGGAAAATCAGGTGTGGATAATCTTGTAATTTAATTTTCATAGCATTGGATGAATGCAAAAAGAGGATGCTATTATTATTGCAGGAGTTGTGAACTTTGACCCTGATGAACAGAAAACTTCCCCTCTCCAACATTATGACATTTTCATTAAAGAAGATTATTTCCATCCTGGGTAAGACAATAAACGACGTCCGACAGCAAGGCCTCTGATCAAGAGGTTTTGAGGAGCATGGAAACACCTCTTAATTGCTGGTGTTTCCATGTCCACTCTGACCTGGGTGGTAGCACCTGTTAGCATCCCAGCTACGGGCAATTAGTTAACCCCAAAACTGGGGTCAAAACACTTTCATATTGTAAAAATAGGTTTTAATATCAGAAATACTTTGTAAGAAATTATTACCAGCAATAAATCTTTGAGGAAAAAATTATTACCAGCAATACATTTTTGAAAAAAAAATATATTACCAGCAATAAAAATTGTTGGCATTAAACAACCCATTGAGGTTGATATGCCATAAAACAAACCAAACCAAAGATTATTTTTCACACTAAGTACAGGAAATAATATATCTATGGCAGTTTATTCAACTTGAGAATTTTAGTTATTATGGGTTTTCATAAAATAAAACTTTGCTATGTGGCCCAGATTACTGGGGGATGTGTGTTTTTATCAAGTCATCATCTCTAGGTAGGTTGTCAATCAATAAGTTGCTATGTTTATTACATTCCCTTATGCACAAATATCCTTGAGGAAGGAAGGAATTTGTCACCCCCAGCACCCACCTAGCTATGTGTTAAATATTAGGAGTTTTATCTGAAAAAATCATTATCTTCCAAAAATTTGCCCATGAAAAAAAATCAAAAATATCATACAATCCAAAATGTTTTGGCTTTAAATGACCTACAAATGATTGATAAACCATAAAAAATAAACTTAGTACCACATTGAATTTAGTGATCATTGTTGCCCTTCTCCTAGACTGGTTGCTAGCTAAGGCTAGAGAGCTCAGTCTGGTAAATGGTATTTGTGCAAAAATGTAATGGAATTTGAATTTGGGTCATGTTGTAGCATACCTACGGATGATAATGGGTATGTCCCCATTCACATAAATACAGTAGTAAATACTGTATGTTGGTCTGCAGTTGAAGATTCATTGTGGAATTCACTTAATTCACTACTAGCAGTTGGCTACTTCTGTGCACTGCTGGCAAATCTTATATGTGTTGTTCTTGTCCTAAGTATTATCGTTCATTACCAAACCTTTGTTTAATTATTCTATTTAATAACCTTCCCTAGGTTACAACAGGTTTCCAATGTCTCTTTCCAAGATGCTAACCAATACACTAATTGCATAATCTATGAAGGAAATGAGTTTTTATCAAATAGATATTTAAGAATAATTTTTGTGTTGGAATAAAATTAACAAATGTTAATTATTATGAAACATTTTGACTGGATTAAAAAAAAATAAAACAATTCTTCTTCCTTCTGTTTTTTCTACAAATATTTTCATGGCAATTGCACTGGTGATCTTTCTTCTTTGGTGCTGCAACTGCATGAATTTAAGTGTGCTACTAGATTGGCAGCTTGGTCTCACCGCTTTATTGTTGTAATATCTTGATGCAAACGTCGGTTCTATTCTAAGTTTCTTTTTTTTTTGCACTTCTCACCTGTGGAAATCCCTTCTGGTTTCTTGCTTCCCTGCCACCTAAAATCTTCAAAAATTTTAAATGCAACATCAAACACCATCACCTGTCTTCTTAAACCTTGTCCTTTCCTCCCTTCTCACTAAAGCCTTCTCATGCTCTTTCACACCTTGTAATCTGCTGCATTCTAGTGGCATTGTTACCTTGCTTGGGGTGAAATGATGAAAAAACTGTCTCCAACTTCAGGTTAAACATTAACCTCCCAGGTACTTCACCTTTTGCATATGTCATGAATGGATTTTTGTTTATGCACAAGACAAAAGAAGATAAAAATTGAATAAGAAATTGAAATTGGCAAAGAATAAAGAAAAGTATATTCTTTAAGATTTTGTTAGTTCTTTGACTAAAATAATATCTGGTAATTTCGGGAATAAATTTATTCTGTTGAAGATGAAAGTCCCAAATATTAGGATCTAGTACAGCTATTGTCATGACGTTAATTCATTTTAAAAGTTCAGTTGTCATAATTTCTTCCAGAAACCTGATGTCTCTGCCATGTAGCCTTGTTAATTGTAATGTAATTTTTATCATCTGCTCTTCTAAATTAAGATTATAATAATTGTTACAAACCCAGTGCTAATATTTGTGACAACAACATTTGTTACTTTGTCAGTGGGGCAAGGTAGAGTGTAATTGTGTAGATATGATAATTCTTTCGACATAATCCTTGTACGTATTGACTTTAAAATACTGAATATCCAGGCAGCTTTCAATTTTTGGCAGCAAAAGCAATAAAATGTTAGTGGTTCGTCATTCTCTCTTTCCTTTTTGGAAATTTATTCTTTTATTTTTGGTGGCTACTCCCAAGGAAAAGAGGAACAAAAAGCACACTTGTGCTTAGAATCAGAAAGAGATAGTTGAAATTTCTGGGACACATAAAGAGAAAAGATGACTCGGAGAGTTTGACACTTACAGGACACATCAAATTCAAGAAGGGCAGAAGGAAACTGAGTAAATGACTTGTCAAACAGGAGCAAGGAGGAATACTAAGGGAATAAACATTGCTTGGAGCTACAAAGTATAGGGAGTTGTGGAGAGCTCGGATAGCCTATATCCTAATGGGACATGGCATATAAAACATAGATTTGAAAATCTTGCCACATCATTTTTTCTTCTTTGTCCGTTATTTATTACGTAAATATTTAAAGATATTTGATGGATTTATCATATATAATCCCTAAAAATGAATCAGGCTTACACTTGGGCAAAAAAAAAAAATGTCTGTCAGTAATCATTGTTTTTACTGATAGTCTCAGGCCAAGAATGAAGTTCTTCACTACTCTTCCCCTACTCAAATTGTCTCGTATTGCTACACAGGTCATTTCAAATGACACTAAATTGTAGCCACATCAGGAAATACTGAAGAGGAAAAAAGATGTCATTTTCATTTTGTAAAAACTGAACAAAAATGTTTCTTTTTTAATCTGGTTCTTCATTCTAAAGTCTTGTCTGTAAAACTCAAACTTACAGTATCACCTACTCCTCTATCATATATTCTTTATGTTGTAACCTAGGGAAGGTTACTGAATAGAATAATGACATGAAGTTTGGTAATGAATGATAATACTTAGGACATGAACAACACATATAAGATTCACCAGCATCACATAGAAGTAATCAACTGCTTGAAGTGAGTCACGTGAATTCCACAATGAATCTTCAACTGCAGTCCAACATACAGTATTTACTACTGTATTTATGTAAACGGGGGACATACCCATTATCGTCTCTAGGTATGCTACACCTTATAATCTATTTGTACACTTATAGGCTTGTAAGTGATATTTCTTGTTGGAAATTTGCTTTATTTGGTGGAAAGTGTCCTCAGTATTTGAATATATAAACAGTGTGAACATAAAAATCAGCACTGTATTACTTAAATGATCATGGGATACTCCTCTTTGTGGGGACTTTATATGTACCTATAGAAAGTGTTAGAAGTGGGGACTTGTGTATCCTATTTTTTTTTTTTTTAGGAATAATATTTTAATATTATTATGTAAATAAATACTCTATCAACAGGTTAATCTTCTTTTTTCTTTTTTATGATTATGATGGTAATAAAAATAAAAGCATTTTTGTTGTGCATGAAAAACATTTACAAGAGAGAAAGTGTTAAATGTGTAAATGTCTTTGTCTTAAAGTGTTATCATACAATACAACTTTCTTTGCCTCCAATTCTTACTCTTGTTAAACAACACTTATCCACAAACTAATGTGAGAAAATCAGTGTTTTCAATTTAAAAATAACATCTCTATTAATGGCTGTTTCATTCCAGGTTGTCATTTCTGGCAAAGAAGGATATGTTAATGCTTAGAAAGCCTCATATATATATTACATAAATTGCATGCACACCTCCGTATTCCCTTCTCACTATATATATATATATATATATATATATATATATATATATATATATATATATATGGTGTTTGCATGAGATTTTAAAAAATAGAAGAATTTTTTTTCTCTGGAAATTCTGTTGATTTGACATTCCCTATCTTGGAGACTTAACGGCCATTCTTTTTTTAAAAATTTTTTTTGAGGAAATCCAAACACTTTCCCCAAATCAATTTCGTTTGCTTGTGGCACTTTTCTCCCATTGTGCTCTCCTCCACTTATTTCTTGATTTTTTTATTTTTAATTCTTTTGTACTTTTGTTTTTCATCTTTTCATTTTTTTTAATGTCTACTTATAATGAATGATTTCTTCTCCAAAGATATACACTGGAAGCATTTGTTAATCTCAAAAAAAAGTTTGGTCTTATTTTCAAATTGATAAATGGTCATTAGTTGTGATGGCAGCCAATTGATTCATGATGACACACATTTTTTTTTGTCTGTCAGGTAGAAATTGTCTCCAATTATGTTCAAGAATGACAAATACAGAAGGGAGAAACTTCTAAGAAAATAAACTTGCATCATACACAGGTTGTGTAATTGTTTTCAGTACAAGAAATGGATTCAGTAGCCCTAGTTCAAATTCCAGTCAAAGCTATTGTTTTCACATTATTTTAATGTCTTTGGAAGTACAACTTAATTCCTACCTATTGATAAAATAGATCAAACTGGGCTCTCTATATTTAGTAGGGCAGTCAGTCTAGAAGGACAGCAGTTAGTCAGTTATATGCCATCAGTGATACACGCTTAGGTGATCATGTATCTTTCAATACATGACTGATGAGGCATATTTTTTTCCCCGCAGAAGGT
Source organism: Acanthosepion lycidas (assembly GCA_963932145.1). Lineage (NCBI taxonomy): Eukaryota > Metazoa > Mollusca > Cephalopoda > Sepiida > Sepiidae > Acanthosepion > Acanthosepion lycidas. Next base: position 73,790,657 of record OZ010589.1, read on the forward strand.
TGCTATTTCATCCTGCAGTAGACCAATTGCCATCCAAGGCTATAGAACCTGGTCTGTCCTGCTATTTACCCATATCTGGGGTGGTGGGGAGAAGAGGATTCATACCTTTCCCAAGGGTATTAGCACGGAAGTGAATGTAAAAGATTTGAATTTGAGCTGCTATCTATTACTCCTCCAACACTGAATTCATAACAGAAAGAAAGCAACAGGAAACCACTCCACTACCTTTACCCATAACAGTCATTGGTATTCATAATTTGAATAAGTTTTCTTGATCCAAGATTATTTTTCAAATATATACCTTGTAACATAAAGAGTAGAAGAGTGAAATTCTCAATTGTTACTTACTTTTAAGCATCTTGATGAATATTGAATTTGATCTGTTTTAATTGGTATACTTATAATCGGGAAGCTTATTTTCACCAGTAACTTTTTCAATGATTAGCAGGATGCTGGATATAGGAAGAGAGAGAAACTATTAAGGCCTCAAGATGAGTCAAAGCTTCAAAAACATTTTTTTTACTGATAATGATAATCTGAAATAATTGCCCCACTGAATGTTTTCCTTTTGAAAAGGAAATTGAAAATCTTTTCTTTTTTTTATGTTCACTAGCCTTTCAAAATGAAATGTTTGAGATGTTATTATTTACACTTGGACTAATGCCTTCATCAATATTTCAGCCATTGTGCCTTCATCATGCAACTAATCTGAGTAACCTTCAGGTAATTTGGATTCGGACCCATTATTTAATCTATGGTAGGAAGCATGTCCTTGTTTCACTGTCCATTTCTAAGGAAATCTCATCACTCTTATTTAGTGCTGCTCAGTTATTGCAAGCTCTTTTTTGAGCCTCAGACTGTATTATCCTCACAATTACTATGCTATCAAGTTCACAAATCAACACATAAATCCGCTGGGCTATTATTTCATTTCGAACCTAGAACTTGGAGCCTTAGATTTCATGTTCATAAGTTTTGCCAGCTTGATCTCATTTGCTAATTTAGGAACTTGATCTACAATTCATGAACTTCGTGAAAAAGGGAAACAAAACAAAATCATTCCACTTTTGGTGTCTTGTTCTTATGTAAAGTTTTGTTTTGAATTTTTTTTTTTTTTTTTTTTACAGCTGTGTAAAACAAATGCTGAAAAATCAGTAGTAAAATTAATTTAAAAAAAATCCTTCTAATGTACTGTACTTAAAATGTCAGTTAATGTATTTTTTTTTTCAATTATATATGCTTTTTGTCCAGTATTTTGTATTACTGTTCAGATAGATTAAAAGAATAATTTGTGTTTATTACCGTTTTTTGTTTGTATTACATTGCCATAAAAAAGATTTTTTCTTGAGGAAGGATGTATAATGGTATTGGCTGAAAAATTGTTTTGACAATCTCAGCAACACCAAAAGATCCACTTGTCTGAAAAATGGCTAGGATGTTAATGATTCATCTTCAAATTAGAAGTAAAATCAAATTAAATCATAAAATTTTGGTCAAGGCCAATTAGCATTCACTTGGAATGTAGAGAAAAATGAGATGAAAAACTATTTAGACTATAGGTCTAAACGTTGTGTGTGATTAATAGATTAGAAACCTGAGAGTAAAAAAACAACTGATAAATAGCTTGCCAAAAATCTATAAGTTAGGTTGTTTGAATACTTTTTACTATTTTCTTGTATTGGTCCTAGAATATTAAACTGACAGAACCAAAATCAAGAGCCAAATTTACATTATCCATTAAATTGATGTGTTATGAAAAGCAATGGCAATAAGATAAACATCTTTCACATTTGAGATGTCATTGTGAGGATTTGGATAATTAAATAAGCAATTAAATCTATCTATCTATCTATCTATCTATCTATATATATATATATATATATATATATATATATATATATATATATATATATAAAATTCTGTGACTTCCATTTGTCTGTCACACACTCTAAAAATAACCACTCAAAACCAAATTTTGGCAAGAAATGCAAACAGGTAATGTGGTATAAAGTACAGTTGCTTTTACTAGGGTGCATAGCTTAATACAATAAATTTTCATTAATTTTGGGGAAAAATTAAAAGTTTTATTATTTAACATATTCCCACTAATTTAAAAACAATTTAATGATTAAAATAACAAATACTTATTTAATAAAAACTGCAATATTGTTTTTTGCATGTCTTTTTAAGTTTTTATATACAATAATTCCATTTCCATTTTGCCCATGTTTGTGAGAACAATAAACAAATTTGGCTCCATAAAGAAATATTTATATATGGCCAGTTATATGTTGCATGCTCAAGAGTAAGAAATCCATTGAATTTAATCTTTGCTGTTAAAAAGGGAAAAAAAGAGATTCTTAAAAAAATATTGTTCACCATGAAGTCCTCTAAAATTAAAGAAATTTCTAAACCACAAAATAGGGTTTTTGTACTTTTTCAAACAAATCAGCTTTTTCATTGATTGGTTTGCAAAATTGAATGAAATGTAGAGTTTGTAAATCTCAAAAGAAAATGTTAGTGATAACTTCAACAATACTAAATTCTGTGAGGATTTAAACATGCTAATGTGCGTTGCAAAAAATTCTTCTATGTGAAAAAGAGAAAACAAAAATGGTGAATATTTATGATCCACACTAATGATACCGGAACGAAAATTTTAATCTTTAGTTATTTAATGGCAAGAACTTTTGTGAAATATTAGGTGGATTCATAAATAATTAAAATTGTTATTTTATCAATGATATGCTTTGTTTTCTTGGATATGAGCATATAATAACGAAACACTAACCTTGCCAACTTTCCATACATTTGGCATATGGTAGATTGTGATGTGTTTAACACTATTGATTATTCCTGAACGCATTGCCAGAGATTGCTTTTCACTAATGATTTTAGAGATTCATCGTCAAAGTCTGTTGAATGCCCCAGTTCATCTTCCAGCAATGTTTCTCCAGAACAAAATTTTGCAAATCAATTTCATATTTACCAGTCAGTTATGACTCTTTACATAATTTTATAGATGTCTACCTAGCACTATTCCCTTGCTTAAACTCCCATAAAATTATCTGGCATAAATGCACTTTCACTCTCTCCATTAGTGGAGGTTAAAAATTCTATTCTTTAATCCACTGCGTATATGGCCACTACCCTACAAAATTGAAGGCATATTTGTGTACTCCAAATTTATTCTTAAGTGCTACTGATGATTCATACTCAGTGGTGGCATCCTACCAGTTCTTAAAATTATAAAAGTTTAGTGAGCTGGTTGTTGGATTATCCAAAAATAATTTTATATATTAACAGTCAATATATAATAGTTAAAAATATAATTAATACCATTACTGTAACTTCTGCAGAGGCTGAAAGAGGGTTTTGTGATGACCGTAATTTATTCTGACAAAAAAGTCATCTTGAAGTAATGTAGCAAATCTTCTAGTCATAAATTTGATAGGTCTTCCATTGGATCTTTGAGACTGCACCAATTCAGTTTGAATGTGGCTAAGAAAACATAACATAGCTGATGACATTAGAGTCAAAAAGCATCCTATTTATGAACAGAAATATGATGAGAACAGAATTTCAACCAGGAAATATTTTAATAAATAAATCTTTTCTATTAAATTATCAAAATGGTTTAATTCTTTTTGATGCTATAAAGTGATTTATTTCCATTCTCAGATTGAAAAGTAAATATGCAGAATAAGTTCCTAAAGATTATCTACTTTTATAGAACTAGTTCCTGAAAATTTGGGATCCCATTATTGCTTAGGATGATACCTTCATCAACTGAATTGGTTCCCAAACAAGGAAATTACTAATGACTCAACTTAATGAAACAAAAAGTGGTTAATGTTGATAGAAATAGATTCAACTTGACAGATATTCATGCTCTCACACTTTGGCTTATTGTTTGTTTGTTTGTTTGTTTAGCAGCATATCAATTCCTTATGGGTCATTTAGTGCCAAAATTTAAATTTCTTGGGCACTTGAGTAATTTTTCTTTTAAATCTACTGCTGGTATTTTTTTAGCTATGAAAATGTATTTTTATGCTTTCATTTTTTTTTACCCCACTTTGGAGGTTCACTATTTGCCCATAGTTGGGACCCTAACAAGTGCTACCTTGCCCAGGTCAGGGTGGACCTGGGAAAAGTGACAATTAAGAGGTGATTCTATTCCTCAGAACCTCTCAATCAGAGGTTTTCCTACCGGATTTGGTGTATTGTCATACCCAGGATGACTTTGGCTTATTCAACTCCTGGTTTTAAATTTTTGCCTGGCTGTGGTACTCATTTGCCTTGAGCCTGCTTCTTATGTAGTTTAAATTTATTCCCTTTTTTTGCTACATGAAAATCAAAACTATGTATGTCACTTAAAATCCACAAATACCTTTTTATAAATGAAGAATTAATAGATTTTTTCCTATCTCAGATTTGCATTCATCTTCGTTTAACAAGTGTTATTGCTGAGGTATTGCTTTTCCAATGACAACCTTTTTGTCAGTATTACAGGTACATAATACAGAATGTCCCACAAGTTGAGTAATTAAAAAGTACTCTGTACACATATTTTTTTTTTGCTTTATTTTGCTATAATAGAAACTGAAGTTGTTTAAATATCTGCTGTGATATTTTTTGCTGGTGTGGCTCTCTCCTGTTCATCAGTAGGTGTCAGTTAACCTATCATGATGAACATTTATTTGAGCAATCTAGGCATTCAAATCTTTACAGAAAGCAGTTATGCATGAATTTTAATCCCTCCAGAAAAAAATCACCTGTGTGTAATGCAACCAGCCACCGAAAATAAAAGATTCTTAACCTCTTCAAAAAAAAAAAAAAAAGAAAAAAAGAAGTTACCTGTGTATAGTGTGACCCCACCCCTATTTTTTGCACAAATAAACTGATCATAAAAACTCACACTCTACTCAACTATATACAATATATATGCAAATTTGATGGAGAAAAAAATAATTTCCTTACTGCATTTGATGTCTAATGCCTAATTAGGATAAATTCACAAATGAACTGATAGATGATTAGGTGTTTAATTAGATCATGAATTATTATAATCAATATTTACAACTTATCATAATAAACTTTTATCTTATTATTGAGTGAGAAAGCAGCATGCCAACAAAATGACACTGGGGTAGAAACATACAAAGCTCAATATATCCATTATGATATAGGTATGCTCGATATATACTTCACAGCTAAATGCGTGTGATATGGTCACAAGTTTTTGATAAAAGCAGTTCATAACCTTGCCAGTGTATTCTGGTTAGAAATAACAGGTGTTCCAATAACTTGGACCAATTTTAAATGTGAATTAAGTTTAAGCATCTAATGACTTTCTCTTTTTCTTTCAGATTTAACAACTTAAATCTTTGGCAATTTCAACCATGGAAAGATTAACAATTAAACAATGTGTTAAAGTTATCGAAGCCTATTATGAAAATGGGCGTTCAAATAGAAATGAATTTTATGAACTTTGATTTTTTTTGGTCAACATAATTGACCAATTGAGAGTGTAATTGAAAACAATGTAGCGTTGTTGTGGAGAGGTTCAATTCCTGCATGTGATGTCGAATAGAGCTGTCTGGATTTTCAGTCACATTCTTCTGCACCGCAGCAATGTTTTCAACTGAACAGTGTAAATGAGCATGCAATGGTGTTTACACATCTGCCACCAACCCAGTTTGTTTGAGTTTACGAACAAATTTTTCCAATTGCACTCTTGAAACTTTAACACATTGTTTGATTGTTAATCTTTCCATGGTTGAAATTGCCAAAGACTTAAGTTGTTAAATCTGAAAGAAAAAGAAAATAAATCAGTAGACACTTAAACTTAATTCACATTTAAAATTGGTCCAAGTTATTGGAACACCCTTCACCTTCATATCGGTAACCTCGTCAACAGAGATGATCTCTGAATGATGCTGTTTCCCCCTCACCTTGGTTGGCTTATCCTTAAAAGTTAAATGAAAACACTGTGAACACCCAGCCATGAAGTTCCTCATCTGAGATGCAGAAATTGCATGACCTTCCAGGGATATGCCAAACTGCTTAAAGTCGGGCAACTGACAAGCAGATCTATCGTACTGAATAGTATATTTACTGTAGCCTATCACAGACATGTTAACACCTTCAATTAGCTAAGATCAGTCATGCCTGCTGTAGTATCAGGGTATTTTTTATTATTATTTGATTTGATATCCTTTCCAACTCAGATGTTAGAGTCACTTGATCTGGGTCTTATCTCTCACTCACAGCTTAGAGACCAACACTTTCCTGAACGTATGAGCTTTTCCAAAAACCTATGCATTCTCATTTATTGTCATGTGTCTCCAAGGTGTCTTGTGAAGTATAAAGATTCCTGGAAGTATAGTGCCAAAGGCACCAAACACAAAAGGGGATAACTTGAACTGCTGTTTGTGAACATTTACCATGCCAGGTTTTGGTACCTCTCTATTTTTACCTGTTCCACCTTACTGACTTCTTTTGCTTTCTGTTTAGTTTACCCCCTTACTAGGTCATTAGCCAAAACCTGGCATAAGGCAACCTGGTAAATATATGCATTCTGTTTGCACAAATTCTGACATTAAGTGATATTTAACATATACTGTATTTATATTTTCTTTACATTAATAATACTCTCCTTGGCATCTTGGCTGCCTTATTCTTAAAACTTAAATGAAAACCCTGTCAACACCCAGCCATGAAGTTCCCCCACAGAGATGCAGAGATTGTCAGGTCTTTCAGGATATGCCCAATTAGTTAAGGTCAGGCAACTGACAAGCAGATCTGTGGTACTGAATGGGATATTTACTGTAGCCTATCATATACATGTTAACACCTCGAATTAGCAATTTTTGAATCTCTTGTAAACAGGGACTTCTAGAAGGCTCATTCTTTTTGCATTTAATTGTTTACCTCATGGCTGAAGAATCTGGCAATGATTCCAGTGTAACCTGAGGTACATTTGCTAATACTTATTACTGCACTTGGCTTTTCAACAGTGACTTTGGCACATTTCAAGGCTGTGTATACTTTAGGCACTTCTACATTGGACACTGATGAATTGTGGGAATGCTTGTTCCCACTTCCTTGATAACTACTCCAAATTTCATATGAATCCTTGCATTGCAACAAGAGCCTTGGTTACAATGCCAAAATTTTATGTTCCTTTGTCTTTTAACAACCTTATCAAATACAAATAAATGGTCTTCACGTGCAAATATTTCTTTTCCTTTTTGACTAAGAATTTCCATTTTCAGTGTGGTGGAAAGTTTGAAAATTAAACACTGGTGATGAATCAATAGTGATGAAATTTCCCCTCCTGTGTCAATATGAATGGTAAAGTACCAAAGAATAATGACCCCACAGCTTTCTATAAACTTTTTCAGGTGAGGTCCATAGCATTTTTCAGCATGTGGTGCACTCTAATGTATCAGATGTATCTTCCAGTACTGCCCAATCTTATGTCGTTATTAGTTTTCTTTCAGCATCAAAATTGAACAGCCAGATGTTCAGTGGTCAATAGTCTCAACATGTAATTTACATAGTGAGTCTGCACCATTCTTTATTATGGTGCAGACATCAATATGTAGATTATTACTGTCATTAATTTTATTAATGATTTTACATCTGAACTGATTAAACCATAATTGTCTCAATTTCACAGATGCAGCATTGAGATTATATGTTTCAATTAAAAAAATAATATCAGTTACTTGGAAGACTGTAAAAAGCACCTAGAGCAGCTCTTTGCTAAGAAAGATAAAAAAATTTCTGGAAGTTAAGATGCCTAAAAGATGGCAAAAGATAGGAAAAGAAAACTGTAAATGTACTGTACAATAAACATGAAAAAAAATTTTTTTACTTAAAACCTTTCACATTACCAAATGGATATTTGATTATTAAATGTTTTTAATATTTTAATGTTTATTTACATCATCATCAGAAGTATTCTGATATTCTGAGAATGAATTAACAACTCTTGTTTGATAATTGAATATTGATTACCTACAAATACATTTTTCAAAGTTGCTTTTATTCTTTCTATCTTATTAATGTCATTATAATACACAAAGCAATTACTTCTGTTGAAAACATTATTTTCTTGATTTTTCTATGTTTAATATGAATGGATCAAGAACAGTAGACAGTTTCAAAAAGCTTAAGATAGCAACATATAAGAAAATAATTTGGGTATTCTGATGAACATGCATTTTAAAAGAACAAGGTTGATTTTCTCAAAATAGTAATTTTCTTTTGGTGAAATTAGCTGTTGTTTTATAAAGAAACATTTGAAATTCATTGATCGAACAGTGTTACTGTCAGTGGAAATTTATAAAGTTGTTTTTTAAAAATAACTTTCAGGAAATTAGTCTTTTCAAGCCCATTAACTGTTATCACTCTTTCTTGTATTCATCGGATTTTCCTTCCAAATCTGTCATTTAAGGTAGTTTGGAAAATTAACAACTTGATTTTATCATTGTTTTCCATTCTAGTTACATGTGCTACACATTTTTGTTACTGGTCTGTTGTTAGTCTTCAAGTGGTGTGGTTTCTGTTATTTTGTAAAGTTCTCTGTTTTTGGTGTCAGTCTATAGAGTCTGGTAAAAGATAATCTTAAAACCACAAGAAATGATTTGCTTGAAAACATTTTAATCAGTGTTCTGAGAAAATAGTTGCATATACATCATAGTTTAAAAATTTCAGAACAAATTGGATAATATTCATATGAGAATTTAAATCTGACAATGGTATTTGAGAGCACAATATATTAGCAATGCTGTGGTCATCAATTGGTATCAATGGGTCAAGTTCAAATATCAGGTGAGGTTGATGTGTTTTCACACTAATACTCTTTGGAAAGGCATGAACCCATTACTCCTACCCAGCCAAAAGTAAATATTGGTTAAGACTAGGCCTTTTATTAATGGGGAGATAATCAGTGAGAATTTTGCTGTTGCTGCACGACATGTTTTGTGTCAATAACCTTACAGTTCTAGATGCCTTGTCCTTTCAGAACATTGATGATTGTGGTTTTCAGCAATTTCTTGTCCTTTGTACTTGCGAAAGTAATTTTGCATTTTTGTTATCTCCTAAATCTTGCTATTCCATCCATTTGCTCATACTTGCTAGGTAGTTTATATGCTGTTTTCCTCTATATCTCTTGCCTTCAATCTGTCCTGTGAGTATCAAATTTTCCAAATCCTCTTTCCTCATTGTGTACCCTAAATTCCAACTATATCTTTTTGATAAGTATAAGTGTCCTTTTTGTTTCCATTTTCCCTAAGAATTTTGTTGCTCACATGTTGCCACTTGCCTTCAATATGTCCTGTGAGTGTTAAATTTTCCAGGCCTTCTTTTCTCATTATATATCCCAGAAAATTCAATTTTTTCTGATTTTATATATAATTTTCCTTAAAACTTACTTGTTGCTGACTTGTTCTATCCAGGGTATTCCCAGCATCCTTCTCTAGAACTACATCCCTTTGTCCTGAGGCTTTTCAACATTCACTGCCCTATTGAAATGATATTCTGTAACAGTTCAGTACTCTTAAAAAAAGTTTACGATGAAGTAATGGATAGTAACTCGGATTGAGGAATCAGAGAGCCAAGTTCGAATTCCAGTCAAATGTATTACGTTCACTTACATGCTAATACCCTTGGGAAAGGTATGAATCCTCTTCTTCTCCCCCACCATCTATGGGTAAATAGCAGGACAGACCGGGTTCTGTAGCCTTGGATGGCAACTGATCTACTGCAGAAAGAATTGGCAACCTACTGCAGGAAAAAATCTGTCTTGTCAGTCATGTATTGAAAGACACATAATCGCCTAAGTATGTATCACACATGGCACATAACTGACTTCAACTGTGATTTCTTTGTTACTTAAGCAAATTAAACTGCCATTTTCAACTTCACAAACCAGTTTCACCAAGATTCACTGAGACTTGAACTGAAGCCTTAGTACCCTCCAGCCTCCATTTTATAACCACTGATCAAGAACTGTGTTCAAGTTACAGAGTTTTTTTGACTCACTTGTGAACTATAAGCATTGATCTGTAAACATTGAACAGTGTTCGTCATTGATTGATTTGTAAGTACCGGAAAAGAAAACGAGAATGAAAACAGAATCCATATTAGCTTCTTTGCTTCTTGTCCTTATGACTGCTACACCATCTGCCGTTACTTACTGCGCACACAAGTGGACACAGAAAAATTCTGTGCTGCTACTACTACTACTACTGCTTCTGCTGCTATCTTCTTGGCAGGCAATCAGCACATTAAGAAACAACAATGTTTATGAACAGCTTTTAGCAAGCAAGTAGCGTCTTAAAGAGCTCATGAGGATGGCCAGGATTTAGGTTTTAGTAGCATGAGAAAAATTTTAAATTGAAAGCAGATATAATGCTTGCTTGTTTACCATTATATTTGAGGCAGAAACAGAAAGATATTTGTTAAAACATAGTTTGATCTAACAGATCAAACAAAGTTTGTAAGAGCATGTTACGCCAATCTTTCAAAAGGAATTGGTTTGCCTTGAAAATCAGCACTCAGAATCAAATTGTGTAATCAGAATATTGGCTTTTATTCCACTGCTGATTACTGATGCTGTTGGAAAATTTCTAACATTTTAAATAAAATTTCTAACATCAACATCCATTTGGTGACTCTGAGCCAGCAA
>OZ010589.1:73803855-73818855 GCA_963932145.1 Acanthosepion lycidas
ATGTGGACCTCTGAGAAAATAATGTTTATAGTAAATAAGAAATACTGTCAGATAAAAAAAACCTTTAAAAATATATACAGGGTGCAATGTGTAAATTGTCACCATTTTCTTTTTTTTTTTTTTTTTTTTTTTTTTTTTTGTATATTGCAAATGCACATTTTTGATTTTGTTGACTACACAGTATTGTAGGGTCAATTGGTCACAATCTATAAGAAAAAGAGCGCTATGACACAATTCACTCCATCAGAAATTTGGAAATGGCATGCTGTACTTGCTTAGCATGCATGCCAAGAGCTCCAAGACAAACATGTTTGCTTTATGCATATTGTCTATTTCTACAGATTAATTCTGAGAAATTTTTATATATATATGAATAAATAAGATATGTGTGTGTGTGTGTGTAATATATGAATAAATAATATATATCATATATGAATAAATTAAATATATATATATATATATATATATATATATATATAAAAACAGACCACTTTAAGGTTCCATGTAATAAATTGTTTACCCATACGGATTACCTAGTTTTTCATAAACTATATATATATATATATATATATAAGGCAGGGTGTGTGTGTGTGTGTGTAACGAATGCACAGCCGCAATTTTCGATGAATTTGCACCAAAATTTACATGCACATGCTCCAAGGTAGTGGGAAGGCCAAGACCGACTTTGAATTTCCCAACTCCCATCGATAGTGGATATAATCGATTTTTTCATGCTTCTACGGCAGTTTTCATGTAGTTTGCAGCCATTTTCTACTGGCCAGAGTGAGAGCCTATAGCTGGCTGCCACGAATAGGCAGGAAGATTCTATTACCCAGTGTAAGAGACAACAGCTGACTGACACGAATGTTAACTAGCATGCAAACAAAATTGATAGCTGCATTTGTCACAAGTGGGAAAAATTTAAATCTACATGGCACTTTACTCCAATTGGCTCATTCGCTTGCTTAAACTCAATGTTGATTCTGATTCTGCAGAACTGGGATGGGCGTGAAAAAATATTTGTTGTTAACATTCTTTTTTCATTCGGTTTTTCCAGTTACAAGTCCTTTTTTAAAGCTGATCATTTTGGGTTCATTTTGTTTAGTTCTTTTTTCATAACAGATTTAATGTTTAGTATAGAGCTTAGAAAAAATTTGCAGTGTGAAATAGGCAAGAAGTAAGGCATGTAGCAACATCAGTACGGCATAGGTCACCTTTAAAGGCAAGGAAGGGTAAAAATATTTTAAGTCAAATGATAGTGGGCCATGCTGCTAGTATATGATATATATATATATATATATATATATATATATATATATATATATAATGTATGAATAAATAAAATATATATATTTATCTCAATTGAAAATTGTGAAACCAGTCAAGTTACTATAAACAAATATTATTAAAGATTCCAGTTGCATTTTCAACTTCTTTTTCCTAAATATATATATATATATATATATATATACTTTTGTATGTTGATTTGGGAACATATTTACACACATACTGTTTGTTTTAGATTAACATACATTAGATTTTTTAAGAATTGATTCAAGAACAATCAGTTATCATGTAACATATTTTATGTGTGTTTATAGTTGGTAATATAGTTATTAGTAATTCCTTGAAGCACTTTTGACATAAAGAATTATGTTCTTTTTTTTTGTAATCAGGGTACTATTTATAAAATCAAAGTTATTGCCAGTTATGTTCCTGTTTATTACAAGCGACTTTAAATGGTTTCCCAAACATAAATCTCTTTTATATTTGTAGATACAGGCTTTTAGATGTCTCATGATTGTAAGTGATTTATTTGGTATGTACTGGCATCTGAATTGGTGTTGAGTTTATTTTTCTTCCTAATTATATCTCTGATTGTATTGGATGTGGTAGCAAATTTTCTAGTATTAATGATAACTAATTTATTTATAAGTTAGATCCTACCATTTTACTGTTGAAATAGTTAAATGTAACCACCATTTCTGTAACCAACATTTTCTTTTTCTTACACTTCTTGGCAATGGACCAACCTGGGTAAGATGATAAATTATGTCCAACAACAAGGCCTCTGATCAGGAGGTTTAGAGGAGTGTGGAACCACCTCTTAATTGCTAATGTTCCTAGATCAACCCTAACCTGGGTGGTAGCACTTGTTAGGGACTCAGCTATGGGCAAATAGTTAACCTCCAAACTGGGGTCAAAACAATTTCATAGTGTAAAATAGGTTTTAATACCAGAAATACTTTGTAAAAAGTTTTTTACCAGCAATACATTTTTGGATAAAAAAAAATATATTACCAACTATACATTTTTTGAAAATAAAGAAAAATATATATTACCAGCGATACATATTTGAAAGGAAATTATTACAAGAAATAGATTTTTGAAGAAAAAAATTTTGACCAAAAATAAATTTGTTGAAGCAAAAAATATTACCAGAAATGGATTTTTGAAAAAAAAAATATTACCAACAATAAAAATTTTATCGGCATTAAATAACCCATTCAGGTTGATATGCCGTAAAACAAACCAAACGTGGCAGTGGAACTACCTTCCTTACTTGCATCCCTGATAACTATAATCTTCAAATATTTAAATGCAATGTCAATTGTCATCTGTTGCCTTGGTCATTGTTCATCTTTTATCTTTACCTCAATCACCCCTGTACCCAGTCTTTTCTCTCACCTCTACTGTCTGTAAGCCCCTGAATACTAGTGGTACTCCAGCTTTGCTTGGAGTTTTCTTTCTTTTTATGTGCCATGTCCTTTCAGGACATAGGCAATCATGGTTCTCCACTTCTCTCTATCCTTTGCAGCTATCAACAAGTTCTTTCCCTCCCCTACCTCCCCCAGATTACATTCTGTCATTCACTTGCTTAAGCCTGCTAAGTATGTCATGCATTGTTTTCCCTTGTCTCTCTTTCCCTCTATTCGACTCATGAGTATCAGATTCTTCAGGCACTCCTTCCTCATTGTGTGTCCCAGAAACTTCAGCTGCCTCTTCTTGATGTTAAAAAGCTTAAAACAAATGTTTGTAGGAAGAGTCTTGGCAGGTAGGAGTAAGAATTTTGTGTTGTTGTTAGAAGTACTATTGGTGGTATCTAGTTTTGGAGATTTGTGGAATTTGTAAGTTCATTTTTTTGAGGATGAAATGATGTGGGTAGTGAAGGATTCTAATTTTTCTCAATGTATTTCTCTTCTTCACTGATGTATTTTGGGCTACATATTCTAAGGGCTCTGAGGTAGAATCTTATGGCTAATTCTGATATTATTTTTCAATTGTGGTGGGAATAGAAATGAATTAGATTGTTTTTAGTGGGTTTACGGTAAACTGTAAAATCTAATTTGTTATGTATTAAGTTATCAAGGAAAGGTAGAAACTTGTTTATTTCAAATTCATGTGTGAATTTGATGGTAGGTTTAACCTTATTAAATTTCTTTATTATATCTATTAGATTTATATTAGGAAAGTATAATAAAAGAGCATCATCTATGTATCTTAGGTAAGTGGAGTTTTTAGGTATTATGTGTTTAAATGGGCTGGACTATAAAAATTCCAAGAATAAACAAGCAAAGACATCACTAATAGGTGATCCCATAGATAAACCAAATTTTTGCTTGTAGAAATTTTTATTGAAATTGAAGAAAGTGATTAGTTTACTTAGTTGTATAATTTTATGGAAAGGTAGAGAAAGTTTTACTTTGAATTTTTTGAGGTGGTTTCTTAATATGTTCAGGTATTTTGTAGTGGGTATATTTGTACATTATTTACATTATTCGGACTATTGTCCTCTTTGTCACCATATTTATCACAATATTTCGGCCGTTGTATGCTCTGGCCTTCTTCAGGGTGTTGGAATATTGAACTGAACCCTTTATTTCGCTCACTGGGGTAGACTGTTCTAGTTCCACGTGCCATGTTTGATGGATGTCAGTTATCTCCTACTAATTTCCCTCTGAAAGTTCTCCACTGCCTTAACCGGGTATTGAACTCACACTCTTTGGATCCTGTCACTGGATCTAACCAACGCCTTTATCATGTGCCATATGTCCTTGAGGATATCTGGGTATGAATTTCTGGGTATTATAAACCTAATGTCTTCAGCAAACATTTTTACCAGAGCTCATATTGCAACTTTGTTATCATTACTTTTCTCTGGCACTCCTTATTACTGGTTCCCATATTGTATTTATTTCTATGCTTGGTCGGCTCAGGGGATTTTTGTGGCCTAGCATATGTGCTGATTCCTTAAGTTTACGAATTTTCCAATGGTGTTCCTTGTTTATGATCTCAACATGATCCCACAGAGGGCGAGAATCTCCCTTCTCTCTCCATATGTGGTCAGCCACGCCTGATTTTTCTACTTCCCCTCGCGTTACAGCTTTCTGGTGTTCTTCAAGCCTTACCTTGAGAGGATGGCCTGTCTCTCCTTTATATTCCTTTCCGCAGCTGCACGGGATAGCGTACAGTCTTTAGTCATGTTCTCCTCTATGGGGGGGTCTCACTCGAGAGAGATATCTGTGAAGTGTCATCAAGCTTTTGAAGGTTGTCCTGATGTTATATGGATTGTGGGTATATTTGTATATAATAATTTGATATCTGAGATAGCCAAACATACCACCACTAGACATAGACACACACTTACAAATATATATTATCATCTGAATCCCACAGAGAAAAAATAGAATTATTATACACTTACATATATAAAGTAATATTTACGGTTTTTCAGTTAACCTTGAACTCCATTGATTTCTTGGAACTTCAAAGGGAGATGTCATCTCTCCTTGAATTCAGAATGCCCCATAAACTATACTAACATTTGTTTAACAAATGCACGTAAAACCTGATTAACCAATGAAAATCAAACATTTCTTTCTTCTTTTTTTCCATATTTCAGAGTCTGATGAAGCTTTAATAAATGTGAAACATGTTAGTGATAAACATTTCCTATTTGTTCTTTATCTTATTCTTGCAATATTATTATTTTTTTCCATCAAACATAAATCACATTTTTCTCCTCCTGCTATAAGCTCTAATTTTGGCCTATATTTTACAAATAATATTTTGGGCTTTCCAGTGAAAAGTATTGGGGCTCTTGTGTTTTTTTTATTGTTCAAGCTCATTTTATGATTGTAGAAATGTCTTTTCCACTCTCCCTCCAATGCTTCTATGTAATATTTAAATTTGTTCTCTCTGGTTATGTTTGCCTCCTACATAATACCTCATTCAAAAGGCACACTCAGTGGACTAAGTTTATATACAGGGTGGCAATAAAGTCACTATACAGTTACTTATAATAAAAAGCAAAGCATTGAAGCAGGTGGCTTGCAGTTTGAACAGTATCCGTAAATTAATTTACTATTGTTTATCTTAGCATTTTATTGTTATTAATCAGAATTAACCAGAACCATTTTAATTATAATAAATTTCTGGACTGTTGGTTAATTGCTTTGTCTTAATTGTTATTGCAAATAATTGTATAGTGACATTTTTTTGACACCCTTCATATGTTGTTGGTTTTTTTTTGTTTTTTTTTCTAAGGAAATTCACCCCAAGCAAGGTGGGAGTGCCACTAGCATGCAAGGGGTTATAGAGGATTGAGAACAAGAGTAAAAAGGTGTGTTTGAGGAAAGGATGCAGAGAATGACAGGGGAAAAGCTGAAGGTGTCAGATGTTGATTGATATTTGACTTGAATATTTGAAGATTATAGTCATCGGGGAAGCAAGCAAGCAAGAAGAAGGGAGTTCCACAGACAGGAAGTGTGGGAGAAGAAGCTGTTTGAGTAAAAAAGACAGTTACATTTAACCATTTTGACAGTGAAAGGTTGGGACCGAGATGCCAGCCTGATAGTATGTTTCAATTCATGAAGTCTGGGAACCAGCAAAAGTAGCTCGTCAGAACAGTTGATATAAAAATATTTGTAGAAGAGACAAAGGGAGGCCACAGCACATCTGTAGGATAACGATTGTAAACTAGATGCCAAATCATCTTGCATATTCGTCTCTGGATTTTGTCAAGGCCCACAAGACATACAGTGGGAGCACCAAACTATATATGACAGCAATATTACATCCAAGGACGGATGGTTGATTTATAGATTTGAAGGATGAACTCAAACGAGAAAAACTTTCTGGCATGACACAGAGAACCAAGTTTCCTTGCGCTAAATGAAGTTATTGATTCAATGTATATATTCCACCTCATTTCAGTGGACAGCATGAGACCAAGCAGGTGTAACAGGGCACTCTCAAGGAATTTGGAATCAGCCATTCTGATGGAAGGCAGGAAGGGATCTCTGTGGTAGGTAAAGGAGAGCAGTTTCATTTTCCTGCCCCAGTCAACCACAAATTGGAGTTCCTTGTTGAGAAAAGCAGCCAGGTTAGTTTTGTCAATGATACTAGATTTACTACTGAGGCAGGAGTAAATAGTGGTGTCATTTGTGTAGATGCTAACTTGGGAACTGATGACATTGGGAAGGTCATTAATGAAGATCAGGAACAGTGTAGGGCCCAAGATAGAGCCTTGGGGGACACCAGCATGATAAAGAAGCTGGAGGAGAACCTGTTTAGGACGACCTTCATTTCACGGTTTGACAGGAATGATTGTATTAAGTCAGATAATTGTCCTGTAATACCATATCCCTGAAGCTTACGAAGAAGGCCAGCATGCCAAACCCTATCAAACGCTTTAGAGATGTCTGGAGCCACAGCTCAAGCTTTTCCATTATTATTGAGTGCTTTGTATACAAATTCAGTTATGGCCATGAGCACGTCAGTGGTAGATCGAGCAAAGCAGAAACCATATTGCCTGTCGGAGAGCAGATTATGTGAAGTAAGGTGTTTCCGTGTTGATTAAAGCTTCAAAGACTTTACTGAAGAGTGGTAGGAGACTGAATAGGGCATCTATTTCAAACATGGGCATCTTCTTTATTTATTTATATATATATATATATATATATATATATAATATATATATTTATTTATGGGTAAAAGTGCTCAATATCAGGAATAGAGCATATATAAATATAAAAGTGGGCATGGTGGTCAACACCAAGTGGTAATACAGTGTAACCCGGATATAAGAGAGATTTTATCTGGTCCCAAATTAGAACTATACTTACCTAAACAAAATAGGTCAAACCCGGGTATAAGAGACTTCTTCTCCGGTCCCGACAACTCTCTTATATCCGGGTTACACTGTAGCATGTTTCATTCTTGAATGCAATCTTCATGCCATATGTGTTGTGTTTTGGCTCAACTATTTATAGATGATAATCAATGGTGCATTGTGGTTAGTAAGGTTTATTGTATTATCTTGATGGTTATTAGGTGGGTGGTAACAGTTATGGTTAAAATTATTCTAGAGGCTATTAAGTAGAAATAATTGTGGATCTGAATGTGGTTATTTGTAGCTATTTTATAGTGCTCTTTGTTGACTTTTTACTCATTATTTATTATTGATTACTTTATAATTTGTTGCTGATTATTACTACTATTACATTTACTTATGTTTATATGAAAATTTATAGTTAATTTTGATTTTTTTGTTTTTAATTTTTTTCAGGGGTTGGTAATCTTACATTAAGTTTATAGAATTGGCTTCATCTAAAATATGTTGTATTATCTATCTTGTACATAGTGTATATATTTGCATTTTTCATGTTGGTATTTTAGAATTTTTAATTTTTGGTTTTTAAGTAACATAGTAAGAATTGGTTTTCATGTCTTCATTTTGAAATAAGTGAGATTTAGTTCGGTATTCTTGTTGATTTGGGAAGGTGATTATAGCTATGTTCTCTTCCAGATAGAAAATTGCAGTATTTCAATTTATTGCAGGCTGCTGCTGTTTTCTTTATTTTACATGATAGTTTTGGTGCAATTTGGTTTTTGTTTTTAATTTCCCAGATATGTTTAGAAAGTATTGTGCTGTTTGCATATATACTATTTGTAAAGGGTGTTTTGTGTACATAATCAAAGTTCCTTCATTTACTCCCACGTATTTTTTCTTCATTATCTGCTGATTTTATAGTGATTTGGTATATGATATTGTTTTGAAAGCAGTTGCCATTTAAGGTACACTCGTGCTTTACTCTGCAATTCCAGATGGGTTTGATCTTGTGTCAGTGATTTGTTGATTATTTGTCTAATGTGCTTTTTTTATTATTTGTATCATGTTTTTTGTGCAACTGTAGCTGGTCTTTACTGTGTTTTTGTTGAATATCTTGTGGAGAATGCTTGATGGGAGGAAGTGTTTGTGTTTTATGAATATTTTTTTCCTACGTTGATTTTTACATTTTTGTTGTGTGGTGGGTTGAATCATATGATGTGTCTTTTCCTATTGGGCTTTTTTGTATTGCATGGCATATATGTGAGTATTGCTCAAAATCCACCATCTTTTAGCATTGCTTCATAATCTTTATTGGCTTTGTTGTAGATAGTTTCTTTAGAAGAATTGACAGATAATTGTGGGATCTGCTTGATTATTGTTAGTGGATGGATGGCTGGAAGATGTGTGTATGTAAAGTGGTTTGCCATTGGGTTTTCTATATGGTCAATATGTTTAAGTGCAACATCTATGGAACTTACTTTTAGGTTTGTTTTCATGTGTATTGAATCCCATATTTTAAAAAGATTTTATGATTATTTTTCTGGTTTTGTTGGCTAAAGCATCTTAGGATTATGTAGTTAACATCCCTGTCAAGGCTGGTATCATTTTTATCAATTATTATACTTAATTTTAGATATCTAGGAAATATAGTCGATCATTAAGAAATAATTAAGTAATTAATAGTAAATAATGAGTAAAAAATTAACAAACAGCACTATAAGATAGCAACAAATAATTGCATTTGGATCCACAAATATTTCTACTCAATAGCCTCTAGAATAATTTGAAACATAACTGTTACTTATGCATATATATATATATATATATATAGCAACCTTTCTTTTAAACATCTTTCGTTAAATATAATAGACAAGGAAAATTTTATTAATATTTTATTTAGATTTTCCAGCGTTCTTAGATTTTTTACATTTGGTGGGAGTAAGCAAGTACAAAAACTGTCCATATTGTTGACTGTCCCAAGCACTTTCAGCCACTTCTTTAGCCATTTTCAAGGCGGGTGGTTTTGGTGTAGTTATTTTCATATTTTGACTCTATGAATGTATTATTTGGGAATTATAGGAGCAGTGATTCTGACCCATATGTGTTGGGCATGACTGGAATTCAAGTAGCCAACATTTCATTTTAAAACACTTTCAACACTCCATTACCATTGTTAAACAAGGTAAGGTTGATTGTAGCAGAGAGACGTACAAGACCACTTTTATAACAAGGTGTTTTCAGGAATTTGATTTACAAATGACTAATGTTATTGACTAATATCTTTCTTAAGGGCTCTTGTAGATTATGGGTTAATTAATGTTTTTTATAGAGCTCTGCTTTGATAAGTGACATGTAAGACATCGACTCAAAGTGGTGGTTGTATGTCCCATATAAGTAATTGATTTATGACAGGAAACACAGTCTTATACCAGGCAGTGAAATTGATACATTATATTGGTCATTGCCAGTCTAGATTTGATGGAGTTATTTTCAATTTTAACTACAAGGTTTACAGTTTTCCATTTTATGTAATATATTATAAGTTTTACACATTTTTCAGGAATTATAGCAGAAATATGGTGTTTAATGATTTTTCATATAGCAAATTTATCCTGCAATAACTATTGTGCATCTGGTTACCATAAAATATGATTGTTTTATTGTGTTATATTTGTATTACTGGTGTTGTATATTTTAGGTAAGAATAATTCTGTTTGGTTATCAATGATGTAGTTGGGAAAATTATTGTTGACTAATGTTTGTTTTATATGTTTTAGTTCACTCAGAAAGATTCTTTGGGAAAAGGAATTTTGGTGTGCTCTATTTAGGAAGTTTTTATCACTGCTATTTTATATCTTTCCAGGTATTGACTATCATAGTTTAAAAGACAGGAGTTTGTGCTGGTAGTTTTTCATATATATCTATATATATATATATATATATATATATATATATATAAAATGTTTTTTATACTGGTGTGTGTGGAGATGTGTGTCTGTCTGTGTGTGTGTGTGTATATATATATATATATATATATATATGTGTGTGTGTGTGTGTATATATATATATACACACATACACACACATATTGTTGGCTCCAATCTTAATTGGGGAATGATTGCAAAATATTTTCCTCTCCTCAATTTATAGGCACAACCACATGAATGCATGCTGGAATTCTTTCCTAGCCAATAAGATAGGCCACTTTTTGGTCTCATCCGATTCAGTTCCAATCTGTCTTGTCTTGAAACCAGAATGCAACATTCATTTATCCAAATACACTCTTGTGTATCAACACCAGTTATTACTTTGTGAACTTTTTGACTTATTACTGTTGCTTTGTCTTGCATATATTGTTTGCTTGTTCAATATTATTATTTACCCCGTTCTTTTCTTGTTTTTCTTCATTACAAACTTATTCATTTCTGTTTGTTTAGGCAGTTCTGCCATTTAGATTTAAACATGCTCACTTTCTCTACAATATATATAAGTGAAGTCTCAATTACATTAAAATCCTATTTTGAATCAACGTTTCTGACTTTCCAATATCCCATCATGTACACTTCTGTTCCCTTCTATCTCACCCTCTAAATGACTCCTTCATGACCCAGAACACTTTCATAATCCAGCAACCATTCTCCAAAGCAGTTAATTTTTTTCTGACCAAACTAATGGCTAGTTGGTTCAGTTGCAATATTATTGATTCTATGACCAATTCCTCTGTAATCCTCTCTCGCATTTGTCCTATTTTTCTGTATTCTATTCGTACAGAAATTCTTTAAGATGAAAAATGTATGGGATTTTTCTTCCTGGAAAAAAATTCTTTCTTTTCTGAGTATTTGAATTTCTAAATCTACATGTGTCTCTTTGTATCCTTTCACCCCAAGCGAAACAATAAAGCTACTAAGATGCAAAGGGTTACTAAGTGTGAGAGAATATGATAACAATAAAACATTATTGAAAACATTATTATGTTAGAGAAGGAACAATAAAAGAACAGTAATTAAGAACACAGAAGATAACAATTGATATTGCATTTAAATTTATGAAGATCAAAGTTGACTGGAAAGCAAGAAGCCTGAAGAGATTTCCACAAGTGAGAAGTGTAAGAGAAGAAACTGTTAGCATAAAACTTCTGGTTACATCTAGCGGCCATTTCAACTGTAAAATAATGAAACCTTGCTGCCTATTTGGTACTGCACTTAAATTCATAATGTCTACACATTAAAAAGGAAAGCTCATCAGAACAATGGTGATATTATGTTGAAATACTGGTTCTCGTAAGTTAAGCAAAGTCAAACCTGGTCAGTACCTAGGTGAGTGACTGCTTGGGAATACCAGGTGCTATAAACTTGGATGTGTATCGGGTGTAATGGATAATCAGTTGGAACTGGAAATCAGAGAGCCGAGTTCCAATTCTACATGGGTTCTTTATATTCACTTACTAGCAGCATGGCCCGGCGTTGCCCGTGCTTGATTCAAAAATCGTACGACTCGTGCAGCAATCGCTATCACTTGACTTAAAATATTTTTGCCCTTCCTTGCCTTTAAAGGTGTGACCTTTGCCGTGCTGATGTTGCTACATGCCTTACTTCTTGCCTATCTCACACTGCAAATTTTTTCTAAGCTCTATACTAAACATTAAATCTGTTACGAAAAAAGAACTAAACAAAATGAACACAAATCGATCAGCTTTTAAAAAGGACTTGTAACTGGAAAAACCGAATGAAAAAAGGATGTTAACAACAAATACTTTTCACGCCCAATCCAGTTCTGTGGAATCAGAATCAACATTGAGTTTAAGCAAGCGAATGAGCCAATTGGAGTAAAGTGCCATGTAGATTTAAATTTTTCCCACTTGTGACGAATGCAGCTATTGATTTTTTTTGCATGCTAGCATGCTAGTTAACATTTGTGTCAGTCAGCTGTTGGCTATCACACTGGCCAATAGAATTTTCCTGCCTATTCGTGGCAGCCAGCTATAGGCTCTCACTCTGGCCAGTACAAAATGGCCGCAAACTACATGAAAACAGCAGTAGAAGCATGAAAAAATCAATTATTTCCACTATCGATGGGAGTTGGGAAATGCAAAGTCAGTCTTGGCCTTCCACTAACTTGGAGTATGTACATGTAAATTTTGGTGCAAGTCCGTTGAAAATTGCGGCCATGCATTCGTTACACACACACACACACACACACATCCTGCCTTTTATAGATAGAGATGAGCAAATATCCTTGTGAAAGGTATGAATCCACCTCTTCACCCTGCTAACTATAGATTAATTAGATTATTAATTAATTAGTTGGACTTGCATCAGTAAATCATTATTATCTTAATAAAATTCTTAAAATGTAAAAATATTTTCTGTCTTTAAATAACCTGAAAAAGCTTGATAGGCTGTAAAACACAAATCAATCATCGGAACAATTTAAAGTTAACATGTTTAACTTCTTTTTTTAAACATTTGATATTTTACTTTTAGAAGATATATTGATTATACAATAACAATCACCTCTCTCCACAACTTCCTGTCCTTTTTTAGCTCTAAGCAATGTTTATCTCTTTAATATCCCTTCCAGTACCTGTTCTGCCATCTATTTGAACAAGTTCGTTTGGTTATCCCTTTGCTCTTCATTATGTCCTGTGAGTGTCAGATTCTCTAAGCTTACTTTTCTCTGTCCCAGAAATTTCAAATGCCTCTTTCTGATTCAAGGATACGTATCCTTTTTGTTCCCACTTTCCTAAAAGCTTACTTGTTGCTCACAGGCTTCACCCATGGTATTCTCAGCATTCTTCTGTAGAAACTTATCTTTGGTGCCTCAAATCTCCTCGTGTGAGGGAATCTCCTCTTCCTCAGTTGAGCATTCACTATCACATAGGATTGATATAATATAGCAGTTCACTACTTGCATGGATTCAAGCTGAGCCCTAATGGAGCAGAAACTGAAGTAAATTCTGCATTTGGAGACAATGTTGTCAGTGAACAAACTTGGATTTTCATTTTAAAACTTTGAGAGTGAATATTTGTTTCAAAATGCAGGAGAGTGGTTGGTGAAAATGCTGAGCTAATGATAAAAAATTGAAGAATATGCTGGAAAATAATTCAAAATTCTCAGCCACACAAGAACACACAATAAACTTCTGTGTATAGATAGAACTATTTGAAAGAATTTAAAAGTTTAATGAAGAAATTAATATTTTTTTAATGAGGAGCAGAAAATTCAAACATTCAGAGGCTTGCATCAATCTGTTCAACAGTAATTGTTTTTATATTGTGTCACAAGTCTGGGATGAAAAATGAATTTTGTAATATAACAAAGTAAGAACTGCACACTAGATGGATGTTTTTTTTTTTTTTTCTTTTTTTAATCATTTCACCTCAGGCGAGGCAATAATGCCATTGAGACAAGGGGTTACTGAGAATGAAAGAAGATGAAAGAACATAATAGAAGAATAGGAATCAGGAAGATGAAACATGGCAATTGATGTTGCATTTAAACTTTTGAACATCATAGGTAACAGGAAAACTAAAAGCTTGAAAAGGGCTCCATGTGGGAGAAAAGAAACTGTTAGTATATAACTTAAGATCACATATATCTGTTTCAACAGTAAAATAATGAAGCTTAGTTGCCAATCTAGTACTATAATATTGAGGTACCAAGTTGGAAAGTTCATCAGAACAATTACCATGAAAATATTTATAAAAAAAAAGGCACAGGGAAGCCATACCACAGTGATGAGAAAGTCACTGATGCTGAGATACCAGATAAGGACCAATAACACTATAGACCCTTTTTTGGATTTTATCAAGTATATTGAGATATATACCATGTGCATCAGACCAGAATAGCAGTAATGCATGGATAAATGGTAAATTTATAAATGTGCAAGATACAGTCTGACCAGAAACATTGTCTAGCATGGTACAGTGAACCAATTTTCCTAGCAACAAATCTAGCAATTGATCCAATACAATCATTCCACTTCATGTTAGTGGAAAACATGACACTAAGATGACACAATGAGTTGCTCTATTGGAGGTTGGCATCAGCCATTTTGATGGAAGGCAAAATTATTCTCTAAGATGATTAAAAGATAACAGTCTTGTTTTGGAGGTGTTTACAAGCCATTTCTTGCACCAGCTAACAACAGATTAAAGGTCATTTTGCAGATCAGCAGCCAGTTTTACTTTATTAGACATACTATTAAGACAGGAATAAATAGTTGTCATCAACATAAATTCTGAGTTGGGAACTTATGAGTTTCAGATGGTCATTGATTAAAATAAGAAACAATGTAGATCTGCAGACAGAGCCCAAGTGAACTCTTGCATTAATGTGGAATAATCTAGAAGAGTTGGAATGACTTTCATTACACAATTTATTAAGAAGGATTGGATCAAGTCAAAAATTCAGCCAGAGACACCATAGCCCTTCAATTTGTGACAAGCATCCCAAACCTTGTCAAATGCCTTTGGAATATCTAAAGTCACAGACTGAGTTTTGCTGATCTTATCAAAGTTTAACAGACTCTTTCAGTGGTAACCATTAACACATTGGCAATTGACCTAAAGAAACAAAAGCCATATTGTTTTTTCTGAAAGAAGGCTCTGCAACATGAGATGCTTAACCAATTCAAAATTGACTAGAACCTCTTGTACTTTGCCAAAAAGAGGTAGAAGACTAATAGGATGATAATTCAAGGCATCAGAAGGTATACCAGAGTTCTTTAAGACGGGAACTACAGAAAAGGATTTCCAACAAGCTGAAAAACAAGAAGCAGGCAGGCATTTGTTGTAGACTTTAGAGTGAACAGGAGCATTTTCAGGACAATTGCAGGGATACTGTCAAGGCTGCATGTGGATGAGAAGTGAAAACATCAAGTC
>OZ010589.1:73821355-73983742 GCA_963932145.1 Acanthosepion lycidas
TTGAATTAACTTGAGTTAAAGTAGGCTCTGTATAATATTTGAATTAACTTGAGTTAAAGTAGGCTCTGTTCCATCTTCAAGCGAAAGTTTCCCAAAAAAATTTTGCTTGAAGATGGAACAGAGCCTACTTTAACTCAAGTTAATTCAAATATTATTTTGAAGTTTTCGGCTCTTGTTTTGAAACATGAGACCTCTTATGTAGCGAGTTGGAATCATTTTTTTAAATAAATATTTATATATATATATATATATATATATATATATATATATATAAAAAGATAACTTTAAATATCAATTTTTTGTTTTCCCTAACTTCAAAGTTTCTTGATAATCGATTCTTCAATGGGTTCTGTTTTTTAAATGACATTTCCAATTTTTTCAATTTATTCCACATCTTTTTCAATTCATTTCATACTCATGCACATTCATAAAACATATCGTTCTTTTACGCGTTCATGAATTTTTGCTTTCGTTTACATCTTCAATTGTAAGCATCATGATTTTCTTCAGTTGTAAATTTTTCTCTTAAATTAAATTTTTCTTGAAAATTAAATTTATTTTTTTTCTTTTTAATGAAACTATTGAAGTTGTTATGTTATTAATTAAATTGTAATATTTGTTAATTTGTATTAGTAATTAAATTATAATATTTTATTTGATTTATTATGTTATATTATTATTAAAGTAACAAAGTAAATATTTGTTAACATGTCAGCATTGACCCATTAGATCACTTTTCCTATTTAATAATTTGATTACTAAAAGTTAATATTGATAATTTTTCTTCTAAACAGACTACAATTCCTATATATTATATGGGGATACTTTTTTTTATAATTTCCCATCTAATATATATATTTCCATGATATACATATTATGAAACTTATATTGCCTAATATACACACACACACACATATATATATATATATATATATATATATATATATATATACACTCACACACACACACACACACACACACACATATATATATATATATATATATATATATATATATATATACACACAGACACACACATCTTTATGAAACTTACATTGTATGCTGTCAACTCACTCAAACATGCACATAACCACTCTCTCTCTTTATATATATATATATATATATATATATATCCAAGATATACATTTTTTGAAACTTATATTGTCTAATATCAAGATATATATCAAGGCATGTGATGATAAATGAATGCGAAATGTTGTGTAGTTACATCAAATTAAAATTTCTTAAAAAGATGCCCCCATGTAAGCTTACATTAAATTTTAGAAATTTATAAAAACACATCTATTAGCACAAGAGAGACCTCATAAATAACAATTTAACAAATGCACTAGTTATACACAGAAATAAATTCAACCACGATTTTGATTTTTAAAAATGCTACACTAATAAAAAAAAGAAAAGAATTCACTCAGAAGGAAAATCCTTGAGAGTGCCACCATTGAATATTATCCAAATATTAATCTACGCCTGGGTTTTTACCCAATGTCACCTTTCCTAATAGAATCACTACTCTCCCAAGCCAATGTACACAACAAATATATCAAGAAATTAAAAGAAAACAGTTGAATTAAATCTTTTGCTCTATGCAGTAATTTAAATCCTTATCAGGAATTTAATGAATCTTTTTTCATTATAAAATATTAAAATAGTGAAAATAACAAATTCCTCAGACTAAGAATGGTCTTATTGATGGAACCAGTCTTGTGCATAAAAAAGAAGAAAAACATGCAGTAAGAAATGCAATTTCTCAGTGATGTGATTCATTCTGTGAAGGAATTTCTTCAGACTAAGAATGGTCTTATTAATGGAAACAGTCTTGTACATAAAAAGGTATGAAAACCTTCAGGGAGAAATACAACAAATTCCCTGTGTAGTATATATTGAAATTTCAAACATGCACTCAGACTTTAAATTTAAAATTTAACTGACATTATTTTATTCAGCTTTTTATTACTTTTGTTTTTATTTTCCTCCTAATTAATTTTAATTACACCAAATTGTGTTACTAGTAATTTTGTGAGAGAGAGAGATATATCAAATGATCCAGGATCTAAATTTACCATAGTGATTTCTGCAATTCATGAAATTTCAATACATTTTTGTTTTAATAAATTAATTTCTCTTTTAATGAAAACTACATTAAGTAAAAAATTATGGTGGGGCCTATTATGATGAACAACCGATACATTGAGTTTATTGTTTTATAAAAGATCCTTTTTATGTTCATGTAATCTTATATTCAAATTCCTAAATGTCTCACCTATTAGTCTGAGATATATATATATAATATCAATTGATGATTACTAGGGATAATTACAAGCAGGATATAAATCCAAAGGGAGCTCAATGTAAGAACAGAGCAATATAATAATGGATACAGAATCCTTAAAAATCCATCAAGTCAGGTTATTTTATTTTGTGGACCACACTGGAGGCAGGCGATAATTGCCATGCCTTTCAGAACATTTTTTGAGGTTGGAGGAATTTCAGTCAACTAAAACATCAAGGCAGAACTGACCCTCTCATCATGTATTCCTGAGAAAAGGTTAGCCTCCTTCCCACAACTGGGAACACGTATTTGGCCTCGTTAGCACTGCTCTCCATTTCTTTTTACAGAAGGCTTGATTTATATTGGTTTTATTTACCGCATCTGAGCACAATGTACATTCTACAACTACCAGTGAAGGGTTTTTGAATGACATTTGGATGATTTTAACGTCAGATCTTAATCTAGCCAAACACATTTCACATATCACAGATATATACTGATGGAAAAGATTGTCACACTGTGATTGGTTTACTTGTCCCTCTTCTTATATACTCCTCTGGTCTGAAGAGGTGGACATGAGGTCCACAAAATAAATTATAACCTGGCCTGTTGGATTTTTAAGGATTCTGTATTCATTATTATTATTATTATTATTATATATATATATATATATATATATATAGGAAAATGAAATACTTTTATGATATAATAAAAGCAAAAACTCAATGAAATTGGCTAGGCCAATGATTCTCAACCATTTAAGTGTGCCACAAAATATTTTCACAGCATTGAAGAAATCACAAAAAAAAGAAAAAAAACCTCACCAGGATCAGGTTTCACATTAAATAAGCTGCACAAATAGTTGAATAGAAACATTGAAATAAAGTAACTTTATATTTGTGTCTGCGTTTTTTAAAATCTATGGTTTTATTTCATAACTTTTAAATGTATGTATACGTTTTAAAATTTTTTCTAAGTATGCTGTGATAATTCCATTTGTTTTTAGGTGTGCTGGTTGCTTAAAAAACACTAGGTGAGACCAAATATCTAAAATATATTTAAAAAAAAAACATTAAATTTTAAATTATCAGCATCTCTCTTTTGTGTGCATGAGTCAATGCATCAATGTAATCATTTTAGTCTGATCAGGTTTTAAAGAAAAAAAATGCATTACAAAAAACCTTTTTACACTTTGTTATAGTTTTCCCTAATATATATATGGTGGACTCTCCCATCGTATTTGACATATAAGGGTCAAGCAGCTCAGTTCCTAGGAACTGACAGCCAGATAGCAGCATATATGATTTGATTATAGTGGTGAAGGCTTTGTGCAGAAACAACCACACTTTGCCCCAAGGTCCCAAATGACCCTCCACAGGTTTTGAATTCAGAGTTGTATTTCTCCTAGACCAGTTGCCATCCAAGGCTATAGAACGCAGTCTATTTACCCATAGCTGAAGGGAGAAGAAGAGGATTCATACTTTTCTCATGTAAGTGAATGTAATGGATTTGACTGGAATTTGAACTTGGCTCTCTGATTTCTCAACCCAAGCCTCCTTATATAATATATAATTCAGGGCTAGTACTGAATATTAAAAGAAAGAAATGAAGTTTAATTAAAATGAGAATACATCTGACTGCAGATTATTTATTTCTATTGTAGATAAGCAAAGATTGGTTGAGTATTTGACAGATACTCTCCAATTGTCAGTTAACAGAAAAATCAAAGAATATTGGCAAAAAATGAAGAAAAATATTTCCATAACACTGTAACATTCAAATATTGATGAAAGTATTTTTCTTTATTTTCTTAATAATTGATATGTCCCGATTTCTAACAATTTTAGGTCAATCGAGAAATGTAGATCTGAAACCTGTAACAGAATAAATCAATGTCAGAACTTCTTTCTAACGATTGAAAATCAGAAATGAGACAGCATCAAATCTGAAATGTCAAACAGGGTGAAAAAAAAAAAATTTCCCAAATAAATTCAGAATAATAAAACAATGTGTAAATGTCAAATCATATGAAATATTCTTTGCTTGAATTGTACTGAAATATCTGTTCGATAGCATAAAACACTGTTTTTATATTTATTGGTGATGTAACCTGGTTTTCCTTTTTTAGTAATTAGATATTCTATTGTTTTGAAACAAGAGGTATTCATTTTATATATTTATTGGTAATGTATCCTTTTCACCCTTATATATTCTATTGTTCCAGGACCTATATCAAGGATGGGTTCCTCTGTGGCAGAGACCCTCCCGCCAAAATGAGGATCCTGATTTTTCATTCCTGTGCTTTCTTATGGTTCTTGTTTAAAATATGTCTTTTATCTTAACTCTCATCCTCAGGATGATGGAATTGCAATGTTTAACAAAATATCTTTCTTTTTTTCTTAATCAAATTCCCGCCAAGCAAGGCAATAAACCCACTAAGATACAAGTGGTTACTCGGTGTGGAAGAATTAGAAAGCAGAAACATTACTAAGGAGTGAGAACAATAGAAGAGTAATCAAGAAGACAGTAGATAGTGATTGACATTACATTTAAATTTTTGAAGATTAAAGTTGACTGGAAAGCATGGAGCCAGAAGAGAGCTCCCCAATAAGAAATCCAAGAAAAGAATCTGTTAGCATAGAACTTATAGTTACATCTAGCCTACAACTGTAAATTGGTGAGAACTCATCACCAGTCTAGTACTATGCTTAAATTCACAAAGTCTAAGTACCATAGCAAAGAACTCTGAAGAATTATCATGAAAGTATTTATAGAAAAGTCAAAGGGAGGCAACTCTATGACAGTGGGAAAGTGACTGAAACCTAGTTGTCAGGTCAGGACTAATAATATTGCTGATTCTTCTTTGGATTTTATCAAGAATCTCTCAATATATAGCAGGAGCACTAGACCATAAGTGGCAGCAATATTCTAAGCATGGATGAATGGTAGACATAGATATATGTAAGATAGATTCAGGAGAAAAAAAATTGTCCAGTATGGCACAGGGGAACTAAGTTAGCAGCTGACCTAGCAATGCATTCAATGTAGTCTTTCTATTTCATATTTAACCCCAAAAGGCACAATGAATCATTAGCCTGGAGGTTAGCATCAGCCATATTGATGTAGATACCAAGTTGAGAGCTGTTGTTATCAGGAAGGTCTTTAATGAAAATGATAAAAACAAAGTAGGACCAAGGACATGCAAGTAATTAACAAGCTTTGTACTTTTGTTTTTTTGTAATTTTCCTTTTTTTATTCAATTTTTACTTCAGCACCCCAAATATTTTTCAAAATAGGACAGCCTCCCTCATTTCCAAATGGTTTCTTTCTGGCATGGAATGTTTTATCCCATACAAAAATTATCAGTAAAGACCAAATCATCAGCCTTATTTCATACCTAAATGTGCTGCTATGAAAGCTCATATAATTACTGCTACTATCTCTGCCAGAGTGAACAGTGTAGCAGAACTCATGCTGTATTTAGAACAGCTTGCATTCTCTGCAGGAGAGCCCTGGAAAATTCAAAGAGCACTTCTGCACAGACAGTACATAGAAAAGTTGAAAACAAAAGACTTGGTTCCCAGCAAGTTCTGGAACATCACTAGCAAGATTCCCAATAGAAGCAAGCCAGCAGTGCCTTCTATTATAAATAGCCCTTGTCAGATGAGGCTAAATGCTTTGCCTCTAACTCCATGTTAGACAACAGCCATCCCCTGCATGGCTTCTTCCCTCTCATGGAACACAAAGTTTGTGTTATTTCTGTCTTAGCTCGGTAAGTTTACAAACTTAACAAAATCTTTATAAAGGCTACTGGTACAAATAAGGTTATTGTGGTTATTCTTAGGAACCTTAGTGCTGAGCTAATGTATTTATTAGTGATGTAGGCTTTCTTTAATAATTTGCAATTCTGTTCATTTAATATGCCTGATATTTCTATAAAAGCAGAATATTTCATTAATAAGTAGGTTAGACCAAACTGCTAATACATTAATTTTATTTCTTTTGTTTTAACTTTTTTGTATATTTTATTTTAAATGATTTGAGAAATAAAATTATTTCTTATATATGAAAATAAAGTTTATAGTATAGATAAAATTTTTGATTACTCATGCCAAAAATTTAACCAATGGTAATGGTAATATTAGCTGTATCCTTATAAGGAAACATTTGGCATTCATTGACCAAGCAGCCAGTGCTATTTCCAGTGTAATTGCAAAATTATTTTCATATTGTCATTATTTTTTTTAGAGTACAGGTAAACAAATTTATTAAATAATTTCAGTTAAAGAGAAAAAAATTGCCTCCCATAAAAGTTGGGCTCAGCACAAATTGCTTTTTCTGTTATTCAAAGAAATTTCCAAACAACACGTTTTGTTAGTTTTGTTATTCACACAACATTGCAAAAACACATAAAAGAAATCAGTGCCTGAACTACTGTTTTCTCCCATCTTTTTAGCTTTGCTTTACTGTAAAAAGGAAATGGACCTTCACTTGATTGGCTGAAACATTGTGGGAACAGCAAAATAGAAAAAAATAAAAATTTAGTTCAGTTGTCCAAGAATCTCCTTGAATGCTAACGATTCTCTTGCTGTCACTGTGCTGATGAAAATTGCTTCTGCTTCAGCAGGGCTTCGAGTTCCCATTTATCCAAGTGAGTTGAGATAATGAAGTGCTCACAACCAGAAACTCACTTGCTATTGTTTATTCTAGTTGAGCATGAAATGCAGTCAAGAATTCCTAATAAATATTTACACACTGGCATCTTTAATTACTCTAAGGTCTTGGCTCATCAGACAGCTACATTTTCTAAAACTAACATCCAGTCTTTACCAGTTGTTCTTCACTATATTCTTGCTGTCATTCTTCTTTTTTTTTATATGCTGTGTTCCTTCAGGATCCTGGCTCTCCACAATTTCCAGCTACTTGTAGCATTAAGCAATATTTGTGCTCTTACTATCCCACTTACTCCCTCTGTTCTACCAGCTATTTGCACAAGTTCATTAGGTAGGCTATGTGCTGTTTCTCTCTATCTGTTTTGCCTTCAATATGGCCTATGGATTCTCTAAGCCCCCTTTCCAGAAATTTCAACTTTTTTATCCAAAGCACAAGTGTTCTTTTTCTTTCCATTTTTCTTAAAAGTTCTTAGTTGCTCACATGTTCCATTCATAGCATTCTCAGCATCCTCCTGTAGAATCACATCTGTTCACTCTTTGTCACTGATAAATCTTTATACTGACTGTAAAAAAAAAGGTGTTAAATTTGTATATTTTCCTTTTGATTATAGATAACCCTTTTATGTTTATGTTGATATGTCCTATCAACAATTTCATGTTATTTCATTTTTAATGTTAAGTGACTTAAAGTGAACTGTTTAAAATAAACAGAAATTAAGTTCTTTTTTTAAATTGCACCTGCTTTATTTAAATTATTTAACAGATAATATCAACTGGAGTTTGGAATTTAAGAACATACAAAAGAAAACCTGAAATAATAAATGGTACTTGAAATACAAGTGTTACAGTATTTGTTACAATGTTTTAACAATCAATTATCAAATGGCATTTTAAATGGCAAAAAATGCTTAAATGTAAATTATTTGAGTCTTAATTAACGGTTACAGGAATTGAATCAATAATTTGTCATTTTTCATTGAGTTTGTCTTTTATTTTGTTTTTGTTTACAACTACTTAAAGACACTGTTATCGGAGATAGTCTAAAATATACATTGGAATCAACATGACATTTCTTTGAAATCAAAGATTTTACAAGAAAAAGATGAATCACGCTTCATTTTTCACTATATGTTAAAACAACAGGCCATTAATCTAGAATTGTTTCCAGTCTAATGATGTAACTATAGAATTACCAATTTATAACATGATTCTTTTCATTACAAATGACACTGTCAACTATGCAGAAAGTGGGGCCAACAATTGCAGAGTAAAAAAAATGGAAAATTTGCCTAATGTTGTTAGGCTGCATGTTTTTCTCTTAATTTGCTATTTTGCTTCTTTTTTTTTTTTTTTTGTCATGGCTCTTGCTTTGTTTGGCTACAGATTTGAAGAAAAATATTCCAAGAGAAAGACAAGAAAAATCAGTAATATAAGAAGACTGATTTAGGATTTCCAGATTATATTTTGATTGTTTGTACAAGTTACCTCATGCTTGTTGTTTTTATTACTGCATTATGGCCAATGTTTTGTTTTTTTTAATTTTTTCTCCATTCTATTTGAAGTTCTAAGATAAAAAGATATGGATATCCTTGTCTTGGTTGTTCTGACCACCATATTTTAGCAAATAGGCTCTCCATTCTTCTCAAGGTATAGGACTGGAAACCTTTACTTTTTATATAACTTTGACTTCATCACTGAAACCTGTGACAAAGGTTTTGTTTGAAACTGAAAAAATACCATAATGATAGCAAAACTGTGATCACCTCTGAAGCCCAACCCTATAAAAAAAATTAATATATGTGTCAGTAATTTCTTGCTGCAAAAAACAAAAATGTAAACGCCTCCTGTGTCTAACCAGACAAACTAATGTGTCAAATACCTGAGAAGGCTGGAGAGATTACCAAATGAAATCAAATGACCAGAACAAAAAAAAAGATGAATAATAATTCATCAAATGATAACAATACTTTAGAAACATAAACAATTGCTATAAAACACACTGGAAATCCCCAAAATGATAGCAGTCATCTCCTTGGTCAAAAGGCAATAGGATATAATTGTTATGCTTCTCTTTTCCAATGTTTAGAAGTGGTAAGAA
This sequence comes from Acanthosepion lycidas, assembly GCA_963932145.1. NCBI lineage: Eukaryota > Metazoa > Mollusca > Cephalopoda > Sepiida > Sepiidae > Acanthosepion > Acanthosepion lycidas. Next base: position 73,830,417 of record OZ010589.1, read on the forward strand.
ACATTATTTTTGTATTTTAATTAAGAATGAAAATGCTTCTTTCTTGGTTCAGATAAACTTGGTTTTATTCCAACTTTGACAATTTTTCATTTTAAGGGTCATGTAGAGAAATTAAATTGAATATATATATTTTTCAACCAATAAAATCCCATCTGAAGGTTTGTTTGATAAACAATCATTACAAGGGAAAATACTACCAAAATACTTGCAGGCTCATTTGTAAACCTACCACATGTTATTTTTGGACCATTTAGAAAATAAAAATAAGAAGTTTGTTTGCCCACCAATTCAAGAAAAAGATTTTCACAGGCCAGTGTGAAGTTATTTTCTAACCAATGAAAACCTTGTATTCAAAGATTTCACACCTCCATGTCAAATTAGATTTTGATTTTTACAGATATAAAAATAGAAGTGTACTACTTCTCGAGGCTCAAAAATAGGGAGTCCAGTTTGATCTACACATGTGTACACACACAATGGAAGATATTACAGCCAGCAGCCACTGACAAAGTCCATGCCCATGCCAGCAACAGCCTACTAAGCTCTTGTCTATGAACTGACAAACACACTAGGCTGACTGTCATAATGTAAGTCTGTTCATACAATTCACAGTGTACTTTGAAGACTTAATTACTTTATAAAACAAACTTCATTGTAAGGAAAATTGAACATTTTATTGTATATTTCTAATAAGAATATGTAAATGTTATTTCAACTGACATTCTGCTTATACTTTTCTTCCAGAAAATAACCTGTTAAATGTTTCATTTGAAAGATGTATTGTTGCTTTTATTAAATAATTGGAATCCTGACAGTGTGATAGCAACAAAAACCCATATAGATGGATCCTAACACATGCTAAACATTATTTTTCATTATTCACTTAAATGTCAATTGTAATGGTGATTCAAAATTGTTTCTGCAATTTAAAAATATCAATGACTTCTAATATTTATTCTTCCTTCGTTTTGTTGATTTTTGCATAACCAATTCTAGAGAATGTAAAACCCAAAAGATTAACAGGACATTTTGATAACTATTTCTGGGTTTGTGGTAACCTAAACAACCAACCTACTGATTGCAGGAATATATTGCCAATAAAAATGAGTATATTCTCCCTCTATAAACTTAAAATTTAATCTTGTTTTCTTTTTATTTGGGTGTATCAAAATTATTTTCCTTTTTTTCATCAAGTGTTTATTATTAAATAACCAAATAAAAATGTTAAAAATCAAAAGTCTTTTTTTACTAATTGTGAAATGACTTTTGACTTTGAAGCAAAAGATTCATATGATTGCTCTTAAGGTCTTCAAAATTTACAAATATTTGTCCACAGGAAAAATAATAACAAAGAAAGGAACTTGTTTTAGTCCAAAAGAGCCAGCTTAAGACTCTATAGCAGATGGGGCAATTCCTTTGATTCCTTTAAGATCTGCAAGTTTTTGGTGAGTCATCACAGAAATATGAAATCAAACATTGTCATATTACAAAAGAACACTTCTTCTCTTCATCAAAGTGAAGTTTTTGTTTTCCTTCTTCAAAGAGACATACATTCTCTGTTGCTAATCACAACAATGGTCTAAGTTAATGATGCAACCATCTGGCTCTATTCCAAAGTGGATGATTTGCTTGAAATTCCACCAAACACTTAACATGAATATATTTTTTTGAAATCTTTGTTATTTGGCAACTGGTTCTGTTAATTGCCTATGATTCAGTCATTGTTTTAGATGGTCTATGTTTTGTAAGTAAACCAACTTATTGCATCTTACTATATTATGTTTTATTGTACAACTCAAGATTTTAGCAATAAAAAAATTTGTATTAGCCAGTATAAATAAATAAAGAATTTCTAAGAGTCACTGCTTTGTGGAACAGACTCCTACGAGGATGCTTCCCCAAAGCTTAAAATCTTAACTTCAAGTTGTCAGCCATTATCTAATCTACATATCATTATAATCTTAAATTTCCATGCCCATAAAACAGCCCCATTCAGTAACCCCTCTACTCTGAGTGGCTCTAGAGCCTTGTATTGAGAAATTTTTATTTTAATTTTGTGACTTAGATAAAAAAAAGTTTTATACTCTTGAATAAAATCCCTTCCAAAAGTTGTGAAAATAAGACACCTATCTGTGACACTTAGCTACCAAACCTGCATTCTGCAACTGAAGAAATCTGAACACAAATATTTATCCTTTGAAAATTCTTAATTGATTATTCAAGTGGCTTGAAATAATGGATTTTACATGTACAATGTTACTAAGATAAAAGTGTTTACTTTCTTGAATAATGTTGGACAAGCATCAGAGTAATAGAATATGCTATGGACCATATGAGATCTGTTCAGAAGGCATTCAACTATTTACTATTAATGGTGGAAAAAAAAATAACAAGCACAATGACATTGGATCATAAATTGTAACTCTGAGAGACATTTTTTTCATTTTGCTTCTTTTAAGAAATGTGAGAAAATTACTTGACTACCCTTAGTTTCCCTTCAAAGATACTTTTGGCTGTGTTTCTAATACTTGGACAATTTGGTAGAAATATTGATTTCAGGTTCCCTGTAAACTTCAGTAGAACACCCCAGGTTGCTTTTTTCTCAGCTTCAACTTTAGCATATAATTATTGATCCCTTCAGATGCAAGAAATCATGCTTGAGATTATTACTTCAGTAGATGCAAGAAATTATGCTTTATATTAAGATTATTACTTTAGCAGATGACAAGGTTTTTTTGTTTCCTGCAAAATGAAAGGAAAGATGACTGCCTTTTGTGAACCTGGAATGTAAACATAGAAATCAAAGACTAAAGTTAAAAACTAAAATGAAAATAAGTCATTTAAAAGAATATGAATCTCAAATAAAGTGCAATATTTTTACCTGGGTATTTTTGTCAAATAATGCCTGCTATAGCTCAATGTATCTTTGCTATTAAGTTGGCTGTTTAATTTCCTCCCTTCCCCTCTGATCCATGAGACCTATGAAAACAATCCATGTATTTTAAATATCTTGCAAAATGGTTGAGTAGTATTAGGTTGGTGCAAAAATAATGACGTAATAATGTCGTTTTTTGACGTTATTACGTCATTATTTTTGCACCAACCTAATATTAATGTAACTTAGCATCTGCTCATTGGGGACCTTTACAGTACATGCATTAACACTCTCCAGTAGGAGGACTAAGTTGATTGAGATGACACTGAGTGATCTTGTATATTGTTTAGTTGTCACATTAACTGTAATATTTTCTTTGGGTTTTTGAGATTAGGAATTATCATTATTATATGTGTTTCTATTTTGACCATCATGCTCATCTTGATTGTTATACTCAAAATATTTCACTTGTTGTCTGGTTTTCTTAAGATGTTTGTCTTCATATTTTGAATAAAACCCTTTATTCAATCCATGGGGTAGATTATTCTCATGCCACTTTCCACACTTAGGGAATATTTAACTATTAGTTAATATTCACCAGTCTTATTCATCTTTGCATCACATGTCTATTTCTTTCACTGGTTATGTAATCAAAACATTGGTTAAAACCTTTTGGTTTTTAAGGTGAAAAACTCAACTCCATCACACAACAGAGTGCAACACTAATAATGGGAAAATATTAGGTTAGCCAAAATGGTTTTTCACATAAGTAAAAAAATTAAACCAAACAAAATTTTGGGCAAACTCAATATATGTTTAAACTAGCAGTATAACCTGTCTTTGACTGGGTTTTTCATTACTGGGAATTTTTGCTGTTCAGTTGGAGCAGTTTAACTTTAAAGTCGGCCCACCTGAAAATCAGTATTAGTAACAACAGTTGGGTGCAATTGAAGCACATCCCCAAATGGGGGGGGGGTTTAACAATTTGAATGGAGGGGTGGCCCTGAAAAGGGAACTGTATAATAATGAATAACATTATTGTAATAATTTAGACTATTTTTTATGAAAGTTTTTAATGAAAGAGATACATCCAAGAACAGATAGTAAATAGTAAAATGTTGCTGAGAGATATAATGGACAGGAAGTAATGGAGAGCCATGGTCGCCAACAATTTGGACTCAGAACCAGCACTGAAGAATTATCTATCAAACAAAAACAAATTTCATCAAACATCAGATGAAAAAAGGTGGAAATGCATAAACAACACCTGATCACATACATATATATATATACAGTTTGAGAATTATAGATATATGAGGTCTGATCAAAATGTATCAGCGCTGTTGCTATGGTAATAGAGCTAAAGTACACAGAGGAAGCCATTGGGCTCAAATAAAATTTAAACTCTGTTACGCATACATACAAAGTTATAATGTTCTCATTCAGTTTTATTGTTTATAGTAGTGCTTGGAAGGAAAGTATGTATAGTGTGGTCATAACACTACACCACAGAGGTTCCATGAATGACCATGGCTTGTGCAGCAGGTTTTGGCCAAGCACATCATTACTCAGGTTCAACTATCATCATATTCCCCATATCTCACCTCTTGTAACTTTTTGCTCTTCAAAAATCAAATCTCACTTGAAAGAGACAAGAGTTCAAAATGTCCAAGAGAATGCAACAAGGCAGCTACTTGCTATCCTGCAAAATAGACTTTCGGGAATGCTACCATTAACATGTTGTAGTTTTATTTTTATAGCACCAGTCTCAATACATCTTCATCAACCCTCGTATATCTAAAAATATAATTGTATATATGTTATCACTTTTGACAGCATAAACAAACTGGTGTGTGTGTGTGTACATACATACATATATACATACACACACACACACACACACACATATATATATATATATATATATATATATATATATATATATATAGGTTTGGTGCATAATTTATTAGGTGTTTTTGTAGGCAAATTATTTGTTCATAAAAATTGCTGTTTCCTTTACTTTTTTTTAATAAAAATATTATTTTATTTTCAGGTTATAAAAATGTGTGTTGATAATCATACACTCCAGAATAATCATTTAAAAATGTTATTGTTGAATTGTTAAATTTCTTTTTTCATAATGAATATTGTTTAAAAACGAGTGATAATTATGCACCAACCCTATATATAATAATAATAATAATGGACTCTGCTGTCGGTTTCAACATATGAGGATCTGCCAGCTTAATTGATTCAGTTATGAAAGTTTATGCGATAATCTTAAGTGGCATTTAAGACCCGCTAGTGATTTACAAAGGAGTCCACATATGGAGCAAGTATGAGGATTGTGAGATGAGATCACTGTTAGATTGGTTGACCTTTTAGATCTTGCTCTCGCTTCTTGAAGATGATTCAGACAAGCAGATTGAAAACTGCTGAGTCCACTAAAACACGTTGATCTCCATTCTACCCGCTCCAAGGCTAAGCGTTCAAGGGTATTATGTGGTATATTGACTGCTGACAAGTTGCTTTTCAGCTTGTCTTTGTATCTTAGCCATGGGCATCCTACATTCCTGTAGCCCTGATCTAACTGGCTGTACATTAGGATATATATATATATATATAATATATATATATATATATATATATATTGTGCTTTTTGCTTTTCTGAAATTGTTTGGAATCAATTATATTTTCTTTTAAGTCAAAGGTTTCTAAAGCAAAATTTTACAGTATTTCAATATTACTTTTAAACTCTGTCAAAGAATTTCTGATATTTCCCCCAAATGTCCACATAAATCCAAATAAAATCAAGGAATACAGTTTGTGTATGGAAATCTTTATTCAGAATTCTTTGGGAAGAAAATATTTTCATCATGTCATGCCAAGCTAGTGAGTAAACCCATCACGGCACAGCGGGGGGGGGGGTATGGAGTGTGAAAGAATAAGAAGAAAAAAAAAAGAAACATTAAGGTGCAAGAACAATAAAAGAAGATGACTCAATAAGACAGTAGATAACAACTGAGAGTGAATTTAAATTTTTGAAGATCAAAGTTGGCTGGAAATCATGCTGCCAGTAGAGAGTTCCAAACGCAAGACATGCAAGAGAAGAAACTGTTAGCATACAACTTATGGTTGCATCTAGCCAGTTCAATAGTAAATTGATGAGACCTTACTGCCAATCTAGTACTGTGCTTAAATTTATAAAGTCTAGGTACCATAAAGGAAAGTTCATCTGAACAATTACCATGAAAGGCACAGGCAAGCAACATTACAGTGTAGGAAAGTCACTGAAGCCGAGATACCTGGTCAGGATCAATAACATTGCTGATTCTTCTTTGGATTTTATCCGAAATCTCTAAATATATAACAGGAGCACTGGACCAGAAATATTCAAAGCCTGGTAGACTTATATATAAGATTGATTCTGGAGAGAAAAATTTTCTAGCACAACACAGTGAACCAACTTTCTTAGCAGTAGACCTGGCAAGAAAATTAGTTTCAGTGAAAAATTGCAAATAAATATACTTCAAACCACTCGCTTATCCACAAATAATTTATTTTTTTACTTTAGGTATTAACTGTAGATATTAGGTAAGTACCAATTTGAGTGACAATTAAGTATTCATTGTATGATAAGATTTCCTGTCCATTTCCTCATCTACAAAAAAAAGATGACTTCCTATTATTGCTTACTTCAGGCAACTATTCAGTAATATTTTCTGTAATGCCAACCATTGAATCAATGCAATGATTTTGATTGTATTGAAATTAATGCAGAGAGCCATGAAATTGCTTTCATAAAGCTTGTTTGTCAAAAAGATTAAAGTTTTTTTGTTTTTTTTTTACTGAGAAATTGCAGCCATAATTTCTCTATGTTCCACAAATTGTCTGCAGGCCATTCTTCAGAATGTTGCAGAAACTGATGTCAGTCAAATACATAATGAAAGTCTGTTCATGTCTATATTGGAACTGTCAATGTTTAAGTTACAATGATGCATAATACAAACATAAGCAGATTTGTTGATGATAAATATCTGTATAGTCACATTTTATTTTTGATGATAGAATAGATGTGTGAAAGAAAATGAAATTAGCAAAGATTTTGAATCCCAATTGATAAAGTCATCCTTTGATAATTAAAGTATTAAATTAGGATTAAAAATAAAATTAAAATAGTTAAAATATTAAAAAATATAACAGTATATAAGTATGGATAAATTATATAAGTATATGACTGTTTCTACCATCAATACAGTAAGAAAACTGCAGAAACTATTAGATATGATAGTAGAGGAAAGTGGTAAGAAAAGACTATCAATTGTAAGAAGAGAAAATGCATCATAATGAACAAGAGGAAAAGCCCAAGATGTGAGCTTTGTATTTGAGATGTCAGAATCAAGCAAGTAGAGAATTTAACTGTGAAGTGTTATAACAGTAGAAAATATGACACAGAAATTGAAAGGTGCATTGGAATAGTGAAAGATGCCTTCCAAAATCTAAGCAAAGTATTAAGAGCCAGGAAAATTTTGTTAGAAACAGAAGAGAGTATTAATATATAGCAGTAAGTGCTGAACAATTTCCTCATAGACGAAGAGGAGATTTTAGACAACAGAGATGTAGTCCTACAAAAGGATGCTGAGAATACCTGCTCATATGCCTTTTATTGATTTATGGTGCACGCTTCATACTGCACCAACAACTTTGATGAATTTCCGTAGGTTTGACTCTCTCTGCCACAGCAAATTATGGCACATTTTTCCTCAATGGTGATATCACTGAGTGGAGCATCAATATGGCTGACCTTATTGATGCCAGCTGAATGAAGGAAGCCTGCCCACAATTAACTACCCCCATCATGTGCATGCACATCAGCACTACTCTGTTGTTTTTACTGCAAAATTTACTTTCAACTTTGCCTTTGTATTTACCCATTCTTAGCCTCGCATTTCAAATGGTATATTCTCTGGCTGTTTTGCAATAAATATAAACTCTAGGTCAGTGGTTTCCAAACAATGCAGCACACCTCATAGTTATGGTGAAAATAGGATAACAGGTGAAGTGGAATGAAAGACAATCAAAGATTTAGAAACGGTTTCAAAAAATTCATATGCTAAAAATAAATATGATTTCAAATATTATTATGGATTACTTGTAATTGCATGCATGAGTCCCACTATAAATAGTTATAAATAATTATTGACTGATTTTATCATTGTGATATTTTTTGTATTCTATCACTGATAAAGAATATAGTAATTAGGGCCTGCAAATTGGAAGAGAGAGTTAATAATTATAATGTTCTGACTTTGAATCCATGGTTATCTCCCTTTAACCTTCTCTCTGTTTTTATTATTATTTTTAAATGTACTTTTTATTACATAAAATTTGGTGAGGCACAAGCAAATTTTCATTCCAAAAATGTGGACCAGAGAAAAAAAATTTGAGAACCACTGCTTTAGGTAATTCACATTTCATTTTTATTAAGGTTTGCTTAGTGTAGAACCAAGCTCTGATGATTAATCCCTTTGTGGTGATCAACATTCTGGAAGTTGAATTTGATATTAAGATTTCTTGTTAGACTGTGACATGATGATGGAATGAACAAAATATTAATAATATCCACAGAAATAATATCCATCAGAAGTTTTTTATTTTCATATTTAGAGCATTTGTTTCTGGTTCCTTCTAAAATCTACTTCAACTCTATACTTGTAACATCTCAGCCTAAACTCTGAAATTTTATTTACTATTTTTTTTTCTATCCTCTGGTTCACACTCCTTCCCAGTCTTTTGAACAGTAGTACTAAACTATTATGCAATATCAGTCCTACTTTATCACCATAAATGCTTAGTTTCTTGTATATAAATTGTATTCATTGTAATATTCATTAGGGCTTTTAAAGGGTGTTATTTACCCCCCTCCACACACACACACAGACAAATTGTACATTTGGAAACTAGTTAGAACTACATAGAGACTCTGAGGTATTATGGTGGCTGTAGTAAGAATAGTAAGTAAGAATGTTTTGTTTTGGTATAAGGAATACTGTGGTAGGTTTGGGTCAGTAATCCACAAGGATCTAATGAAACTGCTCAGCAACCACAATATATTTGGGAAGAATATCAAAATAATCAAGAACCTATACTGGCAGCAAACAGCATGCATGTGCATAGGAAACAAGTTTAGTAAATATTTGAAAAAATAGAAAGAGGCATAAGGCAAGGAGACGTCTTCTCACCCGACTTGTTCATCCTATACAGTGAAGCAATCCTGAGAGAATTGGAAACCCTACTGGGATTTAGCATTGGTGGCCACAATCTTAAGAACATAAAATGCACAGATGACACAGTACTGATAGCAGACACGGAAATAAAATGACAAAATCTCCTACAGAAGATAGCGACAGAGAGTAAGAAGAAAGGACTAAGCATAAACTACAAGAAGACAGCGTGCATGGTCGTCAGTAATATAAATTGTATTCATTACTGCAGTTGAGCCTGAAATGCAATCTGAAGGTTGGGAACACTAGAATCAAGTAGACGTGGAAGTTTAAATACCTCGGAAGCATCTTGACAGAGGATGGTAAGTGCAACACTGAGATCCATAGGTATATTGGGATGGCCAAGGACACATTCCAAAAGCTGAGCAGTGTACCATCAGACAGGAGGATATCTTTGGTAACAAAGAAAAGAATACTAAGCTTTTATGTGACATCTGTCCTTCTTTATAGCAGCGAATGTTGAACAATTTCCTCAAAGATGAAGAAGAGACTCAAAGCGACAGAGATCTGGTTCTACAAAAGGATGCTAAGTATATCATGGACCAAGTGTGACAATGATATCTTAGAGAGGTTGCAAACAAGTATAAATACTTAATATCAGGAAGAAACAGCTGAAGTTTCTTGGACACATAATAAGGAAGGAAGGCCTGGAGAATCTGACACTCACGGGTCAAATAGAGGGAAAGAGAGACAAGAGAAAACAACACGTGACATACCTGGCGGACTTAGGTAAGTGGATAACAAAATGTGGTCTGGGGGAGGAAGCAGAGAGAAGAAACTTGTTGAGAGCTGCAACGGATAGAGGGAGGTGGAGAGCCATGATCACCTGCGTCCTGAAAGGACATGGCACATAAAATGAAAGAAGAATTTTTGCTAGCTAAGTTTAAGATAAGGCAGATTGACAACCAGCGTCCCCTCTTTTGGCCTTGTGCCACATTTTTGTATTACACAATATAAATATTCCTTTCCTCTTTGGTACCTCAACATCACAAATTTAAGTGCAGTATGATAATTAGGTCTCTTAATTTTGCTGTTGAAATTGTTAGTTGTAACCATAAGTTTTATGCTAATAGTTTCTTTTCTCACACTTATCACTTGTTGAACTCTCTTCAGGAAGTCAACTATGATCTTCAAAAAATTAAATGCAATGTCAGTTGTCATCATTTATCTCCTTGAATCCTGTCCTTTCTGTTTCTTTCTGTCTCAGTAACCCCTTGCATCTTAGTGGCTTTATTGTCTTGCTTGTCGTGAAATGCACTGGTTATTGTAAATGACCTCTTACAATCCTAAATATTTTTTGCATAAAATACCCTACAAATGGTTGATAAGCTGTAAAAAAAAATCATTCAATTAAAGGGAAATGATTTAAAAAAAAAAAAACATTTGCATAAAATAACTCATCAAATAAATTACACCAGTTTGCAAAAGAAAATACAGAGTGCAGTAGAAATACTTCCCACATAATGGTATGACATTAGCTAGATGAGGACACAATTGCCACTAATGTCTTGCCATTATGTGGGAGGTATTTCTGCTGCACACTGTATATTGCTATGATGCAAAAGACAAAGGTCAGCAGTTTTTTTGTCTTTTCTCCTCACCCCCTAAAAATTCAATTACTGAATTTCTTTCATGATTTGAAGCTTTAGTTCAGAGCACTGCGCCATCTCTGGTGTTTAAGTACACTAATCAGTACTGTACACATCAATAAAGTCAATTTGATGACATTGCTTTACTGAACACCAGGTGCCTGTAATTATGTTTCCAGTTGATCTCTGAGTGGAATAATAATTCCTCTTTGTAGCCATTTATTTCTCTTTCAGTCTTTCCTAAGAATTCTCTCCACCTACATCTCTGCTAAATCTAAATTATATTGTGCCATGAACTCCACAATGAAGTAATGTATGTAAGTATGTCTCTTGTAAGAAAGTTTTACAGTTCACCTTTCTCTGCTCGGGTGAATGTCTCTGATTTCTCTCTGTATAAATATGGATGCATGTATGTGATATATAAGGGACAAAGTTCTCGAAATAACCAAACTCATCTTTACTCCAAATAGTCCAGGGATTTCCTGCTTTCTTTAATTTTAACTTTGTGAGCCTGGTCAGAACCTTGATGGGTGACCGCATAGGAATGCAAGATGCTGCAAGCTGGGATGTTCAGGTAGTGTAATGAATAATGTAATTGTTAATCAGAGAGCCGGATTCCAACTTCAGTTTGGTTTGTTATATTCACTTACACACAAGGTGTGAACCACCTCTTCTTCCCCAACTATGGGTTAATTAGTAAAATTAGTATCACTAAATCATTATTATCTAAAAAAAAATTATTTCAGTTAAAAAATATTTTCTGGCTTTAAATAACCTGCAAAAGGTTGATAAGCCATAAAAACAAATCAATCAATAAATTTAGTTTTACATTTGTAGTGATCAAGCAAACAAGCAATTACTTTCGTTTGCATTCAATAATTTGAATATCATTGTCATCATCATTTATTTTGTTATTGCATTTTCCTCCACTGTGATCACCACTCCCCTCTATCTCACAATTGTGGTTCATGGTGACATTCAAGGCAGAATAGTGCAATGGCTTGGTGGTTCCTTTTGCACTTTGGTTCCTCATTGAGGTTACCTCATCACTCCTCTCAATAGTTAAAGAGGTAAGACCTACAAGACAGCTGGTGGTTTGAATTCATAGCTTTCCTTCTCCTAGACTGGTGTTGGTATATGGAGGTCGTGTGCTACCCAAACTACATATCCCCCTCTCAGCTGTACCAACAAGATCCAAAGGAATACAAGGCATTACATTTGGAGACGGCCTGACTGCAAGAGTTTCTATAAAGTTGTCTGTTGACAGCCAGCTGGTTTCAAGGTTCCACTCTGGGTTTTTTTTCTGGATTTATTTCCATAGCCTTTTCCATGTTTTGGATATGATTGCAAGGCAGTAGGAATTTAAAATCAGGGTTATTAAGCAATAGTAATAGGAAAAATTATTTTTTTAATTTCTAGTTACAGTGCCTATTGTATAACCTCATACAAAGATAAGACTATCTTTTTAAATTACAACACTGACTTCATAGAATATGTTTACCATTTTGTTCCACTATTTTTGCCATCTTTTAGGCAACTTCATTATACCTTTCACCCAGAACTTTTAAATTAGCATTTTATTTTATTGCATTTTCCACTGTGGTTACCACTCCCCTTCATCTCACAATTGTGATTCATGTTGACATTCAAGGCAGAATAGTGCAATGGTTTGGTGGTTCTTTTTGCACTAAGAATGTTGAGATTACCTCATCTCTCCACTCAGTAGTTCCTCTGACCACTAGTAAAGCCGGTGACCTCTGATGTACAGCTTCTATGCCCAAGCTGGCAACTGGCCAATGTCCATTTGGCACAGCTGGGTTGGGGAGAGGCATTCACCTTCACTGGTCAGGTCAGGAAATCCTTCCAACTACTCACACACAGTTTAGCCAGCAGGTCAATGCCGTTGACTAGGGTGTGGCTGTTGCAGTGCCTATGCAACTCCATGAACAAGTACAGTTTCATTTTCAAATTCACCTGAGCAAAGCCTAGTTGACTACTTCACTGCAAAGGTGAAGCATTCAATAAACCCCATACACTCCAATTTGAATATACAACCAAAAAAAGAAAAGAAAAAAAAATTGCATTTTCTTTAAGATAAATAAGTGGATTCATCATAACACCAATCATCAGGAGCAGCAATATTTTTCAATCAAATCAATAACTGATCACCACTGTTTGAAGTTATTGAATTTCAATTGTAATAACCTAACATTCCTAAGTTTTGAATTTGAATTGACAGATATGTTATGTTTATGTAAAGAAATGTTATTATTTAAATCAGAAGGATCTCATCTTGACAGCTCAGTGTCTTATTCCTGATTTATTATTAAAAGAAAAATGTTTACCTTATCTATAGACAGCACTTTTGCATGAAATAATAGAAAAAGAAAGTGTAAGGTTAGCAGTAAATATTTTTGATAACTTTTTTTTCTTTAAAAAAAATATTTCCTCACTTCACTGCCATTGATACCATAAGGTGCTCTATAGGACAGTTACTCAGTAACATCTGTGAATATATTCAGGCATTCATAAAGAATCATTTCTTTTTTTGGTAACATCTGCGAATGTATTCAGGATTTATAAAGAGTCATTTCTTTTTTTGGTAACATCTGCGAATGTATTCAGACATTCATAAAGAGTCGTTTCTTTTTTTGGTAACATCTGCGAATGTATTCAGGATTTATAAAGAGTCGTTTCTTTTTTTGGTAACATCTGCGAATGTATTCAGGATTTATAAAGAGTCGTTTCTTTTTTTGGTAACATCTGCGAATGTATTCAGACATTCATAAAGAGTCGTTTCTTTTTTTGGTAACATCTGCGAATGTATTCAGACATTCATAAAGAGTCGTTTCTTTTTTTGGTAACATCTGCGAATGTATTCAGGATTTATAAAGAGTCGTTTCTTTTTTTGGTAACATCTGCGAATGTATTCAGGATTTATAAAGAGTCGTTTCTTTTTTTGGTAACATCTGCGAATGTATTCAGGATTTATAAAGAGTCGTTTCTTTTTTTGGTAACATCTGCGAATGTATTCAGGATTTATAAAGAGTCGTTTCTTTTTTGGTAACATCTGTGAATGTATTCAGGCATTCATAAAGAATCATTTCTTTTTTTTGGTAACATCTGCGAATATATTTAGGTATTCATAAAGAATCATTTCTTTTTTTTGGTAACACCTGCGAATATATTTAGGTATTCATAAAGAATCATTTCTTTTTTGGTAACATCTGCGAATATATTCAGGCATTCATAAAGTGTCATTTCTTTTTTTGGCAACATATATGAATATATTTACATATTAATAATCATTCATTTCTTTTTTTGGTAACATCTGCGATATATTCAGGCATTCATAAAGAGTCGTTTCTTTTTTGATGACACATGTTTGTTTTTCTTCATTGGTATTTGATATCATATTTTGTTACTGTGTTTTTTTTATGTATTTTATCATTAAATTTCCCCATTAAATATTTTTTTTCTTATAGGAAACTAAATATCAACATAACCTGTAATTTTTACACATTAGATAATAACAATAGATCCTCAATTTTCTGTTCAATTAAAATGCATTTCTTAATGCCTTTCTCACTAAAATTATATAGAGGTCTTCAATCATTAGTCATTTTCTAAACCCAAAATAATTTCTACAAATAATACAATTCTCATATTTTTCTGTTTCTGAAGGAAAAAAAAAACAAAATGCAAAATAACCAACATTTGTACTGTTTCTGTTTTGCTCACTTTTTATAATGTGATTGTGTTTCTGATTAATTACACCATAATTTATGATCTCAAAGGCCTTTTGGACATGACCATTGCATGGTATCTGTTCTCCTTATAACTAATGGAAAATATGACAGTTCCAGGTATTTGAACCCTGACAGTACCTCTGTCATTGCACCAAAAGAGGGTGGGTCAGTAAAATAGCAGTATCAGCAGTGGTCATGGGGACTGGGTAATTTTTGGATTGGTCAGAGGTGGCTACCTCTGACCAATCCAAAAATAAAAAGTCCTTATATCCCATCTTGCCACCATTGGGAGGCGAATAAATAAAATGCTTTGAGAAAATTGAATATATTTTTTGGGGACCAAAGATCTGCTGGAACATTTTCTTTTTCAGAGTAATGACACAATACCAAATAGGAATAAAAGATAAGGGTGAAGATTGTGTCTTCTCAATCTTCCAAGTGAAAATGGCTTGTTATCTTGAAAATTTATTTTTGAAATATTTTTCTTTTTTTTTTTCTTTTTTTTTTCTTTTTTTTTTTCATTTTTTTAACCTGGGTTCAAATGTTGCCATGATTTCAACTTTAAACATACCTAGAAAATGCAAAAGAATTTACCAAATTCAACAGAAGCCAATGTCCAATTAAAATGTGTCCAATTAATTGAATAGAAATCAATGCAATTCATTTTACTTTTAAGAATTTTTTTTTTTTTCTTGTTGGAGACACAAGTCTAAGTTTAATTAAAATCAAACTGAGAATGTCTTTTCAATCTTATGAGATAGAATGGCATCTTGCATGTTCCTTTTCATTTTTAAATTTAAAAGCCAGAGACTTCTTTTTACATATAGTCATCAAGCCTGGACAAAGTTGATGAAATTTTGGTGGATGGAGTTGACTAAAAATTAATGCCTAAATCTGTATTCAGTTTTCAAAAAAGTTACCAACCAATAAGGAGAAGGAAAACTCAGCTCTACAATTTTAACCCATTTTTTGACTGATTACCACTCTACTCCCCATTTTTATTGGTTATAACTCCTTTTGTGATTGACTTTACATAAATATTAACAACAGATGAGATTGAATTTTTGATCTTATGCATGTCTTGGAGGTAAGCAAATACAACTTAGAAATAATTTTTCTTTCATAACAATTGATTATCTACAGGTGCTTTCAGAACTTAACATTTTTTTCTGCAATAATATTATGATTGATTCATCATATTTCCTCAGCTTTGAAAGATTTTTTTGCAACAGAAAGACGGTTTTTCTTTTTGATGATCACTTTCAATTGTCATGCATTTGCAGACAGGGCAAACATATTTTCTTTCCTTTGATAATCAAAGAATAAGAGATGATTCTTTTTCTGAAAGGGCATGAATGAAATTTTGATTTATATTGAAATAGAAGAGTCCTTTTTGAAGACAAAGAAATGAGTGTTTTTGCATATACAATATATATATATATATATATATATATATATATATATATATATATTGTTTTTTTTTTGTAGTTTTCAGTAAATATAATAATATTTTATGCCATTTTATTTAGATATTTGATAAAATTTAACTCTCCTTTTCTACGGAGGCTGTATACCACACTTGGATGTTTAGATTTTTATTGTATCCCATTTTGACTTCTTTTGCCATTGGGATTGTATTTGAGAATTCAACATTAAGATTTCCCACCGTCGTAATATTGTTTGCAAATTGCTAAATCTTTTTTTGATGGGCTGCCCATTCCACTTCCAATCTAGAATATCTTATGAATAATAATAACCTTTTGTCATATATATATATATATATATATATATATATATATGTAGCTCTATGACTGAAATGACTTGTCCTGAGTTTCTATTCTTTAAGACTATGTACTCCTAAAATCATGTACCAGAAAGTTTCCAAATACCCTATTGTCTTTAAAATATTTACTGAAATCAGAAAATTATCAGATTTCATTGAAATTTTCAACATTAATTTATTAATGAATGAACTTTATATTGAATCTTATTTTTTTTTTTTTTTTGAAATTTTTTAAAGTCAGTTATACTCACTCCTGTGTTTGTGTCTAATCCATACTAGTGAATTTTAGATGTTTTTAATTTTTACCTTTATATAAATCTAAATCCCCGCCAAAATGTTATATTTAAAAAAAAGAAAAATAGATATTGAGTGTGAATACATCAAAAATATGGTTTAAATTAAAAAAAAAAAAAAAAAAAAAAAAAAAAAATATTTTTATTGCTGATATGTAAATCTGATAAAATATACTGTGTATATTTTGTTTTCACAGGGAAAAAAATTCTGGTATATGTTTGCTTGTGAAATATTGACATGTATTTTTACAGTATGATTTTGAAAATCTTATTTATTGCTGATAAAGTTGATATAAATTAAAGATGTGTTTGAAGAATTGAAAAATATAGTGGATTTTTTTTTTTTTTTTTTTTTTAAATATTTTTTTATTTTACAACTGTTTTATTTTTATTTTATCTTACTCAATTGATGATAAAAAAATAAAATTTTGGATTATGTGTCTTGATATTGTTGTAAGCACTATCCCGTATTAGACTAAAAGCACTGAGAATAAAATATTTTACACATGAAAATGACTGATGTAAAGAAATAAAACATGACAATATTTTATATTTTGTTTTTAACTTAAAACGGGTAACAAAAGAAAGGAAATAAACTAGTATGCAGGCAAGATAAAGAAGATGTTGAAAGATTAGGAATTGTGTGGGTGGTTATGCGTAAAAGTTGAATCAATAAGGGAAAAAATATCCCCCATACCCGGGGAGGTCCCACTTGGCATTGTCATTCCAGCATGTTGGGTAGAAAAGAGAGTGAGGACAGGAAGTGTCCCATTTTTATAGGCATTTAACAGTGCCCTCTAACAGCTTCATATCAAAACTGGCAAATCTATATAGGGGTCACTAACAAAAAAAAATTTTTTGATTAATCTACACATGCTGAGTATTTTTGCCTGTTTATAAAAATTTTTGATGTCATCATAATGTTAGAAATTCAGTAACGATAAAGAAATCGCTAGATTAACGAGTTGTTACTTACATAAAAATATTTCCACAAAGTTTTCTAATTCATGGCCTCTCTTATATTTTTCATTTATGATGCAATTTAGCTCTGGTCGTGTAATATTACCATTGAATGTGTTGACAAGTGAGGACATGAATGCTTGGAACAGATATTGGATTTTTAAAAGATTTTTAAAATGTTTTAATTTCTCTTTTGTAAACACCCATCCAATTTGCTAATCAAAATGGGTGAAAGTGAGCTTGTTTTTATTCTTTTGATTTAAAAATCTCTAAAATCTTATTTAAGGATGTAAAATAATTTTTCTTTTTTTATGGATTTCAAATAAAACCTCAATTTAACTTTAAAGAAGACATTTAAATAGTGTAAAATGTGTTCTTCAGTTTTTTCTAGAAAGTTTGCAGTTTCATAGAGTTTTTATTATGGATCTTAAATAGGTACTAATTAGGTACTTGATTAAATTGCAAAAAGAATAAATAACAAAGAATGTGCAGGTGTTTTCTTGTTTCTCTAAGAAATTATCATAGTATTTTGTAACTTCAAAAGTCAAATTGTTTGTCATCAGATGTGATTCCATCCTTCAGCAAAATTCATGAAATGCTGACCAAAAGGACAATCAAAATATTTCTGTAGTTTGTTCATAACCGATTTTGTGCATGTGTAGATTTTTTTCATTTCTGGCTAACATGACATCCACTTGCATCCATACAAATGCAATAATGGCTTGATGTAGTATACTGAAGTTAATGGTTTGATCCAAAATTGATGTTTTATTATTTTCCAAATGAAGAATTACTTTCACGTAATAATAATATTCAAGTTATAATACATTAAACACCTGCAATTTTATATGGAAATCTTCTATTTTCAGAATGTAGGTTATCATGGCTCTCCAAAATTTTGTGTCCTTAATAAAATTTTCTCTTTTTTTCTTATTTCTCGTAAACTGTTCCCCTATTCATTTAATCATTCTGGCTAGGTATGTTATGCATCGTTTTCCTCTATCCCTCTTGCCTTCAATCTCTGTGAGTATCAGATTTTCCAAGACCTCTTTCCTTATTATGTTTCCTAGTAATTTTAACTATGTCTTTCTGATATTAAGTATAAGTGTACTTTTTATTTCCATTTTCTCTAAAACTTTATCATTGCTCACGTTTGGTCCATGATGTTCTCGGCATCCTTCTGTAGAACCACATTTCTATTGCTTTGAGTATCTTCTTCATACAGCAGGATTGATATTATGTTTAGTACTCTGTGTTTCAAATGTTTCTTAATATTTGGCTTTGATTTTGGAAAGCATCTTTCACTATCTCAATGCACCTTTATGATTTCCAATTTGCTCCAGTTTCATGTCTTCTAATTTGATTAACTCTTCAGGGCTCAAAGTAACAAAATAGCAGTTAATTTATACTTTACCTGTTACAGTAGAACAGGTACAGTTGAGAACTGCTGTATTCATTGATTAACTTAAGTTCCTCTACTTGATTTCTAGGAAACAATACTGCTTTTTTCCTCTTTATTTTTCCAGATTTTCATGAGAATTTGGACATTTATGAATAAAGTAAAATATACATCACATATGGGTGGATAAATGTCAGGCTCACTGAAATTAAGCAACATCAAACATGGTCAGCACTTAGATGAGTGACTGCTTGAGAACACCAGGTGCTACACTTGGATGCCCATGTGATGCTATGGATAATGGAGAGGAATTGGAAATCGAAGAGCCAAGTTCCAATTCCAGTCATGTTAATTATATTCACTTATATTAAATAACCTTGGGAAAAATATGAATCCACCTCTTATCCCCCATCTATGGGTTAATTAGTAAGAATTATATCGGTAAATCATCATTATCTCTCAAAAATTCTTAGAATCTAAAACTATTTTCTATCTTTAAATGACTTGAAAAAGGTTGATAAGCCATATAAATCAAATCAATTTACTTTATTCCTATAGCTTAATGATTTTTTGTCTAACCTAACTATGACATATGTAGCTGCCATTTTGACACTTGTTGATTTCTTAAGCTATATAATTTGATATAATGTCTACATTCACAACTGGTTATACCTAGTGAATTTCAGGCTCTTGCATAATATGTGTATTCTGCTTCCACTTTAATATTTGTTGGATAACAAGTTTTTGATCTCATGGACTGTTTTCTTTTTTCATCCCAAGCAAGGAAATAAAGCCACTAAGACACAAGATGTTACTGGGTGTTATAAAATATGAGAAAATACAATTAAGGAGGGAGAACAATAAAAGAACAAGAATTAAAAAGCCAGAAGAGAATGATTGACATTGCATTTAAATTTCTGAAGATCAAAGTTGACTGGAAAATATAAAGCTAGGAGAGATTTCCAAAAGTGAGAAGTGCAAGAGAAGAAACTGTTAACATAGAACTTAGGGTTGCATTTAGCCATTTCAACATTAAAAATGAGACCTTGCCACCAATCTAGTACTGTGCTTCAATTCATAAAGTCTAGATACCATAGAGGAAAGATTATCAGAACAATTACCATGAACATATTTATAGAAAAGCCCCACAGAAGCTACATTGCAGTGGTGGGAAAGTGTCTGAATCTGAGATGCCAGGTCAGGACCAATAACATTGCATATTCTTCTTTGGATTTTATCAAAAATCTCTAAATACATAGAAGTACCAGACCATATGTGACAGCAATATTCAAAGATAGATCTGTCAAGAACAATTGTTTAGCTCAACAAAGTGAACCAACTTTCCTAGCTGCAGACTTAGAAAATGATGCAATATACTCCTTCCACATTGTATTAGTGGAAAGAAAGTGCAATGAGATATTCTCCTGGAAGTTAAAATCATCCATGTTGATGCAGAGTCAAAAGGGTTCTCTCAGAGGATTAAAAGAGAGCAGTTCCATTTTGGAGGTGTTAAAATTAACAAGTCACTCCTTGCCCCATTTAACAACAGATCGTATGTCATATTTTAGATCAGCTGCCAATTTGACCTTATCAAACTGATCAGATTTACTTTTAAGACAGGAGTAAATAGCTGTATCATCAGTATAGACACTGAACTGAAAATAATGACAACAAAAAGTTCATTTATGAAAATTAGAAACAACATAGGTTCACAATAGAACCCTGGAGAACTCCTGCATTAATGTAAAAGGATCTAGAAGAGTGGCCATTCAAACCAACTTCCATTTCATGATTTGATAAATACCGAATCAGTTTAAAAATTCTTCCAGAAATAACCAATTTAGAGTTAATTAATGTCTCTAGTACTTTGCCAAAAAGAGGAGGAAGGCTAATAGGCCGATAGAAGGAAAAGATAGTTTGCCTGATTTCTTAGACTGGAACTACAGAAGAGGATTTCCAACAAGCAGGAAAACAGGAAGCAGCAAGCACTTCAAAATGAAAACAGAAGACAGTTCAGGAGCACATTTCTTAAGGACTATTGGAGAGATGCCATCAAGTCCACATGCTTTGTGAGGATCCAGCTTATGGATGATAGCAGAAACCATGGACAGTTATGTGCATATCACTCAATAGAGATTTAGTTCTAAATAGAAAGTCAAAACATTCTGATTTATCAGCAGATGTTAACACCTTAAATTGAATGAAGTGGAAACAGAGAAGACTTACTTTTATTTCACACACTATTAAAGAGCTGCCAGTAGTCTTGTGAACCAAATTTTCACAAATATAAACACCAAGGAAGATAGCCCTGAACAAAGAATTCATTGGTAGCTATAGAAGAATTTAAATTAGTTTCACAGAGTGCAAAGATATCTGGAGACCGTTTCAAGAGGAAAGATTCTATATGACAGAAATTGGAATGAATGCCATGAATATTGGAAAAAGAAAGATTGGGGAGAGTAGGTGATTTTTTTTTTTTTTTACTGGTTTTCATGTATTTCTCTCATTGTATTTGTCATAAGAATATTTTGTTTTGAGAAAAGAAAAGGTTAAAATAATTATCACTATTGACTATGGCAACACAAACTGGCCAGAAGGTGGAAAAACTAAAGCATAATGTGGCCTCTGGTTAGCCCACTAGAAATTCATACAGCGACACCTATCCATAGCACTACAAATACCCCAGTATTATGCAACTATTGATCAGAACAACCTCTCTAAGTGCTACCAAAGAGTTCAGGCTCCTTACTACCAGTTGAAAGTAGCAACCAGAAAATTGCCAACCCAGTATCCACATAATGAAAAGGCACAGTCAGATCACTAAAAAGTTAAAATAAATCATTATGGCCATGAAAGAAAGAATTAGTAAACCAGTAAAAGATATCCTAAACAGGAAAAGGGATAATCCTCTACTACTGTTCAGTAAATAAGGAATCAATACTAGCTGGTCGTGTTTATTGAAGAGGAGTAATTTCTGAAAAATTTTGATCTCATGGACTGTTTTCTGAAAAATTGTTTTTTTACAGATATTTTATTTACAGTCAGACTCTTTGTTTTGATTATTATCACAATACTTCACTTGTTTTTTTTCCCCTGCATGTGTCTGTCAATGAGAGTAACCTACAAAGAATTTTGATCTGGCTATATTTCTGAGATGAGGTATTTTAGCTATTTACACTATTTGGACTATTGTCCTTATCTGTATTGTCATATTCAATAAAAATGAAGATAACAGTCCAAACAATGTAAATAGTGTATGGAATTTCAAACTGAATACTTTATTTAACTTACAGGGATAGATTGATCACATTCTGCTGTCTAGGTCTAAGATGACTCATCCTGTTCTCTTCTTATAATTAGTAACTCTGTTGCCACTGATTATGAGTCTATACTATCCAGCCTAAGGATTGAACCCATAATTTCTATGCTACTAAATTCATGAGCAAACACTTTAATCTTCTTGGTTTTTAACCTGTGGGACAAACATGAATTTAGAAAATTTAGAAATTTGGTTAAATCACTCAGTCAGTTATATGCCATGTGTGATACATGCTTAAGTGATCATGTATCTTTCAATACATGAGTAACGAGGCAGATTTTTTCCCCGCAGTAGGTTATTATTTCTTTCTGCAATTGACCAGTTGCCATCCAAGGCTATAGAACCTGGTCTGTCCTGCTATTTACCGATAGCTGGGGGGGAGAAGAAGAGAATTCACACCTTTCCTAAGGGTATTACCTTGTAAGTGAATGTAATGCATTTGGATGGAATTCGAACTTGGCTCTCCGATTACTCAATCTGAGACGCTATCCATTATTCCACCATGCCTCCATTAAATACAGTTGTCTATTTATTATAATTAACATCTATAAATATATCTGTCTTTGTGCTCTAAATCCTTGCCATTCTGTAATTCAAAAATTAATACAGATTGTGGTATAGTCATGTTACATTTTTTTGGTTTTGCTGTGCAGCTTTTCAACTTCACTTACATCATTTTCAATTGCCATTAGATTTTTAACTTATATTTTAACACATGGATCATAGTGATTATAAATTCTAAAAGTGTTGGTAGGGTTTCGCCATTTTATTACAAATTTTAGAGACAGTGTTGAGAAAATATAAAAATAATTCTTAATAAAGAGATTTAATTAAACTCTTAGATCAGTGTTCTGTTGCCACAGCACAGAAACATTATTGTTTCACTTCCCACAGTAATGAAATCGATGAGATACACAAAACAAAGTAACCCTTTGTGCAGGTGAAGATTGATTAATAGACAACAAAGAAACTGACAGATGAAAAGTATAAGTCAAGTAAAACAACTTAAAAATATTTTTTTTTATAATCCAATATGAATGAAGGTTTCTGCTGTAGCAACTCTTCTTAAAAGTTTGTCTTCACAAATTTCTGCTATCCATGCTCCCCTTACTACTAATCATATATACAGGATGCGATGAATAAATTGTCATCTAAATTATGCTAAAATGAAAATAGCGATGTCATTTCATTTTAACAACTATATTTACCAAAGTAACACGAAAATATCTCAAAATACTAAAGAGTAAATTTATTGAATAAAAGTTGTCATTGACAACAACCACGTTGGTGAATGCTGCCATAATCCTTGCCTTCTTTGTTGCTACAAGTAGTTTTGTTGGTCTCTTATACTTACTAAACAACAACGATGAAGCAGTGTTCCAAGCATGTGAAACATCATATACTATTAAACATATATTAACCAAGTATTCAGACCTTACTCTCTCAAGACAAAAAGGCTAAAATTTAAACAACATGTATGAGTTCTTTGAGACAGTAAAAGTGGATGACATAATATTATTTCTTAAAACAGTCATCCTCTATAAAAAATATAAACCAAATGAGAATATCAATAAAATCAGTTTCTCTACAAACTATATATCTGCAAAAAATATATTGATGAAACTAGACTCTACACAAAAAACTCTTTACAAAAAGACATCAATAAAACCACAAACTGATTTCTTAGAAAGAATACTTATTCTATTCATACTAATCTATTGTAAAAAAAAAAATTTTGTTGGCATAAAATAACCCATTGAGGTTGATATGCCAGAAAACCAAACCTGCAAAACGGAAAAAAAATGTAAGGATGCTGGAAAACCTAAATAACAATTTAATTAAATCCTTCTTGTCTGCCATATTTAATGAAAGATGTTGCTGCCCAAATATACATTAATATACATACACATACGTGTATGTGTGTATATATATACATATATATATATATATATATATATATATATATATAAGATGTAACAGCATAATACTCAATCGCACAAAATGTTTAATATATATCTAAAAAAACACTGAACTAATTTAGTTTCTTTTTTCCAGGTTTTCAGATAAGACATTTAGCTATCTTGATACCATTTGTCCTAAGAACTAAGAATCACTGAAAAACCCTTTGAGTTATTCAGCTAAAAAGAGAGAAGGTTAAAATTGTTTTGTGTCAGACCCACTGTCTTCCTAACTGAGAAATGTTGAAACGAAAAAGATCATTCAGGCCTTCAGTAATGGTACCAACATTCATACTCTTGCTTCTATCTTCAAAGTCCATTGAACAATCAAGAAAACAGTGAATAAGAGAGAGGAAAACTGGATCAGGAGGTCACAACAGGAAGAGGGATCATCATTTTAACTTAGAGCTAAAGAGATCAATTAGAAAAGATCCAACTCAATTCATCTGATGAGAAAGGAGTTTCAGCTATGACAGCTAAAAGAGTGTTGAAAAAAAGACTTGAAAATGAAATTCTACATGAAACCTGAGAGGCACCTTGTTACTCCAGGACAGAAAGTTAGAAGGTTAGAGAGGGCAAAGATAATTTTAAATAAATTTGAAAATGATCCTGGAATAATATATATATATATATATATATATATATATATATATTTGAACTTTATTTCAATCCTTCATGAGCTACTGATCCTTAGCTATGATTAATTAATGATGAACATGTCATTTTCATTTATGATCAATTTTATCATGATTCTCCTTTTAAGATTGAAGAGTAATTATACATTCTTATTGCTCAAAGTAGAGTCCAATTGGGTTATAAAAAACTTTGAGAATTCCAGTAAGATATCTTTAATCATTTCTAAGTTACAACAGTTTAATCTAACAAATGGACAGTTTTGCTGTTACACCTGGTATGTATGTATGTATGTATGTATGTATGTATGTATATATATATATATATACACACACACACACTCTTTGGGATCTCCCCTATAATTTTTTAAATAATAAAAAGCAACTCATAGCTCCTTATTCATTCACAGTCAACAAAACTAATTTGCACTTTGTACACGTAAATCACAAGGTTGGGGCTCTCTTTACATCATCAACAGAGATTGAGATGTTCCTTGTTTTAGAAGACTATTGAATTCATTTAATGCCTACATATCAAAGAGTTGTGCAGTTCAACTAACACATCAGAAATGATAGCAGGATAGTCTACCCTAGGTAAAGTATCTGCAGTAATGTTATTCCCTCTCAGGACAGTACTTTGTCAGAACAGCAGCATGTAAGCTAAGGCCTTCATCTCTGAATTTTATTATTCTTTATTTGACTTGTCAACTTGGAATCAAACACATATGCTACTGATTTCTGATCAGCAAGAAGGGTAATGTGGTGTCCACTTAAATGTTGTTTCTACCTGCCCAGGGCCTCACTTTTAGCATATGCTTCTTTTTGATTACTGAATGTTTTTGTTCACAGACATATCATTGAAAAGAAAGCCACTGGTCAGCTTCTTTGATTTAGGATAGTAGTGATAGCATGATCAGATGCATCCATCTTAATAACAAAGAAATTATTTCATCAACAGAATGTCCCACAAGATTTTCCATATTAGCTTTCAAGCATTTGAGTGCCATTTTTAGCTATCTTTTATCAAGAAAATGTCTTGACCTACCAGAGAGAACCAATTTTTTCTGAGCAATCTAGTGGGAAAAGTATAAAAGCATAACCTACAGCATGGCATTTTAAGCACATATCCTGAAGAAGGTGAAGTTCTTTTAGTTGTGAAAGGCTTTTCAGGATCAGGTATAATTTTACACTTAGAAATAGTAAATCCAAAAGGTTCACAAAAGTTGCAGAAAGTGTGTACTTGACATTCGTGGAATGAAATCAATTTAGTTGTAACAGCAACAACTAAAATGGATGTCACATGTAACTCAAAGAGAAAATAAGGACATAATCAAGATTTTTTTTTTTTTTTTTGTTAAGCATTTCCCTCAAGCAAGGCGGAAGTGCCACTAGCATGGAAGGGTTACAGAGAGTGGGTGCAAGAGTAAAGAGGCATGATAGAGGAAATGATGAAGAAAAGATCAAGGCATCTGGAGATGTCGAGTGACATTGCATTTGAATATTTGGAGATTATAGCTATCAGGGAAGCAAATAAGAGGAAAGGAGTTCCACAGACAGGAAGTTTAGTTTCATGAAGCTGTTGGAGTAGAAGAGACAGCTACATTTAACCGTTTCAATAGTGTAAGGGTGGGACTGAGATGCCAACCTAGTAGCACGTTTAAATTCATGCAGTTTGGAAACCTGCAAAAGTAGCTTGTCAGAGCAGTTACCATTAAAGTATTTGTAGAAAAACTGGGAAGTGATGGCATATCTGTGAGAGAGCAACTGTAAATGAGATGCCAGATCAGGGCCATTGACATTACACATTACTTCAAATAAAAGATTAGAAAGGAAACATCATCAATACTGGAAAGAGTGATAGCAGCTAATGGACTTGAAAAACCTATTTTCTGAAAAATCATTTTAAGAGGAATGTTTTATGAATTTTAACCAAAAGCAGCACTGGCTGTTTGGTCAATGAATGCTGAATGTTTCTGTATAAATAACCAGCTAATATTACCATTGCCAATGCACATGACAGAAGTTTATATAGCCTTACCATAAAAAAAAATCCACTGACTTCACTCAAGTAAAAAACAAAGTATATATACACTCTTGTCAGCCATGGTTAAAACAAAATTATAAAATTTGATGATTCACAAGCAGTAAAATACCTTCAGTATCTGTATATTTCTGAGATGAAGTATTGTAATTATTTACACTGTTTGGACTATTGTTCTGCTATATTCACAATGTTTCGGCCGTTGTATGCCCCGCCATTCTTCAGGTGATATACATTGGAATTCTGAACCAAATACTTTATTTAGTCTAGGAGGCAAGAGTGGGGGTAGATTGTTTTAGTTTGATATGCCATACTTTTTTGGGTTTGGTTCAAAATTCAAACATATATCACCTGAACACAGATTGTACAATGGCCGAAACATTGTGAAAATGGCAATAAAGTTAAGGACAACAGTCCAAACAATATAAATAATAAAATACCTCATCTATATAATAATATCTCAGTTTTATATAAATTACATTTATCCATACTTAGCTGAACATAATATCTTTACATTCTACCTGAAATTTAGCAATGAGGAGTTATCATTATTTAGAATTTTATATTCAGACTAATATCACCATCTTTGTTACTATCATCTCATTGTCGAAGCCATTGTGTCTTTTGGCCTGATTCAAGTGTCTGTCAATCCAGGTAAATTCTGAGAATTTCAAACTGAACCCATTATTCAATCTATGAGGGTAGATTTTTCATCCTACTGTCTGTATCAGCAGCAGCAGTAAAAAAAAGAAAAGAAAAAGAGAAGTGACAGTGAATTACATCAATCATGACAGCAGGTCAGACAGTAACCTAGAGGATTAAAGTGTTGGTGGATGAATTTGGTGGGAATAGATAGGTTCGCCTATCATCTCCTTCCCAGTGTTTTAAACAGGAGTAGTGGTTTATACCTCGTTTCCTATTTGGGATTGGGTTTCTAGTTCCTTCTAAAATCTACTTTAGCTCTATACTCCTAATGATTTTACTTTCCTACATTCATATAACTCCACACAATTGGATTTGTATTGAGTGAATATTAGTAAAAAAAAAAAAAAAATAAAATAAATAGTAATTGTGAGTTCAATTCCAGGACTGAGTAGTGGAAACGGAATATCATTAAATAAGAACAAGGTGACATATCTTTAGCTATGGTGAATGGAATTAGAACAATCTAATCTAGAGGTGGGCAAACAATTGCCTGTGGGTCACATCAGGCCTGTTGGTCTTTTTAATCTGACACATTGAAGATTGACAGAATTATGAATGCATTCATTTGACCTTGTACTGTAATGCCTGGTATCCAACTAGGTGGCACATTTGCCTCATTTCCAAGCACCACTTATATGTATTGTGAACACCATCAAAGCACCCCACAAATCCCAGTTCAACAACACTGTTCCCACTAAAAGTGAATGTAAGTATTAACGCTGTAATTCTTTTTCCTGTTTATGTTTGATATGTATGCATTGTCTGCTGGCCCGGCCCATCTGTCAATTTTTAAAAGTCAATGTGGCCCCTGAGTCAAAAGGAATGAGAAACATGCATTGTTCTCAAGGAATGTTTTATATTGATATATATATATATATATATATATATATATATATCACAAATTTGTGCCACACAAAGAAACTATAAAATATGTATACACCAGATAATGTGAAAAGGGTAAAAAAAGAGGGTCTCACTTATATTTCCCAGCAGGGAAAAAAGCAGGTCAGTAGTGTCCTTTATGTACCAGATGAAACCATGTGTGTTCCTCTGTTCTCCCTAAAGCTATGAGCTTGTCATGTCTGTCTTCTTTGCAGACTACATAGCAACCAGCCTTCATCACTCTGACCTTGGTGTCACTCATCAGTCGTCATGTGACCCTTATGACTTGGTCTCAACCATAGAGAGATAATTATCCTTTGCATCCCTACATTAGTATTAATACATCTGTAAAGAGAAAAACAAAGGCTATAGGATTAGATAATGGCTATGCTTGGCATTTCCAAATCATGACAAATAAGAGACAAGGAAGTCTCTTGATGCCATAAGGTTTTACTTGAATGTCCCAAGTTGGTGATCACCATGCCTGATCACAACATCATAATCTGATAAAAGCTTTGTTGAAGGTATTTGTTAATCTTGTATCAACAAGAAGTGAGTGATATTAAAGTGTACAAGGTAACCCCATGTTTCTGAGATATTAACTGAAATTTAGGCCTCAATGCACCCAGTAAGTTGATTCTCCAATCTTATCCAGCCTAGGGACTAAACCCACAATTCATATATCTTGAAATTCGCAAACTGACATGTTAATCCTCTAGGCTTATGCTCAGTGGAAACAGTGTGAGCAATAATGGAGCAGTGCTAAAATGAGAACAAGATGAGGTAGGTATCCCTAGATATGGGCAGCAAAATGAGAACAATCTGCTCTTGTACATTAAATAAAGGGTTCAGTTAGAAATTCTCTGAAGGTGACCCAGATTGACAAGCACCTGAAGAAGGTCAGAGGAAGCAACAACTGAAACATTGGGATAATAACAACAAAGATAAGGATAAATGTCCGAGTGTAAATAATATAAATAACAATAAGTCCACATCCCAGAAATTAAAACAGAAATGTAACATTTCTTATTTGGAATGCTAGATGTAAGTTATTATATCTTTGCATTTGTATATTTGTATACAAAAATACTTGTTTTCACAATAGTACATTAGGTTGAACATTTTATTCTTGCATATGTTGTCTTCATATTCAAGATGCTTTCATATTCCACAGCTATCCCATGCTGCACTTGGTTTGTAGCCTATTATGTAAGCAAAAATGATTCTGTATAGAAGACATTCATATCTGCACTTTTGTTAGCTATCTGATTTGAGGAAAAGCCATAACAATCTATAAGTAGCAAATAAATTCATGCCTAAGTGACTGTTGGGCTTTATTATATTCTCAGCCTATTTTTGTAAAATAGATTTATTCAAAGTGATCTCTCTTCTATAACAGACATCTAAAGTAAATGCTGTTTAGGTTAGAATTGTTTTCTGTTTTGTAGATACACTGAGATTATCTGACATGGTTGTTATAAATATGCATTTATACATCTGTATAATTCAATCTCACATCCTGATCAATTCTCAACCAATTTTCTTCTTTTTATATTGCATTTTTTTCAGAATAGAATCCTTTCTTTGCCATAAAAGTTGTTTTACAGAAATTCACCATTACAGATTTTTTCGTTTTTTTTTTTTTTTTTTTTTTTCTGTTATTGATCAGCATAAACTATCAATTTCCTTATTTCTTTACTTGTACAACAAGTCTTTCCTCTTGTGTCTCAAGGATTTTTCATCTTTTATTTAAATTTAACCTTCCATGTGCCAAGTTCAGGTCTATAGCTGTCTGCCAGTAAATTTTCAATCTCTGATAAGCAGTGAAATTAATTTTTTGTTCTTTGTATAATTACAATAAGGCACTTTAGTTCATGATGGAAATATAAATACTCAGTAATAAAGTAGTTTGTTTATTTGTTTGGTGGCATATCAACTCCTTGTGGATCATTTAATACAGAATTTTATTTTCTTGGTGAATGAATAATTTCTTTTATGAAAATGTTTTGCTGGTAATATTTTTTTCCATGAAAATGTATTGCTAGTATTTTTACTACAAAAATGTATTTTTATACTTTCATAGTATTTTGTATTTGTTTAGTGGTTCACTATTATCCGATAGCTGGGATCCTAACAGATACTACTACCCCAGGTCAGTGTGGACCTGGGAACAATAGCAATTAAAACCTCTCAATCAGAAGCCTTGCTGCTGCATGTAGTTTATTGTCGTACCCAGGACACAGTTATAAAGTAGCCAGTGCTGGAATTTTTAATCCAAATTTGAACCATCACAAACTTTAGTAAGTGAATTTTCTTTTAAGAATTTGTAATGTCTTTTGATGAAAAATTTGTAATTATGATGACATATTTTCTTGTGAAGACATATTGGTCTAACAGTTAATAGAACAGGGAATGGATAAATGGGTACTCTTTGACAATAGTAAGAGAGTAGGTCAGTGGTTAGATGCAAATTAATCACCAAAACAATATCCAAACCCACCACCGCACCCTAAAATGTTAATGGTTACTGTATGGTGGTCTTTTAAAGGGGTTATTCATTATTCATTCTTGTCTCAAGGGAAAACAATAACAGCAACCTTGTATTGTGGAGAAATATAGTGAATGCATGAAAAATTAAAAAAGAAACATTCTAGACTTGTAAATAGGGATGGCCCAATCTAGCTGCACGACAACACGCAGCCGTACACTTCTTAATCAACTGTCCAAAAGCTGCATAGCCTGAATTATGAAATTTTGCCTCATCCTCTATATTCATCTGGTATCTCTCCTTCTGATTATCACTCATTTTGAGTTTTTCATATGCAATAAAACCTTCTCCAATAACAAAGAGATAATCAAAGCATTTATCACATGAAAAGATGGGGATTTTAAAGATGGATCAAGAATTTAGAGGTATTTAGAGTCATTTATCAGTGTAGCGCCTATTTGAGCTGAATGAATTAGTTATTTAACATTTCAGAAACGTTTTATTCATTTCCTATAAAGTGTCATTTCATGTGTGACAATCTATTAAGAAAAGGAAGTTGTGGAGAGCCATGCTCACCGAAATCATGAGGCGACATCACACATAACAAAAAAAAAAGAATTACCTAAAAGATAAAAATATATCTCTGAGAATTGTGTATTTGGCTGAAACATATATCATCTGTAACGACCCAAGAATAAAATGTTATCTAAATATATTTTATATATATATATATATATATATATTTAAATATTTAAATAAATATTAAATATATTTTATATATATATATATATATATATATATATATATATTTAAATATTTTTAATTACAAAATTACTTAAATATTATTTTAATTTTCTGATAAGACTCCATTAAACTAGTAATAATTAATAAAACTATTAATATTAATAATAATAGTAATAATGAATTTATTGATTGATTTGTTTGTTTTTTATGGCTCATCAACCTTTTGTAGATTATTCAAAGCCAAAGCAAATTTTTGAATTGTTTTTTTTTTTTTGTGTGTGTGTGTGAATATTGTATTTGTTTAACCTGTGAAATTGTCCAGAATAGATTCCAGAAGCAAATTAGCTCTTAGGGAAAAGGGTGGGCTTATTTTTAATTAATAGGTGAAACAGGTTAACTTAACAATATTTGTTATCCAAGGATGATGAGTTCAATCCTTGGGAGGATCAGCATTAACAATCTTCATAATAGTCATCTGAAATTGCAGAATAGCATAGGTTGGGCTCATTAGCAGGTGGGGCAAGGTAAATCAACAATATTTGTTTGCCAAGGATGAAGAGTTCAAACCTTGGTAGGATTAAACTCTTCATCAATTATTATTAACTATCTCCATAATAGTCATCTGAAAAGTAGAAGAGCATAGTTAACTGTATTAACAATTGTTTTGGGGATAATGATTTTCAGATGAAGTCCTACTCTTTACTCCATAGATGGTGGACAGGCAGATTCATACCTTTCCCAATGGTGTTTGCACATAAGTGAATGTAACAAACCTGACTAGAATTTGAGTCCAATTTCTCATTCCAAGCTGTTATCCATTACACCGCACACACATCCAAACTTATAGAACAATAATAATGGCGAGCACCCATAATAATCTGACTGAAAAAAAATGCCTGAAAGCAGATAATAAATAAGACAGATGGTTTCATTTTGTCATATTTTCTGTGCAGAGTATTGCTGTCATTTTCTGGTAAGTGTTGGTTTTTAATCTCATTTATAATGGCATATAACTCTCTCATCTACAATATATCTGACATAAATTGCCAAAGAAATAAGGTCAGTTCCTCAAGTTTTCTCTGGATTCCTGTGACCACCATTTGACCTTTTATCAAATCAAGCTGATATCAGCAGCCATCTGTGGTGTTAGGATCTTAAACTTTGATTCAGAGACATTATTATATCAATATTATGAAAAATAACAACTGTGCACCTGTTTTTAGAATTTTTCTGCTATTTTGAAATGATTATTCTTGCTTCACTTTCTGCTTGACCCATTTTGCTTATTTGAACTGGACAGAACCCAAGAAAGCAAAGTAGTTCTTATTTCTTATTGGCACAAGGATCTTTTACAACAGGAGTTTACTGTACTATTTCTAGTACTTGGGACATTCTGAAAGGATGATTTCATTATTTACATTTAGACTTTTATCCTCATCTTTGTTGTTATTGTCAAAACATTTTAGCTGTTGTGCCCTCCAGCCTTCATCAGGTGCTTGTTGATCTGGATAATCTTCAGGAAATTCTGAACAAAAGGTTACCCTGATCAACAAGCACCTGGTAAAGACCTAAAGGCCCAACAGCTGAAATGTTGTGATAATAACAAAACAAAAAAAAAAGAGGGGGATAATAATTCAAGTGTAAATAATGTCATTATGTATCCCTATATGAATAGATACACATATACAAGTTTGTTGATTTTCTAAGTGTAGCTTAGATGTAGCATTTGGCCAAAAGTATGAGGCACCCAGTGAGGGTCGAACTCAATACTCAGTTGTAATTGTTCTAGTGAGACAAGTTTAATAACCATTATACCATGTTGAAGTTCCCAAATGATTTCCTAAGCGTAGCCTACATGTGGCACAAGGCCAAATGTAGGAGGCACCTGGTGAGGATCGAATTCAGTACTCAGTCATAATTGTTCTATCAAGACAAGAATGCTAACCATTACACCATTTTGAAGTGGCCACACATATACAAGTATGAATATATGTTTTTGTTTATATTTGCCCATATTCTTTTTTACTTGAAAAGCTGAGTTGTTGATTTATCCAAATTTGCTGAGTTGTTTTCTCATTTTGTAATCTAGTATCAAAACCTTTCAAATAGTTGTGCTTGACCTTTTATATTTTATCCACCCCCCCCCCAACTATTACTGACTTTACCTATAAACCTGTTTCATCAAGTATGCATAAAAGAGGAGTTGGTGTTAACATATATACCATTTTTGTGTATGATAAATAGTTTTCTTTTCAAAATTAAATTCCTCTAATTAAACTGGGTAGAAACATCAAATTCAACTTGAGGAAAATTTTTCATTCTTATTTGATTTTATCATCATTCCATTGAGGCATTCATTGATTTTATTTAAAACTGCATCCCACAATTTCTTAAATTAGAATTATTCTGTTATATTTATTTTCTGGACTTTGAAGCCCAATGTTTTGGCTGATCCATTCAATTTTTCCAAAAACAGCAAGAATTGTCTGAGAAATTAGCATGTTAACCACTGCACTATAGAAAGGTGACCTTTCTTTAAGTTAAGTTCATGATAATACAATAAAAAGATTATTGCTTATGATAAAAAATAAAAGCATCACTTAAAAAAACATGGCTTTCAACCAAATTGGTGTTAAGACAGATCTCATTTCCATCTGTTGCCGCAAGTCTCATCCTTTAATTTGATATCAGCAAGATTATTTCTCATGATATTTAATATATTATTGTATTTAATTTAGCTTTGTTTCATGATACTTAATAAACAAATCTTGTGTCAAAAATCATAGGATGTTGTATGTAAAGGTAATGATAGGTTGT
This sequence comes from Acanthosepion lycidas, assembly GCA_963932145.1. Lineage (NCBI taxonomy): Eukaryota > Metazoa > Mollusca > Cephalopoda > Sepiida > Sepiidae > Acanthosepion > Acanthosepion lycidas. The sequence goes on from OZ010589.1 coordinate 73,864,935, forward strand.
GCCACCATACACTGATGTCATGGAAATGCCCAAACAGGTATTAATTGGGCTCTGATATTTGATGAGTAAATGTGAACACTAACTAAGCTGATCAGAGCCAAACATGAATTATCAGAGTTTGAACAAGGTGTCAGTGATATGGGACATTCTATTTATAAAATTGTGGCAACATTTTCCCTCCTTTGATTAATACTTTCATGTCTGCTAAGAATACCTGATGAAAGTTATCACCACTCACTGTGGATAGTACAGTGGGTGACCTCAGCTACTTTATCATCATGCATCTGACTAGAATTGTCTGTTGTAACAAACAAGTGATGCTGGCTCAAATCACATCTGCATTGGATGCAGGAGGTACCAAGTGCATGTCTAGCAGATCAGTTCAGATTTCTTTAGCTTCCATTGGATACAGGAGCAGAAGACCCACAAAGATACCCTGATTATAATCTGACACTAAACGCAGCAGCTCAACTGCATTTGTAATGTCAATGATTATAAGGACAAGATGGAGGTAGCATGGTCTGATGAGTTTCAGTTCTGGTTGATTCAAGCTGATGGTAGACTTCAGATGTGATGTACATGAAACCATGGACCTTGGGTGTCAACAAGGTACCATGTAAGCTTGTAGTGGTTCCATAATGGTATGGAGTGAGTTCACATAGCATATGTTGAATCCACTGGTTCACCGAAACATGTTGTGACCACTATATTGAACTTCTTTGTAACCTTTCATAGACTATATACCTGATCTGTGCTGTGTCCCTTCAGAACATAGAGGATCATGGATTTCCATCATTTCCTGCCCTTTATAGCTCTTAATAAATTTTAATTCTTTGTTATTTCTCCTAAACTCTCTTCCCTTTTCCGCTATCCATTTACTCAAGCTCGCTAATTAGTTATCCATTGTTTTCCTCTGCTCTTCAATATGTCCTTTGAGTATCAGATTTTCCAAGCCCTCTTTCCTCATTATGTTCCCTAGAAATTTTATGTCTCTCTTTCTGATGTTAAATATAAGTGTCCTTCTTGTTTCCATTTTCTCTAAAACTTCACCATTGCTCACATGTTCCATCCATGGTATTCTCATCCTTCTTTCATAGAACCACATTTCTGTTGGTTCAAGTCTTTTCATCTTTGAAGAGATTGTCCAGCATTGACTGCTATACAGTAGGACTGACATTACTTAACAGTTAAGTACTCTTTTCTTTGTTTCTATTGCTTAATACTTTACTTAGACTTTGGAAGACATATTTTGCTACTTTTTAAAAGACTTCTCAAGTGAGTTATTCAAGCAGAATGATCTATCATGTCATTGAATCCAAGTTGCTCCATATTTGTTTGAGGAGCATTCTGGATATTTTCAAGGATTGGTGTTGGCATCATATTTGTCTGTCATGAGTCCAATCAAGTACTTATGAAACATAATAGATAGGTCTATTAATGTGCAAGGTCCTTTACCTATAAATAGATAACTACTGAAATTGATGCATTTTGCTGAGCTAGAGAAAGTCCTCTATGATACTAAACACTTATCCTTTGACTTGGTACATCTGTACATATATTGAATCAGCTTGAATAATAATAGGAGTAGATAGGCGCACCTATTGTCAGGCTCACACTCCTCCCCAGTCTTTTGAACAGGAGTAGGGGTTTATCCCTTGTCTGGGTTTTCACTTCCTTCTAAAGTCTACTTCTACCCTATACGAACTAATGTCTATGCCTAAACTCAGAAATTTATTTACTATTTATTTTTATTTTCCTCAATAGGAGCAGATAGGTTTGCCTATCATCCGGTTCATACTCCTACCCAGTCTTTTGAACAGGAGGTTTATCTCTTTTTTTCCTGTTTAGGATTAGGTTTCCAGTTCCTCTATAAAATCTTTTTCATTCTAGTAGTCCCTTGTGTCTTAGTGGTGTCGTTGCCTTGCATGGGGTGAATTGATTAAAAAAAGAAAAATATATATATTATATTTTGTAAAGGTCATTGGAATTTTTGTCTCATTATTTCTGATTTTATAAATAAAATTTAATGTTTTTTTGTTTTTTTTTTATTTCTTCTGTCCAGTATTAGGAAGTTTTGTTCTTATGGCAATCCACTGGCTTTCCGTAACAATCTCACCACTTGTTATTCTGTAAACTTCCCAACTGCTTTTCACATTTTTGAAGTTGCTATTATTGTACTTTGTTTCATTTGTGACATATTAGAAATAATTATTTATTTAAGATATTTAAATCAAGCAAGAAAGGCTTGTTTATTGATCATTTTATTTGGTTTATTGGCTACCTTATTACTGAGTCCATTATTTATTAACCAAATTAATTGAAGCTTTGCTGAGCAAGGATTTTGCACTTGATGCTCTGATTGATGGATAATCTATGCAATTTGTTGCATTCACTTGATTGCCTACAAGTTTTCCTTCAAAGAAAAAAAAATATCTGAAAGAACAAAGTCAAAATGGCTGACATTTTCTTTGGAACCTTGTTTAGATATCTGTTATTTGTTTTAACCCATCCAAAAGAATTTTTTCTTTGGAATCTGTACATCTGTAGAATTTCCCATGATTTGCCTTATCCTCTGTTTACCAAATGTTGTGCATTCAGCACCATATAAGTTAAGACAAATATACTTCATATATTTTTGCTATTATCACAGATTTTAGAAATAGTTCCTATGCTCTTGTTGCTTTCAAATCTTTATGTGACCTGGATATCATAGAAATGATATCCTTTACCTATAAGTTCAATCATATGTAGAAAAGTGTAAGATTGGCCTTGTGGATAAAGGATGTCATTTTCTCTAAATGATCTAATGGTTATTAGAGTCACACAACATTTTGATTTTTTTTCTCAGTTCAGACCAGCCATAAAAAAAAAATTTAATGTGTCAAATAATTTTTTATATGGAAGACCTCAAATGCTAAATATAGTTTTATACACTTGTTTCCACTTGGAGGAATGGTGAAGTAATGTATAGTTACTCATATTGAGTAATTAGAGAGCTGAGTTCAAATTCCAGTTGAGTTCATTACATTTACTTACATGCTAATACCCTTGAGAAAGGTAGATATCCATCTTTTCTCCCTACCCACCAGCTATGAGTAAATAGTAGGACAGACTGGCGCCTTGGGTGGCAACTGGTCTAGAAAAAGGAAAGCTGCCTGGAGAGAGTTGGGCCGCTGATACTGTGGTGGCAGTACATGTGAAATCCCTATGATCATAATAGGCTTATGGGTTTCATGATCATGATTCCACTCGGGATTACATTTTAAACTACTCAACTTATGTTCTACTTCCTCAGTATCTGTCTATATTTCTGAGATGAGGTATTATGTACACTATTTACATTATTCAGACTATTGACCTCATCTTTGTCGCCATATTTATTACAATGTTTCGGCCGTTGTACATTCCGACCTTCTTCAGGTGGTTGGAATGTCAAACTGAACCCTTTATTTCATTTACTGAGGTGGACTGTTCGAGTTCCATGTGCCATGTTTAATGGATGTCAGTTATCTCCTGTTAATTTCCCTCTACAAGTTCTCCACTGCCTTAACCAGCTCTGTGTGCCACTCTCTGAGTCACTTCCTTGTAGATATAATTGACCCATTGATCGGAAAGTCTCCTTTAGATGTCATGAAATAGTCTTCTTAATAGATCAGAAAATGTCACCAGAAACAGAAAAATGTCCCTAATCTTCTGATCTATATAGCAGTGAATGTTGGATGATTTCCTCACAGATGAAGAAGAGACTTAAAGCAACAGAGATGTGGTTCTGCTAACAAATGCTGAGAAAAACTATGAGCAAAGCATGTGACAAATATGAAAGTTTTTAAGGGAATAGGAATTATACAGAAACTGCTAGTAAAAACCAAAAGAAGAAAACTAAAATATTGGGGACACTTAATCGGAAAAAATGCTTGATGAATTTAACACTGACGGTTCATATCGAAGCAAGGAAAAAGAAAGGAGAACCCTACTTAGTGAGTGTGAGTAAGGAAATGACAGGGATAGAACCACAAAGACAAAGAAAGATGTTAAATTGGCATGAAAAATACAGAAAATTATGGAGAGCCAGGATTGCCCATATCCTGAAATAATGTATCTCTTCATTCACTTGACATGATCGTTAGTATATGTATCAAATTTTAATCTTTACAAAATTTATTATATTAGAATCTGGCAGTCATATTGTGAACAGCTCTGTTTTTGTTAAGAAAAAGGAATAATATTCTGAGTAACCAATGATTACAGTAGACATTAGAGGAAAGCTAGAGAACACATCTGTCAAAAAGATGTGATAAGAACTAGTGATGTGCAGAGGTTTGGTGATGCCCAGGGGAACAATTCTTTGATTGTATGTCCCAAGACTCGGGCAGGGGATCCTACAAGGCCTAGTACTGAGAAATACAAGAATGGAAGACATTTTAAATATGTAAAAAAAACAGATTAAACATGCAATAAACACTTTCTTCTAATTAAATATAAGCTAAATTTTTATTTTGCCCTTTAATTGGATCCCCTTCTGATATGGGTACCCAGGGGGTGCACCCCGCTCTCTTCTGCACACTACTAATAAGAACTCAGAGGAGAAGCCTGTCTAAATAATTTGTGGAAAAATGAAAATACTTTATCAGAAAACTTCAGAAAAGAAAGCAATAAAGCTCTGACAGAATACAAAATACCTTGAATTTCCCAGTGTAAATAACTTGGCATACATGAAACTGGTAACCTCTTTTTCATTTTCACCAATTGAAAAGTTCTAAATATTATCAAATTAGTACTTTTTTAATGAAAATCATTTAGATGAAAACAATGTTTTTTTTATTGTTTCTATAGGGTTCCTATCTCTGCATCCTGTAAAGAATAAAAATTTATTGGGCTTATGGCCACATCATATTGAAACATTGGTTCCTATACAATCACCGAAGTTAAGGCATGTCGAGCCTGGTCAGTACCTAGATGGCTGACTGCCTTGGAATATCAGATGCTGTAAGCTTCAGTGTGCAGGTGATGTAATGGATAATGGTTCAGAATTAATTGGAGAGCAGAGTTCCAATTCCAATTGAGTTTGTTAAAATGAATCAATCAATCAAAATTTGTTAGAAAATGACTTAATATTAATTTTTAAATAAATGATAAATCTATTATTTTATGAATTAGATTAGTATCCTTATTTTTTTTGTTTTGATCACCATTTCACTTGATGCAGATTTTAGCCTTCAAGTATTTCTTGCATTAGAATTTAAAGAATTACTCATTATGTACAAATCTTAGATACTTGGGTTTTTTGAATTATCAAAATTGAATGATTTAGTTCAGATTGGATTGGTGACAAAAAGTATCCCCCAAAAAAACCATGGACAATTTGAAGATCCCCAGATGAGATTTTTACTTATAAAAAGCTGGAAAATTTATTGAGAAAACAAGAGTTGGGATTGTTATATTCACTTAAGCACAAATAGCCTTGGGAAAGATATGAATCATACCTCCATTGCCTTGAGCCTCTTCTTCATAATTGAGGAAACTTTCAACATTTGCTGCTGTAAAGAAGGACAGATATCACGTAGCAGTTCAGTATGTTTTTCTTTGTTACAAACAAAATCTTCCTGACTCGTAATAATTCTGTCTAGCATCTGGAATGCATCTTTGGCCATGCCAATACATCTTCAGATCTCAGCATCACACTTAGCATTCTGTGTCAGAACATTTCCCAGATATTTAAATTTCCACACCTGCTTGATTTTAGTGTCCCCAACCTGCAAATTGCATTTTGGGCTCATCCTTTTACTGAGGACGATGCATTCTGTCTTCTTGTAGTTTATGCTTAGTCCCTTCTTTTAGCTCCTATTTGCTAGCTTCTGTAGTAGGCTTTGTAGTTTCCTTTCTGTGTCTGCTATCAGCACTGTGTCATCTGCGTATCTTATGTTGTTAAAATTGTGACCACCAATGATTAGTCCTGGGAGGATTTCCAGACATGTATCATTAAACCATTATTATCTAAAAAATAAAAAACTTCTTATAATCTGAAAATATTTTCTGGTTTTAAATAACCTGCAAAAGGTTGATGAGCTGAAGAGAATGAATCAATTTTTTTTTTTTGCTTTTTAAAAATGCTTTAATATTTATTTGATTTTTTTTTCCACAAAGTAACCACCCAAAGACAGTTTTTTGGGTTTTTTTTTTTTTTTTAGATTTTAAAACATTTCTATGATCTCATTAAAGCTTCTAATAATATTGTACAACTGACAAAATATAATAAAATCTTATGATATAGTTCCTAGTAAAAATTATGGAATCACCACCCAACATTTTCTTTTTAAACTTCAAAGCAAATAAAAAAATTACATATATAATGCAAAACAATTTCTACTTAACTGAATATTCTGGTTTCATAAATTGGATTAAATTTTTTAAAGTTATGACAATTTTTTTTTTCAAGATGAAGTATAGCAAAATAATATAGGATCACTTAATAAGGGGAAAAAATCATCAACAAAAAATATCACTGTTTAATTTATTATTTTAGATTTATATTTAATTAGTGCTAAAATGAAGTTTTAGACAAAAAGGACACTTACACTTGATATCAGAAAGAGAGAGGTGAAATTTCAAGGACACATAATGAAGAAGGTTGAATTGAAGGCAAAAGTGATAGAGGAAAACAACATAAAACCTTACCTAGTGAGAGCAACATTTAGGAGAGATAGCAAAAAGACAACATTTATTAAAAGCTACAAAGGACAGGAAATTGTGAAGAACTTTGATTGCTAACATCCTGAAGGGACATGGCAGACAAAGTATCATCCTGAGTATGACGATAAACTATGTCCAACAACAAGGCCTCTGATCCGGAGGTTTTGAGGAGTATAGAACCACCTCTTAATTGCTGGTGTTCCCAGATCCACCCTGACCTGGGGTGGTTGCATCTGTTAGGGTCTCAGCTATGGGCAAATAGTTAACCCCCAGACTGAGGTCAAAACACTATGAAAGTGTAAAAATAGGTTTTAATACCAGAAATACTTTAGAATAAAAATTATTACCAGCAATACATTTTTGGAAAAAAATATTACCAGAAATAAAATTCTTGTCAGCATTAAATAACCCATTGAGGTTGATATGCCATAAAACAAACCAAACCACACAAAGTAAGTGCTAAAACACTCCTTTGTGTATTTTATTTTTTGGTGAGAAGGATTGCATTCAAAGTTTTACGTGCTATAGATGCATGAGTCTCTGAAATGATAAACTGTTTATTTATAAAGTGCATAACAATCATGGATACATGACCATTTTCTGTTGAATCCTGTATTTGATGGTTGTTATGCAAAACCAAAGCATTTTATTGAAAACTGACAGAACAGAAGATCATATAGAAAAGCATAAAAGTGTGTAGTGAAACAGTACTTAATATGACTGGTTAATAGAATCACTTTGTTGTTTTTTCATTACTACTTTGGCTCTTACAACAAAGGAATTCATTTTTGTAATTTAAAACCCAAGTAGACAAATAAGTTAGTTCCAGAATTTGAAATTCTATGTTTTTGCCACTTAACTAACTTAATATTTAATTAACTAAAAAGAGTTAATTTGGATAAATCTAGAGTGGTTCTTGGAATGATTATGAACTTTCAGAAAATGTTTATTTTTTCTGATTCTTTTAACAATTTTGTTGGTCATCAAACTAAAAATACTTAGATTTACCAGATTGACTGATATTTTTTTTACAGCTTATCAACCTTTTGCAGGTTATTTAAAGCCATAAAATATTTTTAGATTGTAAGAATTTTTTTAGAGATAAAAATTATTTACTGATACAAGTCCTACTAATTAACCCATAATTTAGGGTGGAAATGGATTCATATGTATTTACACATAAGTGAATATAACAAACCTTACTAGAATTGGAACTTGGCTCTGCAATTTCAAATTCTGAGCCATTATCTATTGCACCACCTGCACATTCAAACTTACAGCACCTTACATTTACAAGAAAATTAATCTGATCCACCAGTGGGTCATGTGGAAACCAAAATATTACTAAGCAAAAATGGACAAATTTGGTCTTCAAGAATTCAGTTGGTTGGAATTTCACCCATAAACTATACCAAAAATGTCTTTCATTAAATAATTTTAGCCATAGAATGGTATAACTTCAATAATAGAAATTACTGTCATCTGTATTTAATGGGTTTATGTTAAAGCAATATTATAAGAATATGGTCTTTCTAAGCATATACCATAACATAAAGTTATCACAATTGTTGATCAGGTAATAAACTTTGGTATTAGACAAATACAAAATATATTAGTGACTTTTGAGCATTGGTACTTATTTCTTGGTTTTTGTGATTGATTAATTAAAAAATGATTAACAGAAAGTAATTTATTAAGATGAAAATGTATTGAGAGTGCACTGATTTCAGAATCTTCTATGGTAATTTTATATCCAGGATCATACAGTGTATCTACTTTCCTAACAAAACCACTGCAATTTCAATATGTTTAAAAACAACAGGGATAAAAAATAAACCCAAAGCAATAGGAAGCAAAATAAAGTTGGCTCAGTTATGCATCTGAATACATTGGATGACAAAAACTTAAAAAAAATTAAATTCAAAATTAAACATCCCTGTATCTTCAGCATTTCCCAATGTAAAATTATAACCAACTTTTGTTGTATTTTTATCCTCTCCCATACATACATACATATACATATATATATATATATATATATATATATATATATATATATTATTTTTATTATAAGACATTAGAACAAAAAGAAAATTGAAATTGCTACACAATAGCGTTTTCAGCATCTCTTCAGGTGATGGTAAGTAACTGGTGATTAAATGATTTTTAAGAAAATTTCAAAAGCAGTGTTCCCTCTTTTTTGAAAGATAAGGGGTGGGTGAGGAAACACAAGGTTAGAATTAAAAATAGACTTGTGATCAATCAATTAAGTGTCAGATCTATGCTAAATAGAAAAGCTCAAAATCAGCAATAGAGTTAGCAAACTCTGCACTAAAAAAATCTTGTCCTGATCAAGGATCACAAACCTGATTTTAAAGTTAATCTTCCCACTAAAATTATCAAACCTACCAGACTAGAAAATCAAAGGATTATCAAGGTCATCCTTGATAGTGTCAACTAGCTGATTAGAAGGAACCTTGGAATTTCACAGTGGATTAATACCACAGATGTCATAAATGGGTTCAATGGTATAAACGATAAAAGAAATTGTTCATTTATCCAATTTGATATTGTGGATTTTAAAACTAGGTGGTATCAAAATATATCATCTTTCACCAATAATTCTTACAAAAATATGGCATCTCTTTCTAGATATTTTTGGAACCTAAAAGAAGTTAACAAAACCCCTACAGTAAAATGGAAACTACTAGAAAAAGCTAGAACCTGTAAATCTTTAAATGAACCTTGCTTTTTATGCTTACATTAGAAACTAGAAATTATCTGATTTGCTGACAAAAAATCTCTATTAAATCAAAGAAGTGAATTAACTGTAAATTGCCAACACAGTATATTTTTTACCTTACAATATAGTTAAATTTTAAAAATTAGGTAGTGCCATTTCTTATAGCCATAATTTTTAAGTAATAACAATCCACCCTCTACAAGTAATTATCTTATTTTGTTTATTCAGATTTAGTATTGCTATGTATTGCCGTCCAGTTAATATTATTAATATCTTATATAGATGTTCCACATTTTAATTTTATCTACAAGTTTCTTTAAGAAGCTTCCTGAATCTGAAATTTTTTTAAAAACATTTTTTCTGTTGAAATTAACTTTACATCTGATTATTCTCTTACCCCTCCCTTCAGCATCCTTTGAAAAACTGAACATGTCATGTTGTCTACAATCACAATACATTTGTTGCTTGCATGATTTCCGTAACTGTCAATGATGACCTGTCTAACTTCTGGTTTATCATGTCAGGAAAAAATAACTCCTCCACTTCCACTCTCTGAGCTTAATTTTCTATTTAGCATAGATCTGACACTTAATTGGTTGATCAAGACAAACTCACAAGTCTGTTTTTAATTCTTCCGTATCACACCTTTATCTTTTGAAAAAGAGGTAGCACTTTGCTTTTGAAATTTCCTTAAAAATCATTTAATCACCAGTTACTTACCATTGTTTGAATAGGAACAAAGTGCCGAAACACAAAAGCTATTGTGTATTTCAATGTGTTTTTGTTCTAATCTCTTATAATAAAAATAATAATAATATATTGCTCTACTTTGTATTGAGCACTTTTTAAAAGTAAATGCTATGAACAGTGGAATTTTACCCTATCTGTTCTTTCTCTCATTTGTGTGTGTGTGTGTATATATATATATATATGTGTGTGAATAAAAAGACAAGAGTAAAAGCTATTCTTAGCCACTACATTTCATCCTCTCAGAGACTCTGTCAAGGCAAATGTGGATTTATTTTGTTGCACATGTTTATATACAAGAGCAAGGGTGTCATTGGTTTATCAAGACATGAATTTGAAAACATTCACGAATATTCATCAGGTGGTTGAAAGGTCAGTCAAAACATCGAAGACACAAAGTACCATATTTCAAAAGTCTGGTAAGCCAGTAATAGTCATGAATTTTTTTTTTTAAATGAATAAACTGTTTTGGTTTGGAATAGATCTATATGCTGTACACATTCGAAAACATGAGGTAATACATTTAACTATTATATAGCTTTTGTTTCTTATATATAAATTTGAATGGAGGTAATTTATATATAAAATTCTGTGACTTTCGTTAGTCAGTCCATCACACCCTCTAAAATAGCTATACATTGATTGGTCAAAACCAGATTTGGGGGGAACCGGTAAGTGTGTAAAAAGTACAAGTGGTTTTACTAGAGTGCATAAAAGACCATGAAGTAAGGTTTTTGTCAAAGTATTTTTCCAAACAAATCAGCTTATTCAAATTTCATTGATTGCTTTTCAAAATTGAACAAAATGTAGAGTTTGTAAATCTCAGCAAAAAATGTTAGCAATATCTTCAATTGTTATCCTAAATACTGTGAGGATTTCAGCACATCAGAAGAAAACATTTTATAAAGTAGTAAGAATTGATTTTTTTTTCTTTCAAGATCTACCAAGAGAAGATACTTTTTGTCTGAAAATTATTAACTTTTTTTAAATAATTTCTTCAAAAGCAAGGCGATAAGGCCACTAAGATGCAAGAGGTTACTTACTGTAAAAGAAATCTGAGAAAAAACGTTATTGAGAAGAGAGAAAAATAAACAGGTTTCAAGGAGACATAAGATGTATTTAAATTTTGAAGATCAAAGTTGGCTGGAAAGCAAGAAGCCAGAAGAGAGTTCCACAAGTGAAAAATGTCAGAAGAAACTGTTAGAATAGAACTTATGGTAATTCCTAGTAATTTCAATTGTAAAATTATGAGACCTAACTACTAATCAAGTACTACACCTAAATCAATTTCAGTCAAACATAGATATCATTTTATAGTTTTATTATATCCAAAAAAGGCTGCTTCAAAAAGAAATAATGGATATTGAGTTATTAAAAAATAGCACACCTTATATAAGAAAGTAAGCAGATATGACAGTATATAGATATACGTTTATCAATATGGTTCATCAATATTTGCCATAGCATATGAGACAAACTTATGACAGATTTTTGACAGTGGTAACAGCCCAACATGCAAATGTCAACTTGAAGATACTAAAAGCAAATAATTACAACAATTTAAATATCTGGGAAGACAGAAAATGCGACACTGTAATCGAAAGCTGCATTGAGATAGTAAAACATGCCTTCCAAATATTAAGCAAATTATTAAGAAATAGAAGCAAAGAAAAGAATACTGAACTGTTCCGTAATATCTATCCTCCTATATGGCAGTCAATGCTGGATAATCTCCTCATAGATGAAGAAGAGATGTGAAGCAACAGAAATGTGGTTCTGCAGAAGGATGCCAAGAATACCATGTACTGAACATGTGAGCAATGATGAAGTTCTAGAGACAATGGAAACAAAAAGGATACTTATATTTAACATCAGAAAAAGATAGTTGAAATTTCTAGGGAACATAATGAGGAAAGAGGTCTTGGAAAATTTGATAGTCACAGGACAGATTAAAGGAAAGAGGGACAGAGCAACACAATGCATGACTTACCTGCTGGGCCTTGGTGAATGGAGAGATAGAAAAAACACAAAATTTATTTAGTGCTGCTAAGGACAGGAAATTGTGGAGAGTCATGATCACCAATGTCCTGAAGGGACATGGCACATAAAAGAAAAAGGTATTTGAATTGAATTCCTTTTTAAAAAGTCAAAGAATTAATTTAAGGTTTCATTATCCAATTAAACCTGCTTATATGGAGCATTCTGACATGTCACAAATTCTAGATTAAAAGAATTGATATTTTTAAAAAAAAATGAGCTATTATTCTGAAGATTTTCCAAAACCAGACCACAGTGACATTGTAGATTTTGATATGAACTCAGGATTTCTTGTGATATTTTTTTCTGTCAGTTGTTTGGAAGCAGAGAACTGGTAACCAGATGGAGAAGAAAAAAAAAAAAATTAAAAGCTATAGACTGATTTCAAATCCAAGATAAAATAATTTTCTTCGGTTTTACAAAAGTAACAGTACAATCTATAAGTAAAGAAGCTGTGTAAGGCAAATGCAAAATCTTGAAATGCACTTCCAGAAATCACTTGTTAATATGGGATTTTCCATCTTCGTAAAGATTGAATATAAACTCTATTAGAAAAGAATTAGCAAATGAGAAAGATTTATCAAATGTTGGACTTCTGATTTTAAGTATGTTTTCTGATGCAGAACGGCAAGTAGCACTCTGAGTGTATTTTTCCAACAAATATAGCAATGTTAGAATAGCAGTCACAGAGTAAACATATATATTGAATATTTTGATGGAGACCAAGAGCAAAAATGTTTGCATTTCAATTTTTTTTTTTAACAGAGTTTATGTCATTTATGAATGAATTGGCAAAATTCAGGATTTCAATGTTTATTCTTGTGAGTCAAATAAATTTTTTTCTATACAAATCAAAAAATGTTTTGATGCAGTAATTCAAATAAATCAATCTGGACAATATGATTTACAAATCTATATATCAGACTATCAATGGATAATATAATGATAGAAAAATTTCTTATCTCATGCATTTCCTCATTCAAAAGGACTTCTTCAGAATAATAACGGTTTTATTGGTAGTCTTTTATATATATGTTGTAGAGGTTGACCACACAAATCAAAAAGAAAAAGAAGTGACAACAGGTGAAATAAGAAAACAAATGCAAAGTTTTTAGTTTAACAAAGGCCAAACTTTATTATTTGGTGAAAACCAACAAAAATCTTTCTGTGTGTTTAGGTTTGGTTTGTCTTCCTCCTCAAAGGCATCTTGGTTTGGTTATTCTCACTGTGTTGAGAATTGAATGTATGTTTTTGATCATCACTGGTGATTTAAAAAATTATAACTCTTGGTTTAAAGATAAAAAAACAGGTGTAGAAATGGAGAAATTGCAAGAGGTTGAGATGTTATCCTGAAAAGGATGGAAGTAGGATCATACTACTTGAAAAACGGGATCTCTGAATTTATCTGCACAGTTTTCTGATTAGTAGGATTTCACACTTGCCTGTCCCCTGAGAGAATGTCAAGTCTCTCTGTATATCAGCTGCTGTCTTCATATATGATGGTTTTGCTTGATTTATTTTTTTGCTTAGGAAACATTAATGATTCTATTTATCTCTTTTAGATGTCAAGACACTGCCAGGATAATGAAAAACTTTAATCTAAAGTTCTTATATATGAAAGATCTCATAATTTCTTAATAGAAGTAAATAATTTAAAAACTTCTCAAATTACAAAAGAAATCACTGAGTCCTGTTGCTTAGTCATTCCCAATCAGGATTTGCTAGTTGCTGCTGGACTGTGAGTCAACCATTTCTGGTTGCAACTTGCTGGTTACAACAAAGTCCTCTCCCTAGAAAATTGATCATATCAATTTTTTAATAAATATACATTTAGAAGTTTCTAGGGAAAGTGACTTTCCTACCTGATCTCGTCTGTTTGACAGGGGAATTTGCAGTATCTTCCTGAGTTTTTGGTGCCGGGTCAATACAGTAAATAGGTAGAGTCTCTTCTAGGAAAGCTGGTTTCATTCAGTCTATTGCAACGGTATCTGTAGTATTTGTTGTATACTTAAAGAAAGTCACAAACATACAAAGGTGGTACTTTAGTGAAAGGAACAGCAACACAGGCATAGATAAAAGAAAGAGTGGTTTATTGTAAAAGAGCGTACACTATTGAAAGACAAGGAATCAGTTAGCAAGCTAGTAATTCCCGTAGGAATTTCACCTGGTATATCCTGTGCTTATTATATATATCTACAGATGCAATAGGGAGTGTGGGACATTCCATTACAACAGTATTCCCTCTCTTGATTGTGAGGTGCTTGTCATTGTGTTTTAGTACTTTAAAAGGACCTTGATAGCTTGGTGCAAATGGTTGTTTCACCGTGTCATTCCTGACAAAAATGAATTCATAATCATGCAGCTGTTGGGGTACATAGGTGCTGGTTGATTGGTGTATTTTGCATCTTTGGTACTCTAAACACATCTAAACCCAACTCCGAATGTTCAATTTCATGTTGGACCACACAAAATGACCCAAAATGAGTTTAACAGTGGCCCATTTGCTCAGGTGCGACATGCTGTGTATATGTCTGAACACCTGCTTCCTGAGTGCAGGAGGGATGTACGGTCTAGGCATGTTTAACATAACATTGAAAAAGAGAGCTCTGCTGCTGAGGGGTGTTGCCCTCAAGGGTATTGATTCCTGTTCAAGATAATGTGCCAACAACAGCATTGTCTTTCTCTTTTACATGTCTCAGGTCTGTTGAAAACTGGGAGATGTCTAATTTCATGGACTGTATATTTATCCGAGTAATTATTCATTGTGGTTGTCAAAAGTTTGTGGTCAGTGATAATAGTGAAGTTCTGACCTTCCAGGAGGTGGCGAAAATGCTTTATGATTAAGTAAATTGCCAATAATTCCCATAAGAATATGCTGTATCTCGTCTGGGCTGGTGAAAGTTTAGCCAAGAAGAATGCAATAATTTGCATTGGGAATATGTTGAAAACTTCTTGAATTACAAAAGAAATCACTGAATGGGAGATTAATGTTGTTTAGTCATTTCGAGTCATAATTTGCTAGTTGCTGTTGGACTGTAAGTCTACCATTTCTGGTTATGACTTGCTGGTTATGACATATATATATAGACTTATACCCACAGAAGAAGAAACTAGATTGAAATAGAGAGGACGTTATTTTTACCTTTAGGTGACCCTTTCAGCCAACACTTTATCAAAAGGTGGACATTGGTGCATAGAACAAAATGATCAATGAATGAGACACTTGTAAATAGCGAATGAGGAGGGAGAATTGGAAAACAATTAAAATAAATTGATGACTAAAAACAAAAGTATATAAAATAGAAAAAAATGCTCATATTCTCTCACCGCCTAACTTGCCACCTAACTCCATGTACTGAAACTCATTTGATTATTATGTGTGAGTTGCAGTTGAGCACAAGACCAAAGATGAACTGAAGGCAAAGTTTATGGCAGCATTCACCAGCTTAAACAAGGAGACCGTCCAGAAGAGTTGCAGGAGATTCTGTAGTTGTCTGGAGGTTATGTTGAAGCCAATGGCAATTTTATTGAATAAATTTGCTATTTAGTAATTCAAGATATTTTTGTGTAATTTTGATAAATATATCTGTTAAAATGAGATGTCAGTGTTATTTTCATTTTTGTGTAATTTAGATGACAATTTATGCATTGGACTCTGTATGTGTGTGTATATATATATATATATATATATATATATATATATATATATATATATATAAAATTTTGTTTGGAGGTTAAAAAGACATCAGTGCCACAATAAAAATATATAAATTACAAAAAATCACATACAAGATACAACACAATAAGTGTAAACAAAAATAATAAAAGACTTTTGTATATATTTCAGAGAAAATTGTATATTTTAAAGAACATATACATAGATAAAAAGTTTATTCTTACTTGGTGGGAGCTACATGGTCTGTCAGAGCACTGTACTGGATATCTGCTTCATTAGGCCATTAAAATAGAAGAGAGAGAATTTGATTTCCATTTCAATTAGTGGGAAAATGTCATAGTACAAGTTTTCATAGTTTATGTAACTATTTTTTTGTAATCTAAATTTTTCTTTCTTTATTGTTAATTATCATTTTTATCTATAATTTAAAGTACTTTTATTATTCAACTTTTAATCTTTGTTTTATTTTATTTTCATATTCTTATATAGTCTAGTACTAAGGTTATTTAGTGATCTATTTGTTGCTATTGCTACATATAGATACAATTTGCAGTATTTTATATATATATATATATATATATATATATATATAGTGCATTTGGGCAGCATCCCTCTTTTATATAATAATGGAAGCATTATTAATAAGAAAGAAAAAAACAACACTCAATAATATCAACTATGAACACAGCCATAATGTGTAGACCATGTTTGAAAAATAAAACATCCTTATAACTCTAGACACATACATGAAACAATCCATACATTCAGTTAAAAGTAAAGATGATAACATCTTTGATAATGGCTAAAAGTATAGCCAAAAGTGCTTGGACATACAGATGGAATATTCAGACAATTTCTATATAATTCATATCCAGCAAAGAATAAAATTATAAAAAGACAAGAAGAATTCAATAAAAACTTAACCACAGTACCTTGTCAGTAGTTTCTAATGATATATATATATATATAGGCTGCAAGAATTCACCTAAACAATATTTGTAAATTTCAACTGACAAGGTTTGTCTAATATTTTATTGTAGTTTTCTAATTTTTTAATAAGCTATTGTACATTGTCATCAAAATTGTGTGTAAACTGTCCAAAGTTTATATTTATTTCAAGTATTTTTTTCTCACTCATTGCTAAAAATTGACTGTTGTTAGAATGGTAGTAAAGATTTTCTCAGCTTTTGTTTTGGCATTTTTTGGAATTTTAGAATTCAAATTAATCGAAATATAAATATATTGTATAAGTCATGTCTGATGTTCCATGGAGCTAGACAGCATCAGAAAAGGATGTATTAAATGTTTTTATGTATTGTTACTATTATTTCATACATATATTAAATATTTTATACATATTTCAAGACGCTGTCTCCTGTAGTAAAAGTTATTTTATTCAGTGTGGGTTGAATCTATTGTATAATATTAGATTCTAAAATTATAAGTCTTTTATTTTTTGTAGTGAGTGATGTATAGTATTTTGGTAGCAGCTACTAATATATCTCTTATGTTGATAGTTATATTCTGGTTGTTTGTGATGATGATGATTATGATAATTACGAGAGAGTGAGAGCATAAAAAAGTACTAATACAGGATTTTTTATTTATATTCTCCCTAGTAAACAAACTGTAATCAAAGTAGGCATTTTTAAATGATGCTTCTACTTCTCTTTTCAATTCTTAAAATGTTATAAAAAGCAGTAAAAGAAAAGCGAAAATACTTAAAACTTTCTAACAATTTGAATTTACAGTCATTTTCAAACAGTCATCTTCTTTGGTCTATGAAAGATTTTTTCAATTAAGAGAAGATTTTCATTTTACTTACAAAGATGGTCAGATAATTGGTTGGAATTTCTCTAAGTAAAAAAAATAAATAAATAAACAAATCAATGGACAAAAAATATCAATTGTTAACTCACTTGACAATTCTTGAAAAGCCTTTTTCAAAATTTCTTCAGACTATTTATATCTAATGTACAATAATTAATTTAGAAAATTTGACCCTGATATTGATACTAAACATTTGATTGAGAGACTTTGTTCAAAAGTTTTCTCCTTTAACAGATCATAAAATGATTTATAATTTTCCATGTCATTTATTCTTTATGGAGAATTGACTTAAATATTTCTGAAAATGTTGATTCATGGTGTTCTATACTAAAAACTTACTCATGGTAAAACTAAGGGCCAGAATTGGAGACCTATTTCAAAATGTTTGAATTTCAGAAATTCTGGGAAAGATGTTAACTCTTTTTAAGGATATTTTGACCTATAATTGGGGATAATCACATATGTTCAAAGTTAAATAAATGAAAATATTTATTTCTGGTGTGGGTAAACAAAACAAAGAAGCCAAAATTTCTGGTAAAATAATAAATATCCACATAATGTTGGAATTTTGTTAAACAAAAACATTACTTTTCACATATACAAAAGTTTTGAGCTAGCTATGGCAGCATACCACAAGCCCAAACTGAAATTAAAATGTGTCACTTTTGAAATAGGCCTCCAGTACTGGTCCTCAGTTGCACCATGTGTAGGCTTGCAGTCTAGAATAACATGCTATTATTTCTTGCTGCATACATTTTGCAAATGCAAAATGGCAAATAGCTCTTTTTAGTATTTCATTTCAGTAAATAATTTTACATCCTTGTATTTCTTAAAAATATTCATTTTATTTTTTTTAAATATGTGAGGAATTAGAATTTTCATATATATATATATATATATATATATATATAAGCTTAAAAGCCACCCCATTAGGTTGAATTTAAGCTAGCTTCTGCAGGGGGATCTTGATTGGGCCTTTATCACAATAGGGAGGAATAGATGTGATAGGCAACAAAATACAGAAGAAGTCAAAATTGATCAGTGCATTAAAGTATTGCATTAATATTTAAGCTTACCTTTTAAAAGTTCAACAATAATTATTCTGCCTCCACTTAATTTAAAGACAATTTGATGTATATAGGTACAAACAATTATTTTTATTCCATGGTGACTTTTGCTGGATTTCCCAATTAATTTCAATTATTCCCAAATTTATTTCCAGGTTAAAAAAATTGTTATACAGAATAAATTGTCACAAAAAAAAACATAAAAAATTGCTGAAAACAATCACAGTAATGAAAACTTGGGGATCCAAAATTTCATGACTGTGGGTCTGGATCTGTCCTGGAATGTTTTTAATTTGCTCATGGAGTTGTCCTGATTCTAAAATGGCATGATATATTGGTCTATGGCCTCAAGGAGTAAAGTGACACACTGACATTAACATTTATTATATAGAAGGAGATGAGCTATTGAGAGTTGTGTCCCTTTAATTGAAAAAGTGTGGCACACTGACATTGGTATTTATATAAATATAACTATGGGAAAAGTCATGAACATCTCCATTGTTTGAATACTCAAATTTCTTTGTATAGTTTTTTTTTTTCTTGTGAACACAGTATTCTGGCTTATCCATTCTTTAACATAAAAAAATAAACTCCCAAATTTATGATATGCTTTCTGGAAGTGCATTTCAAGATTTAACATCTTTTGTTTTTTTTTACGTCATTCTATGAATACAACTCGTACCATGTAATCTATTTCTACCTGCTGCATGGCAAGTCACTGGTGACTAAACTAGTTCCTCCACCAGTTATTTCTGGGAAGTAATGTGACTAGGCACCCAGTAGGATTAAAGAAAAAGCTCTCAACATGTGGATGAAACTTCTTGTACAGGTCAACAGCCATCTAGTACAATGGGGTAGACTGGCTTCCATAGATATTGGGTTGGTGGATAATTATCATGTATATTTGTAGGTGAGTTATTTGTTAATAAAAATTACTGTTTTGTTTACTTTTTTTAATAATTTCAGGTTATAAAAATGTGTTTTGATAATCATACACTCCAGAATAATCATTTTTTTCTTAATAAATATTGTTTAAAAACGCCTGATAATTATGCACCTATATATATATATATATATATATATATATATATATATATATATATATATATATATATATATATATATATATAATTATTTATTTAAAAATATGATTCCATCGCTACATGAGAGTTCTTATGTTTCAAAACAAGAGCCGAAAACTTAAATATAATCAATTGAATTAAAGTACCAAGCTCTGTTCCATCTTCAAGCAATTTTTTTTTTTAAATCTATTTGGGCTCTACTTTTGTATCAAGCACTGTTTTTTAAAAATAATAACAAATTGGATTATTTACCTAATGAGTTCTTTCCTATTTTCTATATATTTTTATATACACACACACACACAGACACATATAGACTGAAGTCAGCAGCCAGGGTGTATCATTTCCCCCAACAGAATCAACAGTCATGTGTCCATGACCAAGGCAAACTTTCTAGTTGGATATTGACTGTTGTTTGATGTTGAGAGGGAGAGGTTTTACCAGTTTTACTTGTCCATGACACACTATGCATGAATGAATGCCCCTCTTGCTTACAATCTAGATATGTGGAGGGAACTTGTCTGTTGTTCAGCTGAACAGCAATCCATACCTGGTCATTGAACTGATCTTTGGCTGACAATACAAATAGAGCTAGTTTATTTAAATTATTTTTTCTTGTACTAAAAACTTACTTTTTTCTCACTTGACCAGTGTTAAAGAATGCA
Source organism: Acanthosepion lycidas (assembly GCA_963932145.1). Lineage (NCBI taxonomy): Eukaryota > Metazoa > Mollusca > Cephalopoda > Sepiida > Sepiidae > Acanthosepion > Acanthosepion lycidas. Next base: position 73,885,472 of record OZ010589.1, read on the forward strand.
TTGACTGAAAAATTGTGTTAACAAGTGCAACAATAAATAGTGATTTATGTATCTGAATAATGTTTAATATAATTTTTATATTGAAAAAAATATATTCAGAAGTTTTACTTGAATTGCATTTTTGATTTTTTCTTCAAATCTGAATGCCTTATACTCACATAAAAAGAATGATAAAATTCACATTGTTTGTGCTATTCTCTGTAGATTTGGTTGTTATAAATAAAATCAGTGGAAGTTAAGAATGAAATTGATTCATAGAAAATTGTAGATAGAAAGCTAAAGAATGAATCAGATTTGTTGATTCTGGATAATTCTGTTCTCAACCCTCAGCAATATTTAACACTTTTAGGACTCAGAAAAAAAAAAAGATAAACCATTCAATAATGCCATTTTGTGCATTGAACATTATAAGAGAATCATTGATTGTATTAAAAGTCGTTTTTGTTTAAAATTATGTAGCCTTAAACTTTTTATTTTAAATCAAAAACATGTTTCTCATTTATTCATTTGTCACATTGTTTCTTTTAATTTTTTTTTTCTTTTATTCCTGATTTTTTTTTTTTTCTGGTAATGTTTTTTCCATCTTTCTGCAAGTCAGAGAACCTAAACATTGATCTTCACTAGAATTTGAGAAAAAAAATCAACTTTTAGATTCTTACTTTGACATTTGTACAGTAAACAAACTTTCTAAAGAAAAATCACTATTGAATTAAACTTACTTTCACTGTGAAAGGCAGTGAACATTAAAGCAAACAATCTTTGATTAGTCAAATTATATTTAAGGTTAATACTTGAATGATTCCATACTGCAAAAATGACAATTTTTGAAGGTGGTGAAATATCTGTAGAAATGACTTTTCTTGGCTTCCGTAAGCGTAGAGTAGATCAGAAGGTCTCATTTTAAAAAAGGAGAACTTAAAAGAATACCACTGCATCCAACCAGAACTGGTTACAACATGAATAATATAAAAGAGAAACATTGAAGCACTGAGTTAGTTGTACATTTTCTTTCTTCTCTTTGACACTTATGAATAAAATATATTTGTAACCTGGTTGAGTTTTGTTGGTAATATTTTACAGTAAGCCGTTTATAAATCCTGTTAACTTTGATTTTTTTTCTTCAGGTAACATGTTACTTGTGATAATGGGTGGCATTAAGATTATTCTTGAAAACTTTGATTTATTATGTATATAAAATGGCTTATGCAAAAAAGATGCCATTGAGAGTGACTGTAAAGGAAATTGAAAACATTTGGAAAAACTTAGAAAAACCTTCTGAAAAAAAAACAGAGAGAAATAGTATTAAACTTTAAGATAAACTCTGAATTTAAATTAGTTTTAAAAGAAAGTATACTGTGTTTCTCATTTTACAGCTAGAGTGGTTCAGGCTTACAAAAATTACTTCAATATGTTTAACTATTCTATAGGAAAACAAATTTAAAATACATGAATTCCTTGAATTTAACAGAGGTAATCAACTGATTTAGTAAATCTCTGGAGTCTTGAAATATTTTCTTGTAAGAAAAATTAAATTTTTTTCTTTGCTCAACTCATCTGTTGCTGGTTCATTTGTTCCTCTAAGAAGTTCTTCCTATCTTCTGAGTAAATTATTGATTGCAAATGCAAACCTCAGAAATCGGTCAGCTTGAAGAGATCAAAGTGGCATCTTCTGCCAGCCAATAACAATAGAGCTGACCCAATTCTAAATACCAAATAAACTTAAGAAATTATTGCACAAGAATTGAATTCCTTTACTTATCTTTGTTATAATTTGTCTTTTGTTTCTCTTTTTTTGATTCAATGTCTAAATTCAGGCAAAATATTTGTTGAAAAAGACAACTTTGACACAAGGTTAGATTCATTGGGCAACCAGAAAGGATTAAGCACACTTGCAATGGCAGATTACATTTGCTTGGTAATCATTGTTCTCTCATGAACTCTACTCATATTAAAAAACTTCAAGAAAAAGTACTACATACAGCAAACAGGAGCAATGGATTTGGTAATAGCTGCTCAGTATGAAAAATATAGTTGAATTTACCACCCAGTAAAATGATCCTGTATAGATAGAGATATATAAATAAATCAAGAGTTATAATAACTGATGATTGTCACAATTTGATTAAATTTTTATTCCACCATTAATGGCTGTGTCTTTTAATTGGCTCTTCATGGACAAGATTTGAAGTCATTCCTTTAACTCAACCTTCCTGCTTCCATGTAGCATTGTAAAAGTCCTTGCTTTGATATGACCTTCTTCTCTCACAAGACTATAAAAGTCCTCCCACTGACTTGATGTTTTGGCCTTTGTATACTCTAGCCTTCTTCAGGTGATATTTGTAAAATAAAGGGTTCATTTCAAAATTCCAGCAAATATAACCTAAAGAAGGCTGGAATGTACAATGGCTGAAACACTGTGAACAAGGCAATAAAGATAAGGACAACAGTCTGAACAATGTAAATAGGACAATTTAGTTTAAACAAAACTTCATTCAAAAAGATTGCTTTTAATTGTTTTGTGACTACTATCATTTTTTTTAATATCATTATTTGGTGTATTTTTGTTTATTGATAATAATAGTGAAGATGGAATAAAATAGCATTTTTTTGTCTCTCACAATAGAAACCCTCTTCAGGCTAGTTCGGATTTTACAAGTCCGTATTAGAAAACATTTTGGATTAGTTAAATATTTAACTCAAAGAACAAGTGATTAAACTCTTTGTCTTGTCTTGTTGCATGTATTGGCACCTTTGATGAGATTTTAATGCTCCTCTGACTTGTGAACAATATTGGCAGACTCATGTGAGTCCAGGTAAAATAAGAATATGACACAGAATTTAAACAAATATATTGATAGGACATTTTACAAAAAGGAAAAATGAAATGTGAAGAATTTAAAGCAACCTTCAGTGTCTGTAGCAAAAAGTACTTACATGCCGGCGTCCTGGGCAAGACGATAAACTACATCCAGCAGCAAAGCCTCTGATCAGAAGGTTTTGAGAAGTGTTTGCTGGTGTTCCCAGGTCCACCCTGATCCAGAGTGCTAGCACTTGTTAGGGTCCCAGCTATGGGGAAATAGTTAACTCTGAAACTGGGATAAAAACACTATGAAAGTGTAAAAATAGGTTTAAATGCCAGAAATACTTGTAAAAAATCATTACCAGCAATAAATTTTTGAAGAAAAAAACTATTACTAGCAATACATTTAAAAAAAAAAAAAAATTACCAACAATGTTTTTGAAAAGAAAATATTACTAGCAATACATTTTTTAAAAAAATATTACTGTCTGTATATTTTTTAGGAAAAATATTACCAGTAATACTTTTTTGAAAAAAATTATTACTAGAAATAGATTTTTGACAAAACACAATATTACCAGCAATAAAAATTTTGTTGGCATTAAATAACCCATTGAGGTTGATATGTTGTAAAACAAACCAAACCAAACTTACATGCCAACATGTGTGAAAAGAATATGTCTTTTTGTTATGAAAATCACTGAGAAAGAGATGATTCTTTCAAATCTCATGCCATCTGTGGTAATCATCAGGGGGTGGTAATCCAACAGTCTTAAAGAAATGTTTTCATTATCATAATCATCAGTTTCTTAACTGAGTGTGGTTATAGTATCACTGTGCAGCTAAGCACCTAATCAGTTCCCCTCCTTGTATCTGGATTGAAAACTGAAGTTATTCAGATGTAGTGTGTGTTGGGAAGTAAACTTGCCAGAGCTTGTCTGTCTCCAGGTCAAACCACAACCAATATCCTTCAACCTGAAGGATCACCTTGGTCAAAGATATGTGGCTGTTAATTCTATTGGGAAGGAGACAATCCAACCTGGTTTTTCACCCAGCAATGTTGTGTCATCACAAAACTGGTTGCATCCATAGCTACAAAGCCTAGTCTACACCATTGTACGAGATGGCTGTTGACCTCTAAACAAAGTTTCATTCACTCTTTGACAGTTCATGTTTTAATCCTGCTGGGTGTCCACCCTCAAAGACAGAAAAGCTTGGTTGAGGAACCAATACTGTTGCTGATGACCAAACCATGTAGCAGGTGCTACTAAGTTACATGATAACAGTAGCACTTGTAAAGTAACCAGTCATAATGTGTGAGTATGTTATACACACAGTTTTTAATACCGGATATCAGTGTAAATGAATCAACATCAGTTATACTAATTTTAAATATTATTATAATAGCATCTTGTTAAAAGATAAATAATAAAAAGTAATTAATAATAAAATAAACCAAGCTTGGATATGTGAGTGGTGTAATGAATAATAATTCTAAATTGTTAATCGGAAAACCAAGTTCCGAATTCCTATTGGGTTCATTATGTTCACTAATGTGCAGATATTCTTAGGAGAGGTTTGAACCCACCTCTTCTCCCCAAAATTATGGGTTAATTAGTAAGACTTGTATCACTAAGCCATTATTATTTTTTTAAAAATTTATAATCTAAAAATATTTTCTGGCTTTAAATAACCTGCAAAGGATTGATAGGCCATAGCAAATAAATCAATCAAATAATAAAACAAATAAAAAATAATCATATATATATATATATATATATGTCAAACACATATGGCCTGATGATTGTGTTTAGCATGAAACAGTCTGTTGTCTCTGTGTGTTGACTTCAATGTTCAATTTTATATTTATATACACTCTATCTCTGATATTGAGCACTTTATCCCATAAATATAGCATACCTTAAAACTATATTTCTTTATATATATATATATATATATATATATAACTGTTTTTATTATTGCTTAAACTGTTTCAATGTTAAATAATAGAGAATTATCGATTATACAGCATGAATAGTAAAAATAAGCAATACAAAATAATGCCTTTCCCACAAATTTGAATATATGTCCTCTTTCTTAAAAAAATGTTATGTAAAAACAAATAAGTAAGGTTAGTCATTCATACCACTGTATGAGTTTTCAAATTTAGTAATGTAGTCTATTAATATTCATAATAAAATAATATAATAAGTTGAATATAAGTTAATATGTTGAATATTTGTATTAAAATAAGCTCACCAAATGCTACTTTTTCTTAAAAAACAATCTTCACTTACAGGATAGACAAATAGGGACCATAATATATAAAAATATATAATAATAAAGAATAAATAATCATCGCTTTTTTTTTATCTTTTAAAAAATCATTTTCTTTGAGCAATGAAAAAGACCTCTGTTCAATGCAACTACCAGCCATTCATGTTTGTAAAGAAATGTTTATGGCCAGATAAAGTCAAAAGTGTCAAAACAAGACTCAAATAAAAAGAAAACAACAAAAAACAAAACAACTGAGGTGACTACTTGAAGAAAAAAGATTTCCTGCCAGGTATTTTAATGGATGAAAAGTAAGCCCAAAATGAATACACTTTAGCTAGGAATCAAGGACTACCCTGCTCATAGCATGACATAAAATTGTATAACAAATTCTATAATCAACATTTTAGTACAATAAAACAGCTTTCAAAATCCCAAGAAATGATTACCCAGACTAGGGGTCACAGGCCAAGGAGTGATTCATTCTGAGAAAGAAAAGGTTATACCAAATGACAAAATCTGATTTTTCAGCCCATTGTTCGTAAGTTTAGATTCAATGGCACAACATGTGAAGGGAGCTGATTAGCAGGTTCATTGTTATGAAATTCTATATAAATTGTGGATCTATTGTTCCCGTGAGTCATATGGCAGAACTTTTGGAGAGCTCTCTATCAGCTGTAATAATTAGGGCCTATGGTGTTTGCAAATTGATTATTTGAAGGAACCATCATGTGATTTTCTCTTAGGGAGGGTTTGCCAATAATATCTTGGTTCCATCTTTTGGTCAAGGACCATTTAAAAAGGCCAGACTAATATTTTTCCCCATTTAAAGATTGAAGATATATTTCTTCCTTCTGGAAAGCACTTTTGCATGGGATAATAGTTGGTGAGGCTAGACTGACTGACTATTATTAGTAAGTAATGAGTTCAATCCTCATTAGGTGTCCTGTACCAAATTTGACATTAAATATGTTGTTGTAGATTTCCTGTACCTTTTCTATAAATAATTTTCTATTATTTGTTCTAATACCTCTATGGTACTTAGACTTTATGAATTTAGGTACAGTACTAGATTGTCAGCAAGGTCTCATTATTTTCCATGGCTAGCTATAACTGTAAGTTCTATCCTAACAGTTTCTTTTATTGTATTTCTCACTTGTGGAATTCTCTTCCAATTTCTTGCCTCCCAGTTAACTTTAATCTTCAAAGATTTAAATGTCATATCAATTGTTATCCTCTGTCTTCTTAATACCTGTTCTTCTATTGTTCTCTCTCCATAAATGAGTTTTTTTTCTCTTATATTCTCTAATACTTTTAGTGGTTTTATTGACTTGCTTGGGGTGAAATGTTTTTTTAAAAAAAAAAAAAAAAAAAAGAAAAAAAAAAAAAAAAGGTTTAATATGAATATGTCATAAAACGAATTAGCAACATCCTACTAGGGTTGTGATAGGGAAAACATCTGCTGACAACTTGTAATAGGGTTGGGTGGGGTGGTTTTGGTGGTCGGCGGTTTGGTCAAAAAATTCCCCCCCGCCCCAACCTAAAAAAATCCCTGATATTAAACAATATCAAGATGTTGCACTTTATTTTTGCCAGCTTGTTATGTCAGGCAACTGATTTAACTTGGGGTCTGTACATGTGTGTGTGTATGTATATATATATATATATATAAATAGAGAGAAAGATATTAGCATGATCTAGGTCCAAACTGCAAAGGAGAGAAAGAAAGAATGAAACCAAAATGGCTGGTAAGTGAGCTGCTGGATTGACAAGACATGAATTGGCATGGGAACAGGCCATCTTATAGTTGACTTACTCCGATTGTCCAGATGATTACTTTTGTTAACTGCTACTGAACATTTGTTCATCTCTGTTACTCTTTTGTCATACTTCAAGACACTGCAGCTGGTACACCTAGCACTGATATAAGAAAACTGCAGACGTGCCACATTCATATATTAGACCTTTTAAAAATAAACCATAAAAATTCAACTCAAACAGAAAAACAGATTTGATCAGTTTGTACAGACGTTACTGAAAATGTTCAAATATGACAAAAGTGTTCTTGCTGTTGATTTCTGACTGCATGATGTTCTCACAGATAAGTAGACGAGCAGAGGTTGAGAAAAATAAAATGAAGACATTACTTGGGAATATTCGGCATATGATGAGTGATAGTAAACATGCATTTTTATTATCTTACATGTTAATATGGATTTTCAGATAGAATCATCAGATTTTTTTTCCATTAGCTTTTGTTAATGTTTCTACTGTTTTGATATAACTGTTATCGGCAACAATTTTATTGCTTCCCAGATATCTTTGTTGCTTAAATATTGTTTTCCGTTGCATCATGTTTTAATGTTGGACCACAAATTTTCTACTGAATCAATACCTGACAAGACAAGGAACTATTTTTTTAATTTACTTTCTTTGAAAATTTCTTGGACAAGGTGGATAGTTTTGCATGAATTTACATCTTTAGGCTACAATATTCTTGTTTTTGACTTGTAAACCTAAGAAAAAATATCTTGCCAAAGAACCTGCATGATTCTCAGCATTTATCTTGACACCACCATCAATTTTTAAGAGACTTACAATTTTAACTACCTACAGTACAATCTCAAAACAGTACTCCACTTCCCCACTATTTTCTCCTAAGTCATATTGGTTGACTATTTCTATGAATGCTGTAACCGCTACCCCAGCCATCAGGTCTATACACTGTAGCTTTACATTCATCATTAAAAATTATATTAAGAACTTCTCACCTGTGGAACTCACTTCTGATTTCTTGCTTCCCTGTCAACTATACTCTTCAAAAATTTAAATGCAAGATCAATCGCCATTTCCTGTCTTCCAGAACTTCCATTATTGTCCTTTTTCTCACTTCTCTTCACTAAAACTTTCTCATTCTCTTTCACTCCCTGTAATTCCATGCAAACTATTGGTATTATCATGTTCCTTGGGGTGCTAAACTTTTTTTAGTTTTCATGTCTTTAGTCAATGTTCTTAATATTCTGAATCTATTCTCTCTGTTTACATTCACAACACCAACTTCTTCAAATATTTTTTTTTTTTTTGTTAATAAAGCTTCTTTGCTGGCTTACTACTATTTAAATTTTTCTTGAATCTCTTTATCTGACATTTTTAAAGCCATTTCTTTTGTTTTTGTCATACTAATGTTTTCAGTTGGTTGTTTCACTTTTCTAGTTCCTGGTTAACTTATTCACAATATCCAGTATTGTGTTTCTTTCACTCAATAACTTTAAAATATCTTGTATCTCATTTGAGATCCTTTCTTTCTTACAACTCATAGTGATCTTTATATATCTGAAATTTGTAAATAAATATCCATAACTTACACACACACACACAATATGATGAACAATCTTGTGTTCTATAAGGAATCTCATTCTCCCAATTAAGTTACTGCAAGTATTTCTAATGAAAAATGAAAAAAATTTTTAACACAAATTTACACAGTATGTTTATCACAAAAATATAATGAAAGAACTTACTATGTATATTTTTAATAATGAAAGATATAATATGCTTAAACTTGCTCATATAAATACATTCTAAAAAATTATTTTTTCAACAAAGAATATTTAAAACATATATTTTTAATATTTTTCTTGAATGTCTAGAAATGGCTGAACCCAATCTTGATTTTTAGAAAGAATTTGTTCTGCTTGACACTTATTTCACTGTGAATTTCTGCAGATCATTAATCATGCACCATGATTTTTGTTTGATATAACTGTGACCTTTGATTTTTTTTTTGTTAATTCCCAAATCAGTTGCTGCCATTTTGAGTTAGCAAGGTGTCATGTCAGCCAAAATTTCTGCCTGTTTTTTTGGATTTGACATTTTGGCAAATGAACTCTATCCTTTGACCCTATATTTATGATCTTTCCCCACGTGTTGACCAAAGAATCAATCACTCATTCTTGACATGTTGTTTAAGAAATAATCTGACAAACTTTGCCCACTTTCCTGCTCTCTTTTTTGACTCACATAATTATATATATATATATATATATATATATATATACACACAAGGTCAGGATTGAAAATTGTGTTGAAAAAGTAGAAATTCTCTCCAGAAACAAAGAATACAATTGTTCTTTTCCTTTTCCACATTTTGATGTTAAAAAAGGAGCAAAAAAGAAACAAAAGCAGAACCAAAAAAAGAAACAAGACTTCATATTCGTATTCTTTTCCGTATGTTATTTTCAGGTATAAACAAGAGGGGATGAAAAAAAAATTGTTAAATATCTGGTACTGTATTAAAATCCAAGTCATTCTTTCTAATCTCAAACAATACCATCAAATTCTCCTAGGTAATATAAGGTTGACAATCTTTTATGATAAGGAAACAACTTTGTCTTCAAGTTACCTAACAATTTGTATTGAAATAATATAACTGATTTTGAAAAACAAATTACTTTTTAAGATTTTTAGCTGTAACCAATATTTCAGTCTTAAAACTATTTTCCCAGACTGAAAGAATTAATTGAAGACAATGCACCTCTATCTAAAGAGACTGAATGTAGGAAATGACATTTATATATAAAAATCTAATCCATTGGAAAAAAAAAATTCTCTTTGGATAGAGACTATGGATTGCTACGAGGGAAATCAGTTCACGATGTCATGCAAGACACTTTTTTTTCACACTATTTTGCACAATTATAAATCTACTACTTTTACATGTATTAAATACTAGCAGTAGAGCCTGGCGTTACCCGGGGATGTAACAGTAAGAGATAGATCAAGTATCAACCATCATAAAGACTGAAAAATAAAATTGACAAAGATTATTGTTTAAGGTTGACAGACACGCATGTCTTAATTAGTTTTATTTTTTTCATTTTTTTTTTTTTTTACGAATTGGTCAAACCCAAACTCGAAACAAAAACATTGTTTTCAATTATTATGAGTCTACTGATTGAATAGCATTTTATTATAAACAATTGTCTTGTAAATGGAATTTTTAAAGCATTCTGAATGTAAAAATAAAGAAAAAAGTGTGCAAGACAATAAGAAACACTACCTGCCAAAAAAAAAAGTGAAGTTTTGTTGAAATCGGTTGAAAAATGTAGGAAATCCGATCCTATATATAAACGAACACACACACACACACACACACACACACACAACCTGGGTTTTATAATAAGTATAACTCGATATGAGTTGTCCCCCTTCCATTCTCGTGATGCCTCTTAATTGTGTTTTCAAATTGATTTTGTGCAAAAACAATTGTGTTTTTCCAATTTTTGGTGCTGTTAGAACCACCACAAGGTAATTTTACATACTCCTGTGAAGTTTTGTTGAAATCGGTTGAAAAATGTAAGAAATCCGATCCAATATATAAACGTACAAACACACATGCACACACACACACAATCTGCGTTTTATAATAAGATTGTTGTCACATCTAGTCTGGTGCTTCTGCAATATGTTCAGAGATTCTTGACAAAATCCAAAGAAGAATCATCAGTCCTGACCTGGCAACTCAGCTTCAGTTGTTTTTCCCCAGCTGTTATGTAGCTTCCTTTTGCCTCTTTCAGAAATAATTTCATGGTAACTGTTCTCATGAGTTTTCTTCAACTTCACAAATTTTAGTGCAGTATTAGATTGGCAGCTAAGTCTCATTATGTCACCGGTGAAATTGCAAAGAATTTCTTCTCTCTCAATACTCACTTGCAGAACTCTCTTTCAGCTTCTTGATTTCCTGTCAACAATGATCTTCAAAAATTTAAATGCAGTGTCAGTCGTCATCTTTTGTCTCCCTGAATCCTGTTCTTTTACTCTCCTCTCGGTTTCTTTCACTCTTAAAACATCTTGTGTCCTAGTGGCTTTTATTGCCTTGCTTGGGGTGAAATCATTTTAAAAAAAGAAGCAAAAAACCCTGAAAGATATAAGCATCTGTTTGATATAATCCTGCCAAGATGCTATGTGAGGGACTTTAATTCAAGTTTGAAATCACTGATAATATTTTAGAAAATTATGCAAAATTCACAAAAAATGTAAATATCTAGAAAGTTTTTTTTAGCAGAGAACAAAAAAAAAGTGTCACTGAAATTTAAAATCACATGCCTTCCAAAAGCAAAGCAAAATATTAAGAAACAAGAAAATTTGATAACTAAGTTCCTTGCTAACAATTTCTTTATTTGCATGTCTCACCTGTGGAACTTTCTTTTGAATTCCTGCTTTCCAGTCAATTTTGATCTTCAAAAATTTAAATGCAATGTCAATCGTTATCTATTGTCTTCTTGATTCTGCTTCTATTTTTCATGCTTCTTAATTTTTTTTATTTTTTTCTTATTCTTTCACACTCAGTAACCCCTTTGTCTTAGTGGCTTTATTGCCTTGCTTGGAGTGAAATGATTAGAAAAAAATCAGAGCTAACTTGTAGGGAGATATCTGTGATTTATATATTTTGTTTGTTGTCTTTTTTTATCACAAGTTTGTGTTACTCTTTGAATTTTTATGAGTACTAGAAATTAGATGAATAATTGTAAAGTATAGCAGACTGAATTGTGGAGAGATTGAATTGCAAGCATTTTGGGTTCCAATTTGTGGCATTTCACATCTTACTCATTTATTTTCTGTTTTCAAAAGACTTTGAGGATAAAAGGATATGTCTGTAATTTTTCTTCTTTGATCTGAAAAGAGAGACAAGCAGAAATGTTTTGGATTGAAGTTACTTCTTTGTTATCTGAAGAGAAAGTGGAATATGTTAGTTGCTGCTTCTGTTGATGTCAAGAGTTGACATTTTGGATTGGTTCCTTGAAGCTTCACTTTCATCTCTGACCATTTCCAACAGCCTCTGTAGAATCACCATGGCACCTTCAGAGAATGGCAGCTTTCTCTTTTCATCTCTGCTTTTTGTCTTTCTTTCTCTTTGATTTCATCTTGGTGGCCAACTCTTCTCCTTGTTCCCCCCTCAGTAAAAGTTGACCTCTCACACTTTTCGCTTTTGAAGCTTTTATCACAATATTTATCCTCTTTTTCTCTGCAAATATTTCTTTCTTAGTATTGTTTTTTTTTTTTTTTTTTTTTTTTTGCATATTTCTGCAGCTGTAACTTTTCTCTAACTACTGCTTGCCCTGTCCTCTATTTTATATCCCATTCTATTTGCAATAACATCACTGTATATGCAGTTCATTTTTTATCTTCATGATCTCTAGCCTTAATTCTTATACCAAAATTATTTCAGAACTTCTTTCTGATACTCTGTATATAAAATCTGATAATGGAAGGTGATTACATCATTCTTCACCAAGCATTACACCCAGTGCACCCTACATCATACATTAATTCCTTGAAACCAATGTTTTTTAACCTTTTTTTTCATCTCACATTTGAACCTATAGTTAAACTTCCACATCACACTAAAATTATGATGATAAAAAATATATTTTTATGATTTATTTGTTAACATAAGCAAAACAATTTATTATAATTTGTAATGAAAAGATAATAATTAAAATTATTAAAAACTTACATTTATTTCTTTCTTTGTTTATTATGAGATATCTGGGCCTTTTTTAGAATATCTTCTTTCCAAGGCCAAATTTTTTGCAAGGATTCTAGCCATGATTGATTTTTGTTTTTAATATTGTTTATTGCAGAAAATTTGCGCAAGTATGACACTGAGAACAGAAGTTTTATTTCTATTGCATTTTTTGTAATATTTGTAACTAACTTTAATCCCTATTTGCAACTCACTTTTTCCAAATCGTGTAACAGCAAAATTATCCAATTGTTAGATTAAGTTTTGAACCATTGTATCTTAGAAATGATTAAAGATATCTTACTAGAATTTTCTGTTTTTATAACACTATTAGACTCTACTTTGAACAATCAGGATGTATTTAGCTCTAAGTTGAAATGATGACTCCTCTTGCTGTTGTGACCTCCTGATCCAGTTTTCCTCTATACTTTTCCCTCTTTTTTATACTTATTCACCATTCTTTTGAAGATTCTTGAATGAACTTTGAAGATGGAAGCCAGAGTATGAATGTTGGTACTATTACTGAAGGCTTGAACAATCCTTTTCCTCCCACCATTGTTTACTTAGAAGACATAGTGAGGCTAACACAAAATGATTTTAACCAAATCTATTTCTAGCTGAATAACTCAAAGGGTTTTTCAGTAATTCATATGACAAATGGTGTCAAGATGGTTAAATGTGTTATCTGAAAACCTGGAAAAAAAGAAACTCAAGTTAGTGCTTTTTTTTTTTTTTTTAAATATTAAACTTTTTGTGGGATGGACAATTATCCCATGCTGCTATACCCAGTATATACATTTATTTATTATAACAATGATATACTTGTATAATTAAAGGGATTTTAATTTTAATATGTACACTTATTGTGCTTTGGACTTCTTTTGAAAATAATTTAATTAATGACCTTTAAAAATTTTGTGGCACCTCACATAGCACCACAGTGTGCCATGGCACAGTGTCTAAAAATCATTGAATTGTTCACAAATAGAATTAATTTTTTAAAAAATCATATTGTCCTTTTGTTGTAACCTAGGGAAGGGTTACTGAATAGAATAATCAGACAAAGGTTGGTAATGAGTGATAATACTTAGGACATGAACAACACATATAAGATTTGTCAGTGGCACATAGAAGAAGTAGTCAACTGTTAGAAGTGAGCCACGTAAATTCCACAATGAATCTCCAACTGCAGACCAATACCCGTAGGTATGCTACAACACCTTTTTATGCAAATCCATTGAAAAGAAACAACTATTTACTGGCACCAAAACTTTTTAGTTCTGATTGATTCCACTAAAGAGGAATTCACTGTATTAATAAAGAAACAAACCATGGTTTACTAAGTTTAGTTGAATGTGGTATTAAGTTCCATTCAACTGTGGGGTAATAGTTGATGAAGCTAATCTAGTTGACTATTACTATTGAGTAGAGCGTTCCATCCACCAGTGGATGCCCTATTCAAAGTTCAACATTAAATAACCCACCAAAGATTAACATGTAGTAAAATCAACAAGATTAACAGGTATTAATAAAAAAGCAACTCTTCTTCCCTTTTGTTTTTTTTTTAAAGTTTTAACGTGATTTATCATATTTTTTTAATAAAATGTTCATATGATACAAGGCTCAAGAGCCACTCAGGTGAGAGAGTTATTGAATGAAGTTGCAGTATGTAGATTATGAAGATATGTAGGATAGATAATGGTTGAACATAAAGAGGCTAAGATTGTAGTGATTGGGGAAGAAGCATCTCAGAAGTTTATTCCACAAAGCAGTCATTCTCAGGAAGACGATATCCAAATGGGGTTTACTTCTTACCAATGGAACACAAAGGGAATGTGGATGATTTGATCCTGTGTATGTGGCTTGGCTTGGTTTGTTTGGTTTTACGGCATATCAACCACAATGGGTTATTTAATGCTAGCAAAATCTCCTTTTTTTTTTTTTTTTTTTTCAAAAATGTATAGCTGGTAATATTTTTTTTAAAAAAATGTATAGTTTGTTTTGTTTTGTGGCATATTGACCTCAATGGGTTATTTAATGCTGACAAGATATTTATTTCTGGTAATATTTTCTTTTTTCAAATATTTATTGCTGATACTAATTTTTTTTTTTTTTTAAAGTATTTCTGGTATTATCTATTTTTACACTTTCATAGTGTTTTGAGTCAGGTTGTAGGGTCAACTATTTGCCCATAGATGGGACCCTAACAGGTGCTACCACCCTGGGTCAGGGTGGACCTGGAAACACCAGTAATTAAGAGGTGGTTCCACGCTTCTCAAAACCTCCTGATCAGAGGCCTTGCTGTTGGACATAGTTTTTGTCTTACCCAGGATGCAGTTGCAGTTTATCGTCATACCCAGGATGCTCCTGTGTATGTGGCATGGCAGGTGATAGTTGTAAAAGTCTGATCTGAACTAAGCAATGCAGCCCATCTGAACATTTGCCATGAAAACTGCAATAGAATAGTAAAGGGCTAGCAATGTTTTGTCTGTGAAAAAAAGGCTGTTGGGTGGAAAATAACTTGTCACCCATGTAACTGTTTTGAACTCTTGTTAAGGCTGGAAAGTGAGAAATGGGCCCCTCCAGCCCAGCAAATAGTTTGTATTATTATCTTTTCAAATGGAAATAGAATTTTTCAAGTCTTCTTCTTTTATGTGCTGTTTCCCTTCAGGACGTAATTGATCAAGGCCCTCCACTTCCTCCTATCCCTTGTAACTCTCAATAAGTTTTGTCTTTTTGCTACTTCTGCTATCCACTTGCTTAAGCTCATTAAGTATGCCACAGGTTGCTTTCGCTCATCCCTTTCCCTCTATCCACCCTGTGAGTATCAGATTTTCCAAGCCCACCTTTCTCATTACTCATCCGAGAAATTTCAGCTGCCACTTCCTAATGTTAAGTATAAGTTTCCTCTTTGTTTCCATTCTCTCAAAAACCTCCATCGTTGCTCATGTTTGATCCATGGTATCCTTAGCATCCTTCTGTAGAACCATACTTCCATTGTCTCAAGTCTCTTTTTCATCTCTGAGGAGACCGTCCAACATTCACTGCCATAAAGGAGGACAGATATCACATATAAGTTGAGTACTGTTTTCTTTGTTACCAACAAAATCTTCCTGTCTTGTAATACTCTGCCTAGCTTTTGGAATATGTCTTCGGATCTCAGTGTCACACTTACAATCCTCTATCAGAACATATCCCAGATATTTAAATTTCTGCACCTGATTGATTTTAGTATCTCTGACCTGTAAATCACATTTCAGGCTCATCTTTTTGCTAATTACCATGTATTCTGTCTTCTTGTAGTTCATACTTAGTCCCTTCTTTTCACTCTCCTTCGCTAACTTCTGTAAGAGGTTTTGTAGTTTTCTTTTTTGTGACTGCTATCAGCACTGTGTCATCTGTGTATCTTATGTTGTTAATATTGTGGCCACCAATGATGAATCTTGGTAGCATTTCCAGATTTACATAGATCAATATGTCTAAAGCTTAATGATGAAATACCTAACAAATATTAATGTTAAACATAATATTGTTAATAGATCATAAATCAAACATTATACAGTGAAAATTTCATATCAAAATCCAGCTAATAATTGTGTCAAATTGCAGATTTAGTGATCCCCTCTCATATTTGTGCATGTGTGTGTGCACACATGCATGCACACACACACACAACATCTAAGTACTGGTTTCATAGGTTGATAGAAATAGGAAGTTCGCAAGTCCTGTTGCATTTGAAGTGAGAAAAGAATCAAAAACTGAATTGATATTGATATATTAAATGAAGATCATTTCTCCTCATTATCAATAATATAATCCCATCTATTTGGCAAATTGTTGATCTCTCAGGCATAGAATTCTTCAAGTCTTTATACAAAGAAACACTTATAAATTTTGACCTCTTCACAATTAATAAACTGTTTTCTCTCTAAAAAATTAATGTTGCAATGATCTTAACAGATTACAGGTGTTTTAAATCCAGGAGAGTAAAGAGGATGAGGTAAATTGAGTCATAATGTTTTACGAAGTTACTTTGGCAATATGTGATCTGGCATTACCATGTTAGGGTAACACACTTTTACAATTAACTTATGATGAATACCTTTCCTGTAAATTTTTGTGCAATGCTTCCAGCTGATGATGATGATAATATACTTTGCTGCATTGTTTCATTTGTTTGAGACCTTCATGATAGATGATGCTCTTTGCATCCAACCAAATACAAAGCATGACATTTTTCAAGTGAACTCCTGATTTGGTGATGGATTTTCCTTTTTTATGTGGGTGTTAACCGTTATCATTTTTATTGGATATTACAATCTCTCGTATTTTTTTAAATCATTTCAACTTTAGATCCCATCCGTTTACTGTTGAAATACCTAAATGCAACCACCACTTCTACTCCAGCAGTTTCTTTTTTCACACTTCCCACCTGTGGAACTCCCTTCCACTTCCTTGCTTCCCTGATAGCTACAATTTTCAAAAATTTAAATAAAATGTCAATCACCATCTTCTTGAAACCCATTCATCTTTTGTCCTTTCCTCAGTCATCCCTATACTCAGTCTTTTCTTTCACTTTCACTCCCTGTAACCCCTTGCATACTGGTGACATTCCCTCCTTGCTTAGAATGAAATGATTAAAAAAGAAAACAAAAAAACCCAAGCAAGGCAATAAGGTTACTAAAACACAAAGAGCTACAGAGTGTGAAAGAATATAAGAACAAGAAAAACATTATTAAGGGGCAAGAATAATAAAAGAACAGGAATTAAGATAATAGAAAATAATGATTGACATTGTATTTAATTTTTTGAAGATCAAAGTTGGCTGGAAAGCAAGAAGCTGGAAGCGTGAACCACAAGTGATAAGTGCAATAGAAGAAACTCTTAGCATAGTACTTATGGTTACAGCGAGCCATTTCAACTGCAAAATGATGAGACTCTTGCCACCAATTTAATAATGCACTTAAATTAATAAAGCCTTGGAACCATAGAGGAAAGTTTATCAGAGCAATTACCATGAAAGTATTTATTAAAAAATCACAGGGAATCTCCATTATGGAGATGGAAATGTGACTAAAGCAAAGATGCCAGGTCAGGACCAATAACATGGCAGGTTCTTTTTTGGATTTTATCAAGAATCTCTAAATATATAGCAGGAGCTCCAGACCAGATGTGGCAGTAATATTCAAAGCAAGGGCAAATAGTAGACTTATAATTATGTAAGATAGATTCTGGAGAGAAAAATTGGTTGGTACGACACAGTGAACAAACTTTTCTAGCCACAGACCTAACAAGTGATTCAATATAATCTTTCCACTTCATGTCAGTATAAAATGTTACACTGAGAAGGTACAATCGGTCACTCTCCTGGAGGTTCACATCAGCAATGCTGATGAAAAGGGGACTCTCAGATGATTAAGAAAGAGCAGTTTTGTTTTGGAGGCATTAAAGTTATTTACCTCTGCAAGATTTATGATTTTTCTTGATGTTTTCTTTTCTCTTGTCTTTCAATCTCCATGTCTGACTGACCTTAATTTCTAAGCTTTTCATGCATTTGTATCTCATTGCTTTTTTTTTTTCCAATCCTTTGTATGTTATGTCAGTGCAATAAATTTTGCATCTATTAATGAGCTCAATGAGTTCTTTCTTGAACATATAAGTGATGCCCTAGAGGAACACCAGGCTCAGTCAGCATTGAAGGTTGCAGTGTCACAAACCTTCGCTTTGCAGATGACATAGATGGTCTAATGGCAAAAAAGAAGACCTTGTCAGTATACTTGAAAATCTGGATGAAAGATCCTCCAACTATGGAATGGAAATTAATGTAAACAAAAAAACAAAACAAAAAGAAACCCATGATGAAATATGATAAAGGGCTTTCATGTCAGATAAAAGTCAGTGGAAGTGAAAGTAATGTTGGCTTGATTATCATCAGAGAAGGCTTCAAAATAGTAATTGTTTAAAGAGCTGCACGAAAATATCAGTTCTAGCAAATCAAAGAACAGTCTGGAAAAACAAGAACATCTGCTATAACCTTTTATCACTCTGTATGTGATATCATTTACTGTGTAAAGTTTATCCTGCCACTAAGGACAGTTCTGATTTCTGAATTTGAATTTGTTTAAATTTAATAGATGTGTTGTCACATGGCAGCAAAAAACTACTGAAATGAACAATAGAGTTACTGCAATTTAGAGGCATTGACAAAGAAGACAGTGGAAATGGAAGTATTAGGTTGGTGCAAAAATAATGATGTAATAATGTCGTTTTTGACGTATTTTTTAACGTCAAAAAACGACATTATTATGTCATTATTTTTGCACCAACCTAATAATAATAATAATAATAATAATAACAATCCAGAGTGCTAAAGGTTAAATCAAGGATTAGACTCTTGACCTTTTCAATGTTTCTATACGTGTGCAAATCTTGGACATTAACAGAAGAATTATGGTGATGAATCCCAGCCTTAGAAATGAAATACTACAGAACCATCCTTGGCATCTCCTACATAGACAACATCACAAATGGCAGTGTAAGACACCATCAAACACAAAACAGGTCTATTGGAAGAACTCATAAATACCATCCAGAAGAGAAAGTTGAAATGGTATACACACATCGTAAGACCTAGAATCTTTCCACTATCATCCTACAAGTTATCTTCTTGGCAAAAGATATAGAGGCAGACAATGGTAGAAATGGTTGGACATTACTGAGTGGACAAGAAGATCATTGACAAAGACTTAAACATTGAGGGGAGAATAGATGGATTCATACCTTTCCAAGGGTATTTATGCAAAAGTGAGTGCAACAACCTTGACTGGAATTTGAACTTAGCATAACAACCCCATTTGCATTACCACTATGCTCTGTACCTGTACATCATTAATGGGATAATGTATTTTGAAACTACTGATCTAAATATTCCATACTTTCTTTATTCATGCATTCACTTCAACATTTTTCTTTTTTATGGCAATTTGATATGATTTCTTGATCTGTTTTCTTTGTCTTTGGTTAGAAAAGAGGATTATTCCTCTTGATAAGAGTTATTTGTTTTTGGAGAACACAAAGGTATGCTGCAGCCATCTTTGACCCTCATTCGTATTCAGACTTTCATGAAGAAAGACTTATTTCTTCACCAAGCCTTTTAATAATGAGCTGCAATAATAAGAACCAAAACAAGACCATTTTTTTTTTATATGATTTTATTTTTAAGGATACAGTAACATTGGTATATAAACATTTCAATTAGAAAGAAAGAAACATTTTCTCAGATCATATTCATCAAGGAAATTAAAAATAAACAACTTCTTGCCTGTTCAAAATTATGTTTCATTCTACAGGGAAAAATTTGGAAGATAATAAACTGGAGAGCAATGTTCCAATTACAGTCTGGTTCGTTATGTTCACTTTCACACAAATACTCTTGGGAAAGGTATGAATCCACCTCTTCTCCCTCCAACTATGTGTTAATTATTAGGACTTGTATCAGTAAATCATTGTTATCTCAAAAATACTAAAAATAATTTCTGGTTTTATATAACCCATAAAATTAATCAATCAATCTTAGTAAGGAAATATTCTCTTGTTATTATAATACAAAGCATTATACAGTGCCAGTAGATGGACATGCCTTGTGTTACCATAACAATGGAATATGTCATTAGTTTATAGGATAGTTCAGACAATTAATATTTAGCTTTTTATTTCTTTTGTTTCCTGTTAGCTTTCTTTGGATATTTTTGACTTCTGATGATTTAAAAGTCAGAATTCTTTCTTACAATAGAGTTGCATAAATAAAAATCATAGATGGCTCATGCTGAATATATATAACCAAATCAACTGAAAAATTACTTACATATCCCCATCATTTAATTGATTGTGGGGGAAGAACTTCTTTTCTTTCTATGCACCATGTCCTTTCAGGACATAGGCGATCATGGCTCTCCACTTCCCTATATCCCTTGCAGCTCTCAACAAGTTCCGTCCCTCTGCCACCTCCCCCAGACCATGTTCTGTCATCCACTTGCTTAAGCTTGCTCGGTATATCATGCATTATTTTCCCTTGTCTCTCTTTCCTTCTATTTAACCTGTGAGTATCAGATTCTCCAGGCCCTCCTTCCTCATTACATGTCCCAGAAACTTCAGCTGCCTCTTCCTGATGTTAAGTATAAGCTTGTTTGCATCCTCTTTAAGACCTCATCGTTGTTCACATGCTTGGTCCATGATATCCTCAGCATCCTTCTGTAGAACCACATCTCCATTGCCTTGTGTCTCTTCTTCATCTTTGAGGATTCCATCCAACATTTATTGCTATAAGGAGAACAGATGTCACATAACAGCTCAGTATTCTTTTCTTTGTTACCAAAGAAATCCTCCTGTCTCACTCACAGTACTCTGCCCAGCTTTTGGAAGGATGCATTCCTAAAGCTAAGGGTGGAACTATTTATTCAATAAAGAATACATTGACTAATCATTTCTCTGTTTTCTCAATTTTGGTTAGAATACACATTTTATTAAATGCAAAATGATTTTACAACTTCTAGTTGTTTTTTCCATTGTTTTTTGTTTTGTTATAGTTCAAGATGAGAAATATTTTTTCTCTGTCAAATTTTTAAAGAAATATTTTTTATTTCAAAATTCAATCTTATTTGCATGAAACTTGTTTCCAATTCTGTGTTGTTTAATAATATTTCATCCCAAGAAAAAAATGCATTTTATATATATTGAAATAAGATTAATCAATCCCAAATAAACAGTTTGCACATGTGTCCATTGTGCATGTTTGGTAAAGCTGGAAACTCTTTTTGCCATATTGTTGCATTGAATTTCACAAAGAAAAAACAATTATTTGCAGCATTATCTTCTGTTGATTATTTCTTCAACTGGTTTGGATTCAAACTATAATTTCTTATCTGATTTTAGTAATCATGTTGGGCCTGTATGCAAAACCTTTCAATTTTGACTCATCACTTTCATAGTATATAGTACTCTCACTCAGCCTCCTGTATTTGTATTTACTTATATTCAGTTTTCATCAGGTAAATGGGTTTGCCTGAAGATCACAAAAGCATGAAAGCCAGAGTTACAAATTCCTATCCATACAACTGAATATGTTAGCTCTCTCACAGATACTGAGCACTTTCCACTAAGTATTGTGCGTGCACACACACAGATATATATATATATATATATATATATATATATATATATATATATATATATATCCTATATTTACTGAAATTTCATAGCACACCAGACATTTCTTTACTGCCAATATGAATCATCAGAGTACTTCTTTCTAACCTGTTAAAGTCTAGGTTTAAACACTATGGCCATGCTATTTTGATTTTTTATGTTATTTTATATTAAAATATAGAATAGCATTAAATTTAAGACTACTTGAAAAAACTAGATGAAAAAGCTATATTCTCATCAAAAATTTATTAAATAAAAAAAATATAAAATAAAGAAATTATATAAAAATTTTCTATAAAAGAAAATAATTAACAGTTCAAAAATCTAAGTACATCTATCTACAAAACAAAATACTAAGTTACCCCCCCACCCAAAAAAAAGAAAAATATTGAACATATGAAGCAACTTAAATCACTTGGAATGAGAAATCAGAGAGCTAAGTTTGAATTCCAGTCATGTATGCACAAATACCATCTCCTTCTCCCAGCTATGGATTAAATAGGAGGATTTGTATATGGAAAAATCATTCTTATTGTCATAAAATTATTAATGCAATATCCACTCACAAAAAACCAAATACAAACAAAAATTATTATTACAAACAAAAATTATGTTTCAGCATTAAATGACACACAATGGGTTGATAAAACATAAAAATAAATCAGTCTACCCACAATTTCATAAGTTATAAATTTGATACCTAATCCCTTCTTTTTAAAATCAGGGCATTATATGAAAAAAACATTTTTAAAGACATATTGTATCTATAGAATAATAGTTAAATTCAAAACTTTTTAAAATCTTGGTTTTTAAAAATATAATTGCTTGTGTCAGACTCTCCTTCATATTTGCCCTGAAAAATATGTTTTGCTTATTTTTAATACAAAATTAGCCTTTTATGAACAAGTTCAGTGGTTCTTACAGTTCTAGTTACATCACTTTCAATAAGCAGAGATGACTGGAAGCAATAGAAATGTGGTTCTACAGAAGGATGTTGAGAATACCATGGACTGTACATGTGAGCAATAACAAAGTTTTAAGGAAAATGGAAACAAAAAGGACATATGTACTTAAAATCAATAAGATAGTTGAAATTTCTAAGTTACATAATGAGAAAAAGGGCTTGGAAAATTTGATACTGAGAGGATAGATAGAAGGCAAATGGAACAGAGGAAAACCATGCATAACCTACCTAGTGTGCTTGAGTAAATGGATGGTGGAACAAGGTTTAGAAGAGATAACAAAAAATGATTTAGCACTACAAAGGACATAAGATCGCAGAGAGCCTTGATCACCAACATTCTGAAGTGACATGGCACATTGAAGATAATCAACCAAGTGAAAATATTCAGTTGTAAAATATTTTGTTATTCA
The DNA here is from genome assembly GCA_963932145.1 of Acanthosepion lycidas. Taxonomy (NCBI): domain Eukaryota; kingdom Metazoa; phylum Mollusca; class Cephalopoda; order Sepiida; family Sepiidae; genus Acanthosepion; species Acanthosepion lycidas. The sequence continues at coordinate 73,908,649 of OZ010589.1, forward strand.
GTATATGTGAAGAAATTCCACTAGAAACATTGCAAATGATTTGACAGATGCCTGATAATTGGTTTCTTTCACACATAAGTTAACCAGCAATCAATGGTTATGAGGTAGTTATCTGATACCGAAATGAAATATGATTGGCTGGCTGACTGGCTAAATGGATGGATGTGTCTGAGGAGATTACAGTGTAATTTTGAATACAACTAACAATATACACCACATTTTGTCTAAGCAACTTGATCAATACTTGGATGGCTTAATTTTTCCATAAGAATTAGTACAGGTTGCTTAATTTTTTTTTATTCTTGGGTCTAATAGAAAGACATATCAGTATGGCTGATGCTAAACTCCAAGAGAGCAACACTTTGTGACTTCTTGGACTCAGGTTTTCCACTGACATGAAGTGGAGTGATTGTATTGAATCAATTGTTAGGTCAGCTGCAAGGAAATTGGTTTGTTGTGATGTGTCAGCCAGTTCTTTTCATAAGAATCTCCATTGCACAATTATAAATCTACCATTAGTCTGTGCATTGAATACTGCTGCCATATCTGGCCTGGTGCTCTTACAACTTATCTCGAGATTCTTGACAAAATTCAAAGAAGGGTCTGTAATGTAAATGATCCTGACTTGACATCTTGATTTCAGGCAATTTCCCACTGACATGACATGGCTTCCCTCTATCTTTTCTACAAATATTTTCATGGCAATTGTTCTGATGAGCTTTCTTCCTTGGTGTCTTGACTGCATGAATTTAAGCATGCTACTAGATTGGCAATTAGGTCTCCATATTTTTACTTCTTACTCCATTCTGATTTCTTGTTTCCATGCCACCTACAATCTTCAAAAATTTAAATGCAGTGTCAATCAACATCTTCTGTCTTCCTGAATCATGTTCCATTAATATGCTTTTCCTCACTTCTCCTAACTAAAGTCTTAACATTCTTTTTCACTCCCTGTAATCCTCTGCATCCTTGTGGCATTGTTGCCTTGCTTGGGGTGAGATGTTAAAAAACATATGTCAATGTAACTAAATTAGTAGAGTTAGTAAAATTCTTGAATACGATATAAAACAATATATTGAATATGTTGCATATTTCCTTCATTTCTCGTTCAAGTCTCTTCTTGTTATAATGTCCATGTGGGTGAAAAGAATAAAATGCTGGTTTTGAGCAGGAACTCATCTGATTCGTTAGTTATGATTATTTTACCCAAAGAAATACGGCAGTAGATGCATGGAGCCACCGACTGAGATACACATTTTGTCATTTGACACTTACATCATATAGCTGTTTACTTCGGAATCAAGGCAATGTAGAATGTATGACAAGGTCCTCTTTCTAGAAAATTGATCAATTAGGAAACATAACTTTTCTTCCTGACTTAGTTTGAATTTCTGGTTTGTGGTGTATGTTGTGCATCAGGAGAATAATGTGTGTGTGTGTGCAGTTGATATTTTTCCAAGAAAGCTAACTTGAGTCTGTTAATACTGATGTTGTCTGAAACATTCCATTTTTGAATTGTGAAATACATGTTTTCTCAGTTTAAAACTTTAAATGGGCCTTGATAATTCACTGTGAATGACCTTTTAATTGCATCTTCTCATTTGAAAACATACTCACAGAAATATAGGTCTGTTGGTATGTAAGTGTTTCATTGGGGGCAGGGAGACATTTTGGTTTTCAGTTCTTGTATCAACTGCAATGATGGGGTAGAATGTTTATCATCTTGAAAGAATTGTCCTGGTAATGACAGGGGTGATCCAAAGACTAGTTGGGCTGGTGTGCAGCCAAGGTCTTCTTTAATAATATTTCTTATAGATAGCAAGAGGTAAGTTATCAATGCAATTGACTGGATTTTGTTGGATTGATAAAGATTTTTTGAATTGTCTGTGGTATCTTTCCACTAATCCATTTGCACATGGGTAGTATGCTGTTGTTTTTATTATATTTTGCACCCAGTAAATTATTAAATTCTTTCACGAGTAGTGATCAGAACTGTGTGCCATGATTGGTGGTGATAACATTCAGTACTTCTAAAGTAGATATTAAATCTTTTAATATTGCTTTTGCAACTGTTTTTGTGGATGTGTCTTGAAGTGTGATTGTTGTAGGCCAATAAGAAAATCTGTCAAGAATGGTTAAAATATATGAGTAACTTTGGCAACTTGGTAGAGGTCCTATGATATCTGTATATGTGCATATTGCTGTTTTGGCATGGTGTCATACCTTATTTTTCTGACAAGGCATGTAGAAATCCAGTTCCTTACATCTGATGCTGTTTGGCCATACAAAATGTTTACTTACAATTTTTACACTAAAATGCTTGCTGAGATGTGAAAGGTTATATAAATGTTGAAATATTTGTTTCCTCAATGTAGGAGGTATATAAACTGCGTCTAGAGATTATATGCAAAAGAGGTATTGTCAAATATTTTATGTAAAATTCATAGATATGTGTTATCCAATGAAATAATTTGTACTATTATGTATAGCGAGTAAGCACGAAAGCAATTAAGTCCCAATTTTTAATTTCAGATTGATATTTAGTATTTTTTCAGTCATTATAGCAATTTGCAGTGTCAAGAGATTATTTGCAAGAACTAGAACTTAGTATTATGGCTCGTAAAAAAGAACTAACAATGAATGAAAAGAACTATATAATCAAAGAAATTAGCAAAGGAAAGTCTTCGCTTCAAATTTTTAAGGATTTGAAAAGGGATCATCGAACAATCAAGAAAATATGTCAAATGGGAATTCAACCAAGGAAAAAAAAGTCTCAGGCTGAATTCAGGAATTTAACAAAGTGAGATCTATCACATATCTGAAGAGAATTAATAAGAAACCCAAATGCGTCAAGTGTGTTCATATTTGAGGCCGCTGGAGCTCCTATGGTGTCAAGGGAAACAAGGTGTAAATCATTAAGGAAGTTTGATGATGTAAAAAATCAAATAAAGAAACCCATTTTAACAAAAAAACATAAGGAAAGAAGATTGCAGTGGGCAAAAAAATACATGAAAACTGATTTCAGTAAAGTGCTTTTTACAGACGAATCAAGGATCACCCTCGATGGACCCGATGGATGGATTCAAGGATGGGTTTGCAAGCAACATGACTCAAGAAAATTGTTTTAAACACCAACAAGGTGGCGGTGGGATCATGATATGGGCTGAGATTATTGGTAATGAGCTCGTGGGTCCATTTAAACTGAAAGACGGGGTTAAAATGAATTCCAAAAGTTACTGTGATTTTCTAGAGCAATATTTCTTTTAATGGCTTGATAACCAGTCTTTAGCCAAGCGTAGATCTATGATCTTTATGCATGACAACGCACCAAGTCATGCATCAAAGTTTGCTAAATCCTGGTTGAATGAAAAGGGATTTGTTGAAGATTCTCTTATGGACTGGCCTTCAAATAGCTGTGACTTGAATCCCATTGAGAACCTGTGGAGCATCCTCAAGAGAGATATTTATTCTAATGGAAGGCAATTCAACAGCAAGTGTGACCTCTGGGAGGCAGTTAAAGTTGCTGCAAACAACTTACCAGCCACTAAAATTGCAAATCTAACATCAGATGTTGACAACAGGCTGCTAAGAGTTATTGAAAAGAAAGGAGCATTTATGCAATAAATTTTAGGAGGTTCTTATTATTCTTTGTTAATATATCTTTTATTTTGAAATAAAATGTTTTTTTTTTAATGTTTTTCCTTTAAGAAATTGACAAATTTGTTCTAAAATCTTTTCATATTATTTTTTTACATTAGTTTTACAAGGTATACTAATGTAAAAGTATCAAAATAAATAGTTGCAAATAAACTACTGACAGTCAAATTAGTCTGTTTTGTTAACTTAGTAACATTTTTTCCAACCCAAAACAATAGTTTTCTCTATCACTATATATCTAAGTTAATAATATTGAGTAGAATCTAAACAACATCATAATAGGACTTTTAACATTAAAGATGCAACTCTTTATACCAATTCATAACTTGCATATAATCTCTAGATGCAGTTTATGGTCGAGGATTAAAGTAGTATAATAATATAATGTTTTGTTATACACCATCACAATTAGATCTCATTCTGATTCATTCTGCAAGCTGGCTGGATGTGACCACCACAAAGGCAGAGGATGAAGTAACAAAATTTGTTTCTGCACATTGGGCTCCATGCACCATATCCAGACTACAAAGTGAACTCCAGTGGTGGCAAATCACGAAAGTTCCTGCTGGTAAAAGAAACTACCATTTGGAACAACCAGACTTGCTTAAAAGCAGGCTCTGAAGATGATCAGACAATGTCATGGCCCAGCTCGGCCGCTGGCCATCATGCAGGGCACTGCTGCTACCACTGCCATGACCTCATCACCATGACAACAGTTGCAGACCAGCCACCACACAAAGCACTACTACCACCACCATCATACATCTCAACAATCTTTACCATTTTTTATACTGTTCATGTGAATCAAAAAATAGAATGCTGCTTTTGAGCAGGAATTTATCTGATTGGTTGACTATGATTATTTCTCAAAGATTATTTCTCAAAGAGAAGTGGCTGTGTGGAGCCACTGACTGAAATAAACAACATTTTGTCATTTGACACTTCTAGCAGCAATCTGTTTACTTCAGAGTCCAGCAAATGTAGGAAGTATGGCAAGGAACATTTTCTGTTCATTCTTATATTTTTCTTTTCCTTTTTTTTTTTTTTTTTTTTTTTTTTTGAGTTACTTAACACACTAATATTTGTCAAATTTGAGTACAGTTACTCATCATCAAATCTGTGTGATCAATGTCAGTCAACTTCAAGGCTGCAACATTCTTGTCTTCAAGAACTGACCATTTTTTTTTGTTATTTTTGTTGTTTTAGAAAATTTCTGAAATGTTCAACAAAAATAATATTCAAAATTGATTTAGTCAATGATTCTTCAAATGAAATTTGTTGTTCACTGCCCTCAGTTCGAAAGTGAAGATTTTCACATTTCTTTCTTTTCTCATCTTGTTTTTCTCTATTTTGTATACAATATGACACCCATTGCTGATATAACTAAATTTTAGTCTAAAAAATATATTTATGTTATATTAGGGTAATTTTATTTAAAATAATATAAAATACTTGAAAAATGTAAGAAAAAGCAAAAATAATTAATCCTGACAAATCAAATTGTATTGGAGCAAGTAAAATTAGGGTTTTACCATATTTTTTTTCTTTTTTCTTTTTTGGTTTTCTTCTCATTCTTCTCTCTCCCCACTCACCTTTCCTCAACTTGCTTCCTTATTTTCTTCATTTTATTTTCTCTTTATTTTTGTCTGCTTTGCTTTTCCATTCTCTTCCCCTATCTTTCATTCTCTTTCTTCTTCACAGATCTTTTCACTTTTTTGTTTCCTTTTTCTTCTCCACTTCCACCATTTTCAACTTATTAATTTTTCATGACTTTGTAAAAAAGTTTTCAGCTTCTCTTATTTCTGGAAAAAAAGTAAAAAGAGCAACAAGATTATATTCATTTTGAGAAATGTTAATTTGTTCAGGTAATTCAGTAAGGGTTGATACCTTGTATGCCAATCTTTAATAACATAATTCCCCATGTATAATACACCTTCATCCATAATGTGCATATCTAAAATTGTGCTGAAAGTGTGGGAAAATGCTTGTTTCATAATCAAACCCTATAAATTGTACCTCTCCAATTTCATTACAGTCAGCATTTCCTACTCTTATTTTTAAAAAATGGTTTTAAATATAGAATAATATTATGTTGGTGCAAAAATAATGTCGTTTTCTCACATATGTTACTATGTGAGAAAACGACATTATTTTTGCACCAACCTAATATTATTCGAATTTAGTTTTATGATATTTCTTATTTTATAGCAATTTTTTAGAGATTTTTTTGTAATGTAATTTTGCTTATTATTTTTTTACAAAAAATGCATATTATACATGGGGAATTATGGTATATTGTCAATGCAAGGAGTTGCCAGTCTAAAACACTATAACCACACCCAAGTGTTATCACAGTAATAGAGCCCAATTCCAAATAATAATCCTACAATAAATACAGTTTTGTTATTACTATTATTAAATATTTTTGCAATTGTTAAATTATTTGCATCATTTATTTTAGCAAGAAAATTCAACTATTTGCACTATTTAGACATCCTCATCTTTGTTGTAATATTCATGACGTTTTGGCCATTGTATGCTCTGGACTTCTTCAGGTGATTGGAATTTCAAACTGAATCCCTTATTTCATTCAGAGCAGTAGATTGTTCTAGTCCCATGTGCCATGCCTCTTTCAGATGTCTCAGTTTCAGTTATTTCCCTTTAGTAACTCAACACTCAAAGTTTTTGTTCACCTCTGCAGTGGCCAGGTATTGAACTCACAACTCCCTGAGTCAAGTCATTGGATTACTTCAACCAACACTTTTATCCATTGGGCCATGTGTCCTTAAAGAGCATACAATTACTGAAACATGAATATGACAACAAAGATAAGGACAACAGTCCAAACAATGTAAATATTTACCGCATCTCAGACGTATAGACAGATCCAAAAAATGCAATAGATATAAAAAAATAAATTCATTTGCTGTCATAGTTGTTAAAAATTGAAGTTACAAATTTATATTAATTGCTCTAGTTTGAGTAGACCTCATTCTTTTTTTAGATCCTCACTTTAAAATTACTGTTTATTAATCCTAAATTACATCCAATACAAGGCTTAAGAGCCCCTCAAGGTTGAGAATTACAGTCAGAATGGTAATGATGAACAAAAACGAAGGTGGTGGGATGTTAAAATTATGATAAGGAGTCAAAAATGACAATTGATCTTTGACTTGAAAAGGTTAAGAGTGACATGTCTCTGAATAGAATGGTTTTCTTACATTTGGAACACAGGAGAAATGAGAATGATTCAGTTGTATAGAAGTAGCATGGCATGTTTGAGCTGTAAACTAATGACTGGAGCTTATCAGGACAATGGACATTTGTGATGGAAATATCAATGGAGTAGTAACAGGCTTGCAATGTTGTGTTTGAAAGAGGTTGCAGAGTGGAAAAAGTCATCCCTCAATAAGCCCATGCAAAACATTTCTAGGCTAAAAAGTGAGGATTGAACAGCTCCAGCCCAGATATGACAGCAATGCTCCATTTTGGGTCTAATCTGACCCTTGTGAAAATATAGCATGTCAGGAGTCAGATACTGTCAGAAACGAAAGAATGAGCCAGCTATGCTCCCAGTATCTTTAGCAATGGATGCTATATATGTGTTCCACTTGAGGTCTGGTGTGAATTTGAGGTTTAATACATTTAAAGCATGGCATTTCATTCACCATAACTGCAGATTCTGAATGGTGATGATAAAATGATACTAGCATGATTTAAATATCGAAGAAAGTATAAACATTAAAATATATTAAATATCAACATGACCACTTTCTGTGTCATTCGAGACAATTTCTCTCTCCAGAATCTGTCTTACATAACTATAAGTCTACCATTCATCCATCCTTAGACTATTGCTGCCACATATGGTCCGGTGCCCCTGCTATTTACCTTGAGCTCCTTGATAAAATCCAAAGAAGAATCAGCAATATTATTGAACCTGATCTGGCAGCTCAACTTCAGTCATTTTCCCACCACTGTATGTTTGTCTCTTTTTATCTTTTCTTTAGATACTTTCATGGTAATTTTTCAGATGAGCTCTTCCTTATGGTACCTAGACTTTTTGAAATTTAAGCTCACTATTAGACTGGTGTCAAGATCTCATCAATTTACAGTTAAGCTGGCTAGATGTAGCTGTAAGTTCTATGCAAGCAGTTTCTTCAGTATCTGTCTATATTTCCTGAGATGAGGTATTGTAATTATTTATATTGTTTGGACTGTTGTCCTCATCTTTATTGTCATGTTCGCAACGTTTCAGCCATTGTATGTTCTGGCCTTCTTCTGATGAACATGACAATAAAGATGAGCACAACAGTTCAAATAATGTAAGTAAATAGTTTCTTTTCTTGCACTTCTCACATGTGGAACTCCCAGCTCCATGCTTTCCAGCCAAATTTTAATCTGCAAAAATTTAAATGCAATATCAATCACTATCTACTGTTCTCCAGATTACGCTTCCCTCTTCCTGTTCATTATTAATTCTTCCACATTCTGTAACAACTTGTGTCTTTGTGGTTTTAGTGCCTTGGATGGAGTGATACTGATTAAAAAAAAAAATCAGCAATAAGTGAATTACAAAATTAACTGACAATGAATTTGTCACCCACAACTTTCTTTCTACAAGTTCATTTTTTTTATTAATTTGGTGAGGGACAATTATAGGGAAGAATCCTTTGTGAATTTTGTGTTTATTTGGTGACAGGGCTATTATAGGATAATATTCCATTGTCAATTAATATTGTATTAAAATGCTGAGGGGCAATTATATGGGAAGAGTTTATTGTCAATTAATCTTATAATTTGATAAGGGATAATTGGAGTTGTAGAATCATTTCTCAATTAATCCTACATTGATTGGGTGAGGGGAAAATATAAGTCAATTAAGCTTGGATTAAATTGCTAAGTGACAATTAAAGGTGAGGAATCTGTTGTATCAATTTTATAAGGTGCAATGATGCAGAAAGAATTTATTGTCATTTAATATGATATCAGTTTGGTAAATGACAGTTGAAAGTAAAGGATCCATTGCATATTAATCTTATATAAATTTGGTGAGGAACAATTATAAGGAAACAAAGGTAGAAGAATTCAATGTCAATCAATTTAGTATTTGTATTTGTTGAGGAGTTATTGAGGAAAATCCATTTTTATTTAAACTTGTATTAACTTGTTGATAGACAATTTGATGTAGAAATGCCATTGTTAATTGAACTTTTATTTATATAAAAGGGACAATTATAGCTGATTATTTGATGAAGGACAATTGATAGTGAAATAACCATTGTTATTTATTCTTGTATTATTTGAGAAAAGGCCAAGTGAAAACAAGAACATGGTTTTCAATTAGTCTTGTATTTATTTGGTTAGGGAGAATTATAGCTGATTAATCTATTATTAGTTGACCTTTTATTTGATTGGTGAGGGACAACTGGAGGTGAAATATTTGTATTTGAGTAAAGGACAAGTGAAAATGAAGAACTTCTTTGCAGTTAATCTTGTATTTATTTAGTCGCTAGTAAACTGAATTTTATTTGGTTCAGTATTTTTATTTTTCTTGTTTTCAATCAATATCTACTTTTTTCTCTATTTGTTGACTTTTACATCTGGTCATTTTTTTTTTAATTGATATCACCCCAAGAAAGGCACCACAGTCACTAGCATGAAAGGGGTTACAGGGTGTAGAGGAATTAGGAACAGAAACATTAGTAATGAGGAGAAAGAGAAAAGAGCAATCAGGAGGACAGTAGATAGTGATTAACATTGCATTTAAATTTTTGCAGATTAAAGTTGGTTGGAAAGTATGGAGCCAGGAGGGAGTTCCACAAGTGAAAAGTGTGAGATAAGAAACTGTTAGCATAAACATTACAGCTACATCGAGCCAACCCAACTGTAAATTGATGAGATCTTGATATCAGTCTCATATTGTGCTTAAATTCATACAGTCTAGGTACCATAGTGAAGTGCTCATCCAAAAAATTACCATGAAAGTATTTATAGAAAAGACACAGAGAGGCAACCATATGGTGGTGGGAAAGTGAGTAATGCCAAACCACCAGATCAGGACCAATAATATTGCTGATTCTTCTTTGGATTTTATCAAGGAATTTTAGGTAAATAGCAGGGGCACTGAACCATAAATGGCAGCAATATTCTAAGCAAGAATGAATGGTAGACTTATAGATATAAAAGATATGACAAAGTGAACCAACTTTCTTAGCAACTAATCTAGCAATGGATACAATATAGTCTTTCCACTTCATGTCAGATGAGAAGGTTAGCCCAAGAAAGTGCAATGAGTCACTTTCTTGGCGGATAGCATCAGTCATGCTGCTAGAAAGCAGAAAAGAGTCACTCATATGGAGAGAAGTTTAGTTTTGGAGGTGTTAAAATTGACAAGTCATCTTTTGCCCCAGTTAACAATGGTCTTGATGTCATTTTGCACACCAGCTGCCATTTTGACCTTGTCTGACTGATCAGGCTTACTATCAAGACAGGAGCAAATGGTAGTGTCATCAGCATAGATGCCAAGTTGAGATTGATGTCATCAAGAAGGTCATTAATGAAGATTAAAACAGCATAGGATGAAACCCTGGGGGACATCCGCGTTAGTACAAAATGTGGCTGTTCAAAACAGCTTTCATGTCATGTTTTGATAGGAATGATTAGATCAGCTCAAAAACATGTTTGGAGATACTGTAAATTTTCAGAAAACCTGAAGGCTACACCTTGTCAAAGGCTTTTGAGATGTCCAATGCTACAGTTCAGGCATTACCATTTTTATCTAGAGCATGATAGACTCTTTCCACAATTATTGTTAGTACATCAGCAGTTGTTCAGGAGAAATGAAAGGTGTATTGCTTGTCTGAGAAAAGGCCCTGTGATGAGAGATGATGAACCAATTCAGCATTGATTAGGGTCTCTAGAGTTTCCCAAAAGGAGGCAGAAGGCTGATAGTTGGATGGGCTGGATGGTTCACCAGAGTTCTTAAAAACTGGAACAAGAGACAGTGACTTTCAGCAAGCAGGAAAGCATAAGACAGCAAGGCATTTATTATACAGTTTAAAGAAAACAGGAGCCAGTTTGGGAGCACACTTCTTAATGACTGTTACAGGGATGCAATCAGGTCCACATGCTTTGTGGGGATCAAGGTTAGAGTGATAGCAAAAACTATGGAAGAGGTTATATATATATATATATATATATATATATATATATATATATATATCTCACTCAACAGAGAATCAGTTTTAAGTGGGAAATTAGGCAGGGGTACTCCAGATGAGTCAAGAATAGAGTTTGAGGAGAATTTATGGACAAAGGATTCAGCTTTATCAGCATAGAATGATAACATCTCAAATTGATTAAAGAGGTGGGAGAGACCTTACACTTATTTTGAACCTATTACAAAGATGCCAGTAGTCACAAGAGCCAAAGTTTTTAGAGGCTATGCAGTGCCTCATTCTCTCAACAAACAGATACTTAGCTTCCTCGAGGACAGACTCACATTTGTTATGAGCAATAGCAAATAAACACCTGTTATGATGAGAGCTGTCACACTGGTATAGCCAGAATTAGTTGCTGAGCATGCTGCAGTGAACCATGGAGAGGATTGCAGTTTCACCTGGTATTTTTGAGAAGGGATTAAAGTGTCCATGCCAGCTTTGACCCAAGAAGAAACCTCAGTGCTACAATTTTCAATTGGGAGGTTGCAGATGTCAGTCCAAGGGGTGTCACAACGAAAATCCTGAAATGAGTCCCAATCAGCCTGCTGGTAACATAAAGAGGTCTTATAGATAGGGGATTCCTGTTTAATGGATGCTTGGAAGGAGGTATTAATAGCTACCACAGAGTGGCCTGAGTTACCAAGAGTGCAGTATTGTGAAGCTTGAAAGAGCAAGAAAAGGAGGTAAGTATTATATCCAGTAGAGAAGCATGTTGCTCAGTTTGCCTAGAGAAATGAGTGAGGAAGTTCATAATTTGAGTGAAGGATTGGGCAGTAGAAAAATGTAATGTCTGTAAACTGGCAACATCAATATCTTTTCAACCACGTACCATGGTGATCATTAAAGACACTGAAGACAAAGATGTTCACAGATGGATGAAGAGAAAGTGCCTTTTATACACTGTCAGCTATTGTGTCTAATATACTACTACCTGGGAAGAGGAGAGTGATAAAGGAAAAAGAGATAGCTAACAGAGTTTAGTAGCAAAAGATGGAAGCACATGAAGGAGTTATCAGTGGCAGTTCCCTGGCCATTGGAAGATTATCCTGGATGTAAACACCACGGTCATGCATGTGAATGCTGGAATCTTTTCAGGAAAGGGGAAGAAGTCCTGGAACCAAGAATTCATTGGTAGCAATGTGAGAAGTCAATTCAGTTTCAAAAAAGGCAAAGATATCTGGCGACTTTTCCAAGAGAAAAGATTCTACACTGCCGAAGTTGGAATGGATACCACAAATATTGGAGTAAGAAAGATTGAGGTGGGTTGGTGGTTTTTCGTTAGTTGGCTTTAGTTTTATTTCTTTTTGTTGTGATGTACATGATATATGTTTTGAGGGGAGAGAAAATTAAAAGACCACCATAATCGTCACTATCTGTCATCAATGGTAATACAAACCAGCCAGTGCATGGCCGAGAACAGAGAATAATGTGGCCTTAGGTTTACCCACCGGAAATACATGCAGAAACACCTACCTACCCATGCATGACATGGCACTGCATATACCCTGGTATTATGCAACTGTTGATCAGAGAAGCTTCTCTGAGAACTACCAAAGAGTTCAGACTCCTAACAACCAGTCAGAAGCAGCAAGCTGCCACCCTGCTAACCTCATAATGGAAAGTCACAGTCATTGGTTAGTGATGTAATGGAATAACCTGTCACCCCCATGAGTGACTACACTATAGGTAGCAACTATCTATAAGTATCTGTAAGTCAACGGGCTACAGAGACTAGCTGGGATCTGTTGAGTACAACTCAGACTTACGTGAGAACTACCAACCTTCCTATAGTAGCACCCACTACTAGATTGACTTGCGATGACCTTGTGCATAACTGTTACCTTTATTCTTACTATACTGTTTTTTTACAATAAACCTTTACTTATTTTATCCCCCTTGTTTTTCAAGTATATATTCCTATTAGCACGGAATATAGCAGTTAGTCTGATCATCAAAAAGTTAAGACACTTAAATCATTCTGGTCCTCGAAAGAGAATTAGTAAACCATATCCTGAACATGGAACAAGGGATGAACTTCTACTCCTGTTCAATAAAGGTGAGCCTATCTACTCCTATTAACCTGTAAAAAAAAAAAAATCAGAAGAATTGTTATTAAGTAATGACTTAGTTTAAGTTCTGATGTCTACTACCAACTAAAAAATTGGGATGGTAAAAGTTAATTTTTCAACATTGATAAATAACAGTGGGTAAGCATATTCTAAATTAAACAGGTTCAGAGGAGGGCTGAATTAAAAAGTTTGATAGTTGCTTTAGAATTGATAAGGGTTTCTTTTTGGTGTGGATAAGTGTGGTATGTATCAACCAAAACACAATTTTTCAGCTCACAAAGGCTTGCCCCAGTCTCATGTCATCAAGAGATGTTTGGAACTAGAATAAAGCAAGGTCAAAGAAAGAAATGATAGGAGGAACCAGATCAGAAAAAATAAGTTGAAGAAAAGAGAGTATAATTCAAACCAAAAAGCTAAAATAAGCAAAACATGGTTACCTTTGATCATGTGAACCTAAAATGGAAACAGTGCTGAAGAGAATCCTATTGAGAATTCCTATTTTAGAACAAAAAAAAAAAAAACATTGTTCTTGAGCATTCTTATCCTTACAGAATAATATGGCCTGATATAGAAGAGAATTTATACAGAAATTATCTTTGATGCTGGCATTTCTTGTAGACAGAGTTTGAATTTATTTCTGACTTTTACTAATAGTCATCGAATAAAACATTTTCACTCGGACCTGTGAAATTTTCTATAAATGGGGGAGATAGTGAAAGTTGGAAAACCAAAGTTGTTGAACAGTTTTATTTCTCTTTATTATTGCATCCACTCTCTTGCATCTCTTGTGTATATCAGCCCAAATGTAATGGCGAAAACAAGTAAAATGAGGATACTAGTCTGCATAAGGAAATAATTCCTAATTCTTTTTGATAACTGCCTGCAACTCGGTGCAGAAATTTTCCAATTAATTTGATTTAAATGAGAGCCTACTTCTGCCTGAGATTTTAATAAGCAGAGCTAATGATGTTGACGTAGCTCAGCTTTATTTGCAAGCGGAAAAGTTGTGGACACAAAATTTCACGTTTTGATTAACCTATGTCTCAAGAGCAAACGACTGATTTATTTCTAAAAATTCTTACCAATATTGGATATTAATGAAGTAAGTATCTATTAATTAATGAGATGAGTAAGTAATTAAATGCTTCTACATTTATGTAGGAGATCGCAAGGTCGAAAACATTTAAGATGGCCTTTCTCTCTCTTAGTGAAAGAGAAAATTGTAGAACATTGTGCTCTTCTGGCATCATTTAAACAGGTTGGATACACAGGAATGAAAAGGAAGGATCTCCTATTTTCTGAAGTCCTTTTTAGTACAACATGATAAAAGAGGTCCCAAAGTAATTTTTTCCAGAGGTACAGTGATTTGGTTACTAGAAAGGAGGTGGAATTTAGAATCACACCATTTGTGTTATACTGGTTACAATCCAAAGCTAAAGACCACAGTTTGTCCTGTTTGCCAATAGCTAGGGTGGGTTCATGCCTTTTCCAAGAGTGTTGGGTGTAATGAATACAAGCCATCTGGGTTGAAACTTGAACTCTGTTTCTTTTCTCTAAGCAATGACCATTCACTTGAATTACATTCATATATAGGCTGAAGTGCAAATCTCCTATTCTGCACAGCTATAAACATCCTCAGAATACTTACACTCCTTACATTGTTCAGACTGTTGTCTTCATCTTTATTGTAATACTAGCAGCATGGCCCGGCGTTGCCCGTGCTTGATTCAAAAATCACACGACTCATACAGCAATCGCTATCACTTGACTTAAAATATTTTTGCCCTTCCTTGCCTTTAAAGGAGTGCCCTTTGCCATGTTGATGTTGCTACATGCCTTACTTCTTGCCTACCTCACACTACATATTTTTTATAAGCTCTATACTAAACATTAAATCTGTTACGAAAAAAAAGAACTAAACAAAATGAACACAAAACGATCAGATTTAAAAAGGACTCGTAACTGGAAAAACCCAATAAAAAAGAATGTTAGCAACAAATACTTTTTCACACCCAACCCAGTTCTGCAGAATCAAAATCAATGTTGAATTTAAGCAAGCGAATGAGCCAATTGGAGGAAAGTGCCATGCATATTTAAATTTTTCCCACTTGTGACAAATGCAGCTATCGATTTTTTTTGCATGCTAGCATGCTAGTTAACATTTGTATCAGTCAGCTGTTGGTTTTCATGCTGTCCAATAGAATCTTCCTGCCTATTCATGGCAGCCAGCTATAGGCTCTCACTCTGGCCAGTAGAAAATGGCCGCAAACTACATGAAAACTGCCATAGAAGCATGAAAAATCGATTATTTCCACTATCGATGGGAGTTGGGAAATGCAAAGTCAGTCTTGGCCTTCCCGCTAACTTGGAGCATGTGCATGTAAATTTTGGTGCAAATCCGTCAAAAATTGCAGCCATGCATTCGTTACACACACACACGCACACACATCCTGCCTTTTATAGATAGAGATTCATGACATTTCAACTATTATATGCTCTGGCCTTTTTCAGGTGATATATATTGGAATTTTGAGCCAAACCCTTTATTTCGTCCACCGGGGTAGACTGTTCTCATTCCACATGCCATGCCTTTATCAGATATCTCAATTTCAGTTATTTCCCTTTAGTAACTTTCCAAGTTTTGTTCACCCCTTTTATAAATGGCAATTACTTTCAATGTAATAACATCTAAGAATTCATTATTATAATTTATCAAATTAAAAAAAAAAACACATCCCATTGGTCAAATTTCTGATATAAATATGAAAACTTATTTTAAAACATTTGAACTAACAATATTCCTAATATATCTTTGCAAATAAACATAAATATCCAAGTAAGATTTTCTATATAATATTAAGAAATAACATTAATTCGACAAGGATCTTTGAATTCCAAATTAAAATTCTTTTATGCTATTCAACACAAAGAATCAATCAATTAATATCAGTTTCCAATTACTTTCTTGATAAGAATGATGACTGTCTTACTTGAATGTTGGCAGACTAAAAACATTTTTTTCATCCGACATCAAGACGAATTCTTTACATGTCATTCATAAAAATTTTTGTGTGAAAATTCTCAATTTTCTGAAAGGTACACATCAGTTTTGAACTTTCTTTTTCTCTGTGTTTTTTGTCTCAAATAGATTTTGCCTTAGCTTTTTTTTAATGTCATGAATTTTCATGATTTTCCACACATTTTTCTTTATAATCTGGGAATTTCCATGGGGAAAAAAAGAGGAATGGTTTCCTCATTGCTTTTTCCACAGATTTGAATTCAAAATTTTCTTTTTCTTAGACTGGATGCTACTCAAGGCTACTCTGAAATTTAGCCTTTACATACAAGGGGAGAAAAGATAGATTCTTACCTTTTCCAAAGGCATTTGTGTGAAAGAAATGCAACAAATGAGTTTGAAATTTGAACTTTGCTCATCAATTCCACTTACATGGCAATACCAATTACATTACCCACAGCATTCACTAATATAGGGCTAAAGGTTTGTTTGTTCCAGTGAATTAATACTCATTCAAACAGACATTTGGATTGAAAATTAAATAGGGGCAGAATAATTATGATATGATATTTTTCAAGATACTCCATGTTATAATACCTTTCAAGATATTTCATGCTATCATATTTTTCAAGATGCCTTAATTAATTTTTCTAAAACAAGTTAATTTCAAATGAACTGAAATACTGAATTACTGTACTAGAAGTGTTATTGATTCCTTGCTACCATGTAATCATTTTTTATTGAGAAACAAATGATTTAAAACAGTTTCCTATTGTCCAGCAAGTGCAGTTTAAGGTAAGATAAACATATTATTCAAACAGTCAATGACTGTAACACATTAAGATGACTTGAAAACTTGTTCATTACACAAGTGTTAAGATAAGCAAATAGCCTTTTAGAATCTGTGGACAAAGGTTTACTTCAGCGATTTGGTTTTATAATCTGACAGGTCACAACTAGGACTAAAGTCAAAAAAATGAATATTGAAAGAAAGAAGAATTAGGATCAAGTTAATATGGAAAAGTTGGAATGAATTCAGTGAAGTTAAAAAAAAAAAAATTTAATCTTTTCAGAAGGAATAAATTGAATAAGAATCAAACAGAAAAAGAGATAAAATAAATGAATAAGAAACAAAAAAAACAAACAAATGAATTTGTTGATGAGAAAATTGAGGTTAAGAAAGACAGTGAAAATTGAAAGCAAATATATTCTACATAAAAATAATTGTCAACTTCTCCTCTATAAATGTTCTTTGTTTTCCTGCTTGCATTATGGACCTGCTGATTAACATGTGTTGCTAGGGATGGAAAAAACCTTGTTTGGTTAGTGCACATAGCCCTGTCCATAGGTGAGTCATTAAAAATTGATCATGCACATTGGTGATATCATGCATGGTGGGTGCAAAACAAACTTCTTCCTTCCCTACCTGCAAATACACAGGTAAATCCATAAGGCTTGAATAACCCTCAACAGTGTTCAGTTTTATTTTTGTTTTTGTTTTTTCTCTTAATAAATGACTTTATTTTTATCTTTTATTTTTTATTTCTTTCAGTAGGTGGTGGGGGGATGAGGTCCTTACTAACACTAAGCATTGATGACTCAGAAAACTTTTCTCTCTCTCTCCCTCCTCAGTATTTTTTAAATTTGGCTTATTTGAAAAATTCAGTGAATGATAGTTTGGATTTGAATTAAATTATTATAGGCTCCAAAATTTTAGATAATTAGAAAATGAATAAAAACTGTCAGTGTGTGTATGCAGAATCAAACTATTAGGTTGGTGCAAAAATAATGACGTAATAATGTTGTTTTTTGAGGTATTTTTTAACGTCAAAAAACGACATTATTACATCA
Source organism: Acanthosepion lycidas (assembly GCA_963932145.1). Classification (NCBI taxonomy): domain Eukaryota; kingdom Metazoa; phylum Mollusca; class Cephalopoda; order Sepiida; family Sepiidae; genus Acanthosepion; species Acanthosepion lycidas. The sequence goes on from OZ010589.1 coordinate 73,926,465, forward strand.
TTATTTTTGCACCAACCTAATAGTTGTTTTGTATTTTAAATAAGAGAAAATTATTATACACGGTTAAAAAAAAAAAGTGAGACATGATTTTTATTAGAAATTTTAATATGACAAAAATATAAAAAGCATTTTATGATTAAATTTTGTTCCCATCAAAATATCCTCCTATAACGTTGATTACTATAGCTCAAATTTTTGGCATTTGTTGCAAAAGTTTCTCAAAGTATAAGTTTGGTAATTGATTCCGTTCTTTTTTCAATGACTCTAAGAGCACTTTTTCATATTTTTTCACTCTTCTGTCAAGTTTATTCCATGCTAATTCTGGTGGTAACCTTAAACATTTGAACTGTAGTGTATGTTTGAATGTTTCCATTTAGAGACGCATGGTTTGAAACAATAGCTACTTTTATTTACAGATAGTTGCTTAAATTAGATACAAATAGCTTCTGTAATCTTCAGTCTTTTTTTATTACAGTTAAATTCAGCTTTAGCTTTAGTAGAAAGGAGCTGTCTAATATTATTGAAATTCTTTTGGTGTTTGTTAAAATCTTCTTTAATGGCACTTTGGTCAGATAAATGGAACATTAGTCCTGGGTATGACAAACTACATCCAGTACCAAGGTCTTTGATTGGGAGATTAGCAGTCTTGAGAAGCATGGAAATTTTAATTGCTGTTGTTCCCAGGGCCAACCTGACCCAGGGTGGTAGCACCTGTTAGGGTCCCCAGTTATGGGGGAAATAATGAACCCTCCAAATAAAACACTATGAAAGTATAAAAATACATTTTTATGGTAAAAATACGAGCAATAAACTTTCTCCATTTTGTCTTACAATTCTCTCAGTACATTATTATATAAAAATTATCAACAATGCATTTTTATCTTTAGTTGAAGTCATACAATTACATTCAAAATATATTTAATTGAAGTCATAAAATTGTGTCCAAAATATTTAGATTTGGGCATTAAATGGCCAATAGAGGTTGATATGTTGCTAAACAAAATCAACCAACCAAATAAATAGGGTGTAATGATGTAAAAGAGAACTTGTTGTATAACTTATTTAAGATGTGTTGTGTTTATTATTTGTCGAGATAACCTAACTAAATGATATTAGTTTTATTATTCCAAACATGTTAATCATTACATGTTGGGTGTTAAGCTGTGTTTGATTTAGTTTTTAAAAACTAACAGCACTTTCAATATATGTACATGCATATATGTCTGTTTTATTGATCAATACTGGCAAGGTACTTTCCATTTTTTTATTATGTTTTACTAAACAAAATTACCTTGTCAATAAAATTCAACAAAACATGTGTTAAAATAGGATTTCTGCTAAATACAGACAAGTGAATATACATTTATAGAACAATAACGAAGACAAATGTGTGACAAAGTGGAAAAAGTTTTTCTTGTGATGCATTTTGCCATTTAGGACTTCATAACAAATTTAGTCCAATGAAGTCCAAAAGGATAAAACACATCATAAGAAAACTTTTTCCACTATGTCATAGATATTTCCCCCATATATATATATATATATATATATATATATATATATATATATCAAGTATGTGGTGCAGTTCAATTTGCATTACATGAATCATTCATACAAAAAACAGATATAGAAGTTAATAATTTAAATGGTGAGAATACATCTTCGCAAACAAATTTAATAAAAGTACATTAACCCCATACCTGTATATGAATGCTATGATCCGTGTTTATAAATTCCAGTTGCATAAGGTCTTTTTTAGCTTTTTAAAAGCTTTCGTCTGTTCATACAGACATCATCAGGTATGGAAATAGATTTGTTTTTGTTTTTTACTTCTCGGTAATAACAGGACAACGAAAATATAGATGTAATCTGAAAATGTTTTTAGAAATGTGTGATTGTTATATTAAATTTGTTTGTGAAGATGTATTCTCACCATTTAAATCATTAACTTCTATATCTATTTTTTGTATGAATGATTCATGTAATATATATATATATATATATAATCCCTCACCATTTGCATGAATCAGATTTTCATGCAAAATGCAATCTTCAGGTGCTGAGTTTGCTCTGTTTTATTCACACTGGTAACTTATGTGCTATTCACACACACATACATACATATATATATATATATATATATATATATATATGTGTGTGTGTGTTTTTAAAAGCTGCCCTGTCTGGCTGCATTTAAGCTAGATCCTGCAGAGGGCTCTAAATTGGACCTTCATCACAATAGGTAGGTAGGAGCAGATGTGATAGGCAAAAATAAACTACAGAAGGACTTAAAAATTGATTGCTGCATTTAAGTATTGCATTAATATTTAAGCTTACTTTTTAAAAGTTCAATGATAATTCTTCTGCCGCCACTTAATTTAAAGTCAGTCTGATGTACGTAGGTCCTTACTTTGTGTACAAACAATTATTTTTATTTCACTGGTGACATTAGCTTGATTTTGCATTTAATTTTGATTATTCCCAAATTTATTTCCAATTAATAAAAAAAATTGTTGCAAAAATCACATAAAAAAATCACTGAAAACAATCACAGTAAAGAAAAATTGTGAATCCAAAGTTTTAGGATAGTGGGGCCAGATCTAGACTGGAATGTTTTTAATTTGCTCATGGAGTCAGCCTAATTCCAAAATGGTATGATAGGAGTAAAGTTGAAAAAATGGCACAGTAACATTTGCATTTATTTTATATATATATATATATATATATAATGATAATTCACCCATGCATGCACAGACTCTCCCTGCTATAAATAGGAACAGGTATTATTGAAGGAAGGAGGGCCAGAGGTAAGCAGCACGTCACCAACTTAATGAGTTTGGGTGCATGGATAGCTGAGCAAGGACAAAAGAGATGATAAAAAAATCAAACATTAATGCTATATCAGGACAGGAAGTTGTGATAAGAAATGATTGCTCACATCCTAAAAAGAGATAGGACATCAAGAAGAAGAAGTATTAAGATGTGACTTTCTCAATAGCTTTTGTACTGTGTCATGATTAGTAATGATGTCTTATTTTACTTACAATTGACTCACAGTTATATCATGTTGAAACATTGGTTCTCATGCAATCACTGAAATCAAGCAATGTTGAGCCTGGTCAGTATCTGCTGAATTGCTGGCAGAATCATGTCAATTCTAATGGGTTTTACTTAAACAAATAAAACTCTTTTTGAGATGAGTTATGACTTCATTATATGTAGCAAAATAAATAGCATAATGAAACACAGGCCTTGTCATCTTTTAAATTTAATGTTTGCAGAAATAAATCCTTTTTTTAATGTTGTGACAATATGTTCTATTTACAATTGGCTTACAGCTATATCACGCTGAAAACTGGTCCTTGACTAAATGTTGAAGTTAAGCATATCTAGCCCAGTCAGTGATGAGATGTGTGACTGCATGGGAATACTGGTTGCAGTAAGCTTAGATGTGCAAGTGTTGTAAGGGACAGTAGCTTGGAATGAGAAAATGGAGAGCCAAGTTCAAATTCCAGTTGAGTTAGTTACATTCACTTATATGCAAATACCCTTGGGAAACGGTATGAATCCATGAGTTAAATAGTAGCATAGACTAGGCTCTTCAGCCTTGGTTGGCAAACAGTATAGAAGGACAACTGTGAATTCAAAAACTGTATGTATCCCTGGTGAAGCACATATTATGCAGCTAATGAAAAGGTCATGGAGTTCATAATGATGCTAAGATCCTGACTGCAGTCAGTCTAAAAATAATGATTGATATTAGTGTTAGGTCATGTGTCATTTAGTCTTTGTAGATGTGATATGGTTGGAAGGAGCATAAAAAGAGTTTGCTTTTATGTCTATATTTGTATACCAGTAAATAAATAAAATTAAATAAAAAAAAATGAAATCTCAATATCCGGATTATAAGCAAAATCTAAATGAAAACATTTGCTCTACCCCCACAACCTGACTCCTGGAGAGCAACGCACTCTGCACAATTCTTGGACTCATGTTTTCAACTAACTTGAAGTTATTTTTCTGCTACTGGAACATGAACAAGGAGGGACAGAATGAACAGCAACACTGGAGACAAGCAAAACAAACCCAATAAAACAGACACGTCTGTGGCAAAGAATTCCATACAGGAACGGCGCAAACGATGGTCGAACATAACCAAAGATGCGGAAAGTGATGACAAGCAACAAGGAAATCAGAATCGCTATTACAATAGTAATTTTCACGAAGCAGAAATCCATCTGTTTATATTGAGCCCAGAAACATTGGTAATTTCGTTATGCATGACATAAATCATTTGCGTAAACAAATTCTAGGCACCTGAGACCATATTTTTTTGCAAGCAGACATTCTCAGGTTTTCACTTGTTATCCACTCCTGCATATGCAGCACACCAAGCATTGTTTATTTGATTGATGGGAACAGGCAGACTCATCGAAGGTAGCCAGCAATTGTTCCTGCCTTTCACTTCAAACAACTACATTGAATCAATAGCTGCATCTACTGCAAGGAAAGTTGGGTCACTGTGTCATGCCAGAAGGTTTTTCTCATCAGAATCCATATTGCACATTTACAAATCTACCATTTGGTCATGCATTGAATACTGTTGCCATATCTGGTGCTCCTGCTATTCATCTTAAGGATCCTGACTTTGCATCTTGACTTCAGTCACTTTCTCACAGATGTGATGTGGCTTTCCTCTGTCTTTTTTACAAATATTTTTATGGCAACTGCCTGACAAGCTTTTTTCCCTGGTGTCCCAACTACAGGAATTTGGCATTTAGGTCCCATTCTTTATCAATAGTTAAATGTAACCACCACTTCTATTTCAACAGTTTCTTTTCTTGCAGTTCCCAACAGTGGAACTCCCTTCTGCTTACTTGCTTCCTTGAAAACTACAATACTCAAAAATTTAAATGCAATGTCAATTGCCATCTTCTGTCTTTTTGAATCCCATTCATCTTTTATCCTTTTCAGCAATATCCCCTATATCCAGTCTTTTCTCTCACTTTCAACTAACTTTAACTCTCTGCGTACTAGTGACGTTACTGTCTTGTTTGGGATGAAATGATTCAAAAAAGAATCATTAGCTCCACCTGCCAAAGAAAACATTAACTCTAACCATACACAAAAAGAAACTAGATACTGACCCACCGAAAATGAAAAAACTTTTTTTCCATATCAACAATATGTGTGTGAGTGTGGCAGTCTCTTGTCACCCAAGAAAGATCTCTAAACATGTCTGTGGCTTCTGAGGCCAAAGTCAAGAGTGTAAATATGATTTGATCATAAGTTCAGTGTACAATGCTGCTTGATGAAGCACTCAACATCTTTCTGTGTTTTTGTAGCATGACTTGAAGCACTGAGCATGCCAATCAGCTGAAAAGGAGCCGGAATCCAGCCCACCTCAGTGTGGGCTTGAAGTTGTACATGCACCTTTTCTTTGGGCAACTATATTAATGTCTGTTATTAATTGAAACAGGTAATTGCTTTTGTGATTCCACTGAAACATTGTCATTATCAGTCTAATTAGAATCTAAAATGCAAAAGGTACATCTTCAACACCAGGAGCAAATTTTTGTTTGGTTCTAAGAAAAAAAAAATCTAGTGAGAAATTAAAACAAAGAAAACATCTAATATTATATATATATATATATATATATATATATATATATATATATATATATATATATATTATTTTTTTATTTATTTTTGAGATATTAAAAGATGTTAAAATTGCTACATGATCACAATTGTGCTTCAACACCATGAATGTATCTCTTCAGGTGATGTTAAACTACTATCAAGTGAAAGGTTAATTTAATTTCAAAAAGCAGAATACTTAAAAAAAAAAAAAAAAAAAAAATTTGATGTTTATGTATTATTAACATCTTATATGGATGTACAGATGTTTGGTTGGTATTATTGACATTTTACATTGATTAGTTGGTATGGTATTATAATATCTTATATGGATGCTCTTTATTTAACAGTTGGATATTAATTTGCCAAAGTAGTTCTGTATTTTTGATCTGTTATTTATTTTTTCTTTCCAAATGGTTAAGTTGTTTGCCAGTTTCTTAAAGGGTTCTTTTATTTATCAACTAAAAAATTTTATGTAAGAAGCTGAGCGAGCATATAACAAACTAGCATTATGTTAAATTACCTCCCCATCTCTTTCGCTTTTGCTTCTTGGGAACTTTACGTGTTAGACTTTGATACATCCTATGAAATAATATAAAGATCTCTATCTGCCAATAAAGAAATAGTCTAGGCTTTATATGCAGACAACTTTGTGTTATCACCGATATGAAAACATTATTTCCAGTGAATTCAAATTTACCATAGGTTACATTTGATTGGTTAATCATGGCAAAGCCCGCAAGTCTATTTCTTTAAAGCATTCTGCTTTTTGAAATTAAATTATCTTTCACTTGCTAGTAGTTTAACATCACCTGAAGAAACACATTTATGGTGTCAAAACATAACTGTAATCGTGCAGTGATTTTTAAGATGTTTAATATCCTAAAATAAATAATATTTAGCTCTACTATGTAATGAGCCCTTTTTTAGATTAAATGATATGTATAGTGGAATCATACTCCATTTGTTCTCATTTTACCTCGATATATATATATATATATATATAAAAAATATTAAAGAACTGGTTTGGTAAATAATCCAAAATTCTTTAGTATTTTTGTTATTATTTTAAAAAAATTGTGCTCGATACAAAAGTAGAGCATAAATATAATTATTTATTTAAAAATATGATTCCAACATGCTACATAAGAGTTCTCATGTTTCAAAACAAAAGCCGAAAACTTAATTATAATTATTTGAATTAAATTGAATTAAAGTAAGCTCTGTTCCATCTTCAAGCGAAATTTTTTTTGGAATAACTTATTTCTGAAATTTACGTGTTTTAATAGCAGATTCAAAATCCAAATTTCCATGGTGACGGACAGCGCAATTTTTCATATAAAAGGGGCGCATGGTGTTAATAATTTGTATCAGTAAAGAGTTACATTTCTAAGTGTCAAGTTAGGGTAAGGTTGGGGTGTCTAAATTTAAAACGGAAGATGATTAAGTCTAGCCTGGTTTACGTGTCTAGGGAGATTTATTTATTTTTTTATTTTATTTTTTCTAAAAGGGTTTTGTGTATATAAAAAAAACAAAAAAAAACTGATCTAACATTTTTTTTTTGACGACTTCATAAAGGGTTATCTTTTTTGTAGGGTATTTAAGCTATTTATTAGAACTATGAATTTTTAAAAAAATTATAAGCTAATTATTTTAAAGCAAAGATTTGATGATGTCGACAAAAAACCGTTAACTCATGTCTATTGTTTAATAGATTTTTATTATTTAGAAACTTAATAATATGTAGTTTCTCATGTAGGCATAAAGGGCATGGGTCATCCCAAGTTTTATAAGTTCTAGTTTTGTTTATAATTTTCCATTTTACTTTTGGTGTTTTATTCATTTCCTTCAAATGCCAAAAATATTTAGATAGAGATGTCTGATTTATAAATAATAAATAAAAAAAATCAGACATCTCTATCTAAATATTGTGAGAAAAGAAACTGTTAGAATAGAACTTATAGTAACATCTAGTCAGTTCAGCTGTGAAATAGTGCCACTAATCTAGTACTATGCTTAAATTCATAAAGTCTCGGTACCATAGCGAAGAGTTCATTCAAACAATTACCATGAAAGTATTTATAGAAAAGGCACAAGGAAGCTACATTACTGCAATGGGAAGGTGAATGAAGGTATGATGCCAGGTCAGGACCAATAATATTGCTGATTCATCCTTGATTTTATGAAGAATTAATAAAATTTCTTGAACAGAAACATAAACTGAAGAGTTTTCTCAAAAATTTGATTCAGATCTGTGACCACTTACATATAAATTAAAAAAATATTATAAAAAAGTCAAAAGACAGACAGACCTCATCATTTGAATTTAGTACAATTTATTTCATTGAAAACTTACTGTTTAAATATATATGTTATTTTAGTGGTTACATGTGTTTGAGTAGACATTCCTGTTTATTTACAAACTGTGTTATTAATGACTACTTCTAGACTACAAAAAATCAATTAATTTTGTAGATTACTTTGTTTATACACACGCACATACACACATATATATCTTGTTGTGGCATTGTTAGGGCCAGAAATAAAGACACAAAGAGGAATTGAGTTAAACAAATATATTAACAGTAATACAAACATATACAAACAAGAGTGTTACAGCAAGAATGTTCGGTCAGATTGTCAGAGATGACCGCTAGAAACTTCCCTCTTGAAAAGGCAGTACCTGTTCTTTATGTGTTTTAGAAATTTCAGCTTTCCCTTTCTGATTGTATAGTATAAGTGTTCTTCTAGTTGCCATTTTCTTTAAAACTTCTTTGTTGCTCACATGTTCTGGCCATGGTATCCACATCTAGAAAACCATGTCTCCATTGCTTTGAATCTTTTTTTTCCATTTGTAAGGAAATTGTTCAGCATTTATTGTTTTCCAGGAATGATAGACATGACATAGCAGTTAAGCACTGTATTCTTTGTTTCAAGGTGGTAGTACTTATTAGTGTTCCAGCTATGGGCAAATATTAGGTTGGTGCAAAAATAATATTGTTTTTTGATGTTAAAAAATACGTCAAAAACGATATTATTTTTGCACCAACCTAATAGTAAATATCTCAAACAAAACTATGAAAGTAAAAAAATACCAACAATACATTTTTATATAAAAGTGACCAACAAAACATTTTTAAAGCAAAATCTCCAACAATATATTTTATGTGTAGCTGAAGACATATAGTTGCATTCAAAATATAGTTAGTTGAAGTCATAAAATTGTGTTTAAATTATTTACATTTTGGCATTAAATAAGCCATAGAGTTTTATATGCCATTAAACCAAATCAACCAAACTAATTGTTATAACAATTTTCCTATGTCTTAATATTTTGCTTAGTTTCTGGAAGGCATCATTCCTTATACCACTACACCTTCAGATCTGTGTGTCACATCTTCATAAATATCAGGGGTACTTTAAGCATCCTCTTTGAATCCAAAATATGTTTTGACTTTATAAATAATCCAAAAATGGTTGATAAGTCATAAAAAAGCAAATCAATAAACCCTCAGCACCTTTTTCCTGTACCTGTTAATAACTTTTCTCCTGCAAAAATGCATTGTTTGAGCTTTATGTGCTTTAAATTGTTGGATTCTTCACACAAGTGAAAATCTATTTTACAGCATATTCATAGGGGTGAAATTTAAATGGGATTTGTATGTTTTCTTAAATGACAAAGAAATATCTCACTGATGTTAACTGAAGGCTTGTTATGCAAAGTTGTGACAAGATCTTGTGGCAAGTTTTAACAAGTTCCACTTGATGACACACCACCAGAAAACAATATAACAAATTTTATTTAGTTTAAAACACACTTACCTACTATTGAAGTTTTAGGATTAATTTTCTTTTTGTGAATGTATATTTTTTCTAATGAAATTTATCTGACATTTCTTTCAGTGTATGCATATGGTTATTTTTTTAAAATATGCCAAAAGTTCACAATCTTTCTTTTTTATTACTTTTTCTTCTCTCCATGCCCCCCCACCAAATGTGTAAGTTTTTAAGACAAAATGTTCAGTTAAAAATGAACTATTAAACTACAGAAAAGTCATAAGCTTGAAATTCCTTCTTAATGTGAACAACTAAGAGCAACTATTAACTTTCTCTACACAAAACATTCAAGTCACAGTAATGGTGGCTTTGCAATAGCATTCTATCTAAATTGATTTGAATAAATGCATGTATGAAAATAGAGGATATTTTCATTGCAACATAATTTGCTTCTGTATATAGTATGATAATAATTATAAAAAAAACTTACAAACATTCTTCTTTTGATGCTTGCTGCTTCAATCTTACTAACTCTTGATTTATTGGACATTGAGAATTTTAAGTGAGAGTTCTCTGAAATGTGTTTTAAATGCAATAAAACATGGTGATTTGTTATAATTTCTTGTTCAATTGCCATCAAAAACTGAAGTTGACCTCTACATTATGGATATTACAAATTATTTCTTTACCGTATATAAAGATCTCAATCTAGATCAGTTTAAATCTATACAAAAGTAATAGTTTTGCAAAATTAAATAATAATTTTGAAGCTAAGTGTTTAGCAGAAAATTTGGCACTTTTCCAATGTAATTTATTTTTTTAAATTTTCTTTTTTACTGCTTAATGGTCACTTTGTTTTTTCTGTTTGATCTAAAATAATCTGTTTCTGATCAGAACTGGATGAAACAGCCTTTAGGACTACCAAATACAGTAAGTTGAAACAATATTTAGATATAATTTTAGACAATAACTTTTAATTACAGTTTGCATATGAATTTATCTGATCATTTTTTTTTTATTTAAATATAATCTAAACTTGCCATTTATCTCTTCTCTTTTGCACTTTTCATGGAAAGTAATCAATATTTACAAGGCTTAATTTAGTCTGGCACAAAGACACAATGGTAGAGCATTATGACTATAATTTGAGTGATCATTTTTTTTCCTTCTAATCAAAATACAAACCTGATCTCAAGTTTCAGTTAATCAACCAGGATAAATGTTGCTGGGAATTATTCAAATGGCTGCTTATAACTCTAGTGTCATTTTGGTATTTGAAAATTTCTGTTATTAAAAACAAGTCAATAAACATTTAACAGAGAAACTTTCTTTTTCAGTGATCCAAAATTAAGCAACAAAAGATATTAAAAATTATTTGGGCCTTTACAACTGGGTAATCTTGCTGCTTCCTTATTTTTGCAAACTTATTGTCTATGTACAGATGATATCGGAGTTTATAGTTGAATTTCCAAAAATTAAGATGATCAGGGCCTTGCAGCTGTACTAATTACTAACAATTATTTAGATTAGTTACACTTGTCCTCATTTTTCTTGTTATTATCAAAAGGTTTCATCTGCTTTATTCTTCTGCATTCTTCAGGCATCTGTTGACCAAAGTAACCATCAGGGAATTTCAAACTAAACCTTTTATACAATCTATGATGACAGATTGTTCTCATTCCACTGTCCATGTCTAGCTTAGACATGGTTACACTGATTGACAAATATCTGAAGAATGTTAGCAGGCACAATGGCCAAAACATTCTGATAGTAACAACAAAGACAAGGACATTGGTTCAACAGTAAATGATGATAATTCTTCATTCTAGAAATTAATACAGAAGTTAACTACTAATTATCTGAAAGGTTTATCTGTTAACCAATATTTTGTGATAATCTGCAACCTCCTTTCCACAGATGCAGCATCACAAGCCTATTGCCCCTTCTGTATCTAATGTTCAGATGAGTGCTACTCTTTAGTTCCACCAGTTCAGACATTTACTGTGAGGACATACCATGCTACTACAAATACAAATCTTTTATTTCCATTATATTCCAAATGTAAGGAGAATATTCCACTTAGCTTTTCCAAAAAAAGTTATTTTCTCAGACATACATTCTCATGGATGCTTTTCTGAACACTGCAAACTTAACATCTTCAAATCAAGGGTCAGTTGTTATCTATCCTATATATCTCCTTAATCTTCACTTCCTACCATCTCTTCTTTCATTCATATCGCACACCACATCTATCATAACCATTTTGACAGTAATCCTCTACTCAGAATGGATCTCTGATTTTGTATTGGGTGAATTTCACTATTAAAAAATATAGCGTGCATAGAACAGTTCAAAAATTGAATTCACACTGAATTCATAGCAAATCCACGTCCTGGGTATGACGTTAAACTACATCCACATCCTGGGTATGACGATAAACTACGTCCAACAGCAAGGAAGGCCTCAGATGGTGTTTTCAGAAAAATAATGTTGCCAGCTATATGTTTTGGAAACAATAATGTTGCCAGCTATATGTTTTTTTGGAAACAATAATGTTGCCAGCTATATGTTTTTTTGGAAACAATAATGTTGCCAGCTATACGTTTTTTTGGAAACAATAATGTTGCCAGCTATACATTTTTTGGAAACAATAATGTTGCCATCTGTACCTTTTTGAAACAATAATGTTGCCAGCTATACGTTTTTTTTGTTTTTTTTTGTGCTGTGCGTTTTTTTTTGGTTTTTTTTGGAAAAAATAATGTTGCCATCTATACCTTTTTGAAACAATAATGTTGCCAGCTATACGTTTTTTGGAAAAAAATAATTTTGCCAGCTATACATTTAATTGTACTGTATATTTAATATATATATATATATATATATATATATATATATATATATATATATATAAACTTAATTTGGCAGAATCCAGGGAAATGAAAAAGCCGATTCATTAGCCAAAGCTGCTCTCAACATGACACCCGACCAAAACATCAAAATCCCATACACTGACCTAAAACATAAAATCAAGACAACAATAACACTAAAATGGCAACAACTATGGGACAAAAATGCCAACAATAAACTCTACCAAATAGCACCAATTCTAAAGGAAAGGCAACTGAATGTTAAAACAAGAAAAGAACAAACCACCACCACTGTTCGACTACGCATTGGACACACTAGACTGACTCACTGTTTCGTACTAAAACAAGAACCTCCTCCTAAATGTTCCTGTGGAAAACGATACACTGTAAAACATATACTAATAGAATATACAAACCTCACACACATCTGTAGAAAATTCTATAACACGAAGAACATGAAGAAATTATTTGCAAAAACTGAACCAAAAAATATATTGGCTTTTCTAAAAAGAATTGGTCTCTTATCAAAGATATAGACTGATGTATAAACAACATATCCTACCTTTTATCATTTTGCAAATAAATTGTCCTTATCAAATGGAAAATCTTGACTTTAACAAAAATACCTAGGATTACTTTGCAGTGTGCAAGCAAATAAGCTCTAGGTTGCTAAAAATGTTCCATACAAAATAGGCATTTAAAATTCATATAAACTGGATTTGGCATTAAATAACCCACAGTGGTTGATATGCCATAAAACCCAAACAAACAATCATAGCAAATCAACTTATTACATGAAAGTCAAACTCTTTCATAATAAAAATATATATGTTAGAATAAAGTTTGTAGAAAAAGAAAAAAAAAAGCATTTGATGTTTAAATGTTCAAATTATTCTCTTTCTGCCTCCAAAACTAAAACTGATCTCATTTCACCACCATAGAGAAACTTCCCTACCCACAATCAGTATAGCAGATGCTCAACTCCAGGAGAATGTCTCCCTTGCCTTCTTGGCCTCACATTTTCAACTGACTTGAAGTGAAACAACTACATTGAATAAATTGATGTATCTACTGCAAGGAAAGTTGGTTCAGTGTGTTGTGCCAGAAGGTTTTTCTCCTCAGAGTCCATCTTGCATATTTACAAATCTATCGTTCGGCCATGCATTGAATACAGTTGCCATATCTGATCTGGTGCTGCTTCTATTCATCTCGGGGTTCTTAACAAAATCCAAAGAAAGACCTGCAATATAATCAATCCTGACTTGTCATCTCAACTTCAGTCACTTTCTCACCGACATGGGATGACTTCCCTCTGTCTTTTCTACAAATATTTTCATGGCAACTTCTCTGACGAGCTTTTTTCTCCTGGTGCCCCAACTACATGAATTAGAGATTGGCATTTATATCCCCCCCCGCCACTTTTATTCTTCAAATAATTAAATGTAACTCACACTTCTACACCAACAGTTTCTTTTCTTTCACTTCCCAACAGTGGAAATCCCTTCTGCTTACTTGCTTCCCTGATAACTACAATCTTCAAAAATTTAAATGCAACATCAACCCCCATCTTCTATTGACTTTAACCTTGTTCATCTTTTATCATTTCCTCAATCATGTCTATATCCAGCCTTTTCTCTCACTTTCACTCTCTGTAAACCCCTGCATACTAGTGGCATTCCCACCTTGCTTGGGATGAAATGCTTAAAAAATTTAAAAGAAAACACAGATCTGACCGACAAAAGACTGGGTTATAAACATCAACTGATTGAAACTGAAAATCATTCTTGTACAATTACAAGAAATAATTTAATGTTTCTTATAATAGATTCTTTAATAAAAAAAAAATGTTAAATAATTTTAATTTTGCTATTAACAAAATATGCATTTATTCTGGAGAGAATACTTTGGATAACAAATATTGCATGTATTTCTGTCATCATTTGATGTTATTATTGTTTTATAGGATATGTAGGTAGTCTAACAGTTACTGGTATATGTAGCGATATTAGTGTAAGCTGATATTGTGTTAAATGGAAAATAGCTGATCTGTCACAAAAATGGTTTCAAATGTTTATTTTCCTGATGATTGTGAAGTGGACTTCACAAGTAACATGGCAAGTAGTCCTGACAAAGAAAGGCACTGACAAAAAGATAAATTACTTTTTTTAGACAAAGATGTCAAGACAAAGAACAGTGTTCTCTATAAGCCAGTGGTCACTTCCAGAGCAAAACAGAGAGTGATGAGAAGATTCCCTCACAGCGATGTGAAAAAGAAGATGCATGTTAAACTGTTCACTTCACCTACACTTCATCTCTGCCTCACTCGTCTATAGCAGTAGCTTACAATCAGCAGATAAAGGTTTCTTACTGCTATGAAAGTCTCATGGCTTTAATTTGTGAGTGATGATCTTGCTGGACAGTTATTTTTAAGCCATAAGCATTTGACTGGAAGAAGCTGTACTCTGAGAGAGAATCTGATGTCTGGTCTGAGCTATAATGCTACATATGGAAAGTGGAACTGGCAAACTGAGTTCAAATTCCAGTCTTGTCTGTTGCATTCACTTCAAACTAATGTCCCTTGGAAATAAATAAATCCCTTTCCTTTCACTCTAGTTATCGATTAAATAGCAGGAGAATCTGGTCTAGTCTAGGAGTACGATAACTCTGAATTCAAGGGTATGAAAAAGGCAATTGGAAACAACTATCTTTCCTAAAAATTACGTCACACTTCACAGATAATAAAGAAAAGGAATCCGTGGAGAGCCACAACCCTATACACTCTAAAAAGATGTATTAAAAAATAAGAAATTTTCTAATTTGTGAAATTAATGCCTTGATATATTATTTTTGAAAATGAGTCTCATAATACAAGGTCTATCAGAAAAGTAATATAACTGGTGTCACAAACAATTTATTCCAATTTTAAACAACAAAGTAATCCCTTTCAAGTATAATGCACTTTTCCATCCTTCTCTGCCATAGATTTATACACTGCTGGAAGGATTCTTCTTGGATGCATATCAGCTCCATCATAATGGTCCTCTTGATGGCCTCCATGCTTTCAAAACAGGTCTTCTTGATGATCCACTTGAGCTTGGGGAAAAGAAAAAGTTACATGAAGCAAGATCAGGTGAATAGGGAAGTTGTTCCAATGTTCTTCTCTGCCAGGAATTGCTAGATATTCAGGGTGATGTGAACAGGTGCATTGTTGTTTTGAAGCAGCCATGATTTGTCCTGTAACAAAAGCATTTGAAAAAAATTCATGGTTACAGAAAGCTAAGATTACAGTTATATACTTTCTTCTTTTTATGTGCCATGTCCTTTCAGGATGTAGGCGATCATGGCTCTCCACTTCCCTCTATCCCTTGTTGCTCTCAATAGGTTTTGTGTTTCTGCCATCCAACTGCCAAAGCCTGCCAGGTATGCAATGCATTGCTTTCCCTTGTCTTTTTTCCCTCTCTTCAACCTGTGAGTATCAGATGCTTCAGGCCCTCCTTTCTCATTACATGTCCCAGAAATTTCATCTGCCTCTTCCTTATGTTAAGTGTAAGCTTCCTCATTGTTTGCATCCTCTCCAAGACCCCATTGTTGCTCACATGCTCGGTCCATGATATCCTTAGCATCTTTCTGTTGAACCATATCTCCACCCCCTCAAGACTCTTCTTCATCTTTGAGGATACTGTGCAACCTTTGCTGCCATATAGGAGGACAGATGTCACATAGCAGTTCAGCACTCTTCTTGGGAGTAAATAACTGTCCAACTAATGAAAAAGAAATCAAAAATTTCTACTCAAAGCTGGACACTTATATACTCCCAAGATATCGTGTTAGATGATAACACAATCTGCTTATCCCTCTTTTGCCCATAGCTCACACAGCATAACCAATCCTGTTACTTTTCAGACAAACCTCATATTCTGAGTGTTTTTTGAATTCTTCATTAAACCAGCTTATAAAGAGTTCATCCTATGCAATGCCTGCACCCCTATTAACAGTCATAGTGCTGGCCAGATGCTGCAATAGTCCCAATAGCTACTGCACCAAAAGAGAAAGAGATCTTGACAAGCATTTGAATATACTAGAGTAGGCTAGCCAGCCAATAGAAAAATGATGAGCTTGGACATGCAAGAGCTCTACAACAATAGAAAATAATTGAATGTATATAACTGAATGCTTATCACTGCTTCCAATGAATTCTCAGGCTCAACAAGTCAGCTTTGCATTTCAATAACACGGACTACTAGGATAACCTATGATTATTCCATACTACTGTTTGGTACCCTAAGAACTAAAGTTCATCCCATGCAATGTCTGCTCTGCTATTAGTAATAGTAGTGCTAGCCAAATGCTATAAGAATTAATAGAAAATTTGTATTTAAAAGTGAAAGAAGAAAAGTCCCTTTGTAAATTCTTGGCTTGCCAATAAATTGTGTTCAGTGTTGATCTGCCTTAAGTTTCCTTCTGTTTATTACACAGCTTGTTGAATCAACAACCATTCAGTGGTTAGCATGCAGCAAATCTGCTAGGCAAACAACAATGAATTTGATCCTTCGTATGTGTTTCAAAACTGTTTCCTTGTCTTAAATTAATATCAAGTAAACTCTATCAAAATTTTGAAAGGATCTGTACATTGCTTCAGTTCGTTCAGAAGTCAAATTATTTCTTCTTAAAATTAATAATATTTTAAAAAACAAAACAAAACAAAAAAAAGTATATTTCTATGAAAATGACTCATCCTGAAGTCGTGCTCAGCTGTTTCCAAATTAGACACCAAACAAGACCTATTGCTTCACCTGGTCAGGTAACATTAGACTACAGATCTCTCTTCTTTCAGCTGAACTTGGATTTAGTCATGGCACAGATGTTTCATTTAACTTGTAGACTATTTGCATGTCAGTAATACACAATTAAAAAGAATAAAGTTGTGGAGTTTTAAAAAAATACAGACAGGCTTTCTATTTTTTATTTATTTAATAAATATGATCAAGCAAAAGATTATTTTCATCGTCAGTAATAAAATACAGAAACTTCTACTAAGAACTAAAATCTAAAATTGAATCATCATCATCATCATCATCATCATAGATATTTTTCATGAGCAGTAAATGTCCTAAATACATTTAATGAGGATAGTGTTTTAGAGTAACCTGCTTTTAAAGAAAAACGAAACGTGTTCTTAAATAGGCTAATCAGAACAAAACTTTTATATAGATGAAAGGTATAGCACCAAACTTGTTCAAGTATCTAAACTGTCAGCTGTATACAACTAAGATCAATGATTAAAATAACTTTGAGAGAATGAAACCTGTATGTTTTAGTGAAGGCCATCCTTCTTTTGATTCTGTGAAATTATAATCAAAGAACTGTACCAGAAACCATATTACTTTCAACAGCAGCATCAATCAAACTGGATAGATAGCACATTTAACTCTAAAGGAAAATAATAACACAAGATGTTGACATTCTGCACTACTTCAAACAAAAGGTTAGGAAGGAAGCTGCCATCAATACTGGAATAAGAAATAATAGTAACAGAACTTGATAAACTTATTTTCTTAAAAAGTTATTTTAATAGAAAGATTTTATAAATTTCAGCCAAAAGTAACACTGGTTGCCAGGTCAATAATTGCCAAATGTTTCCTTATAAGGAAACTGCTAATATTATCATTACAATTTCCTAATTTTAACAATTCTGTTTTATAGTTAGACCTGAATATCAAACTCGGACTCTTGTAAGAAGTAGACAACTCTTTCAGCCACAAGAATCAAGATTGAACCTACATGTAGAATTATAAAAATCTAAGTTCAAAATTAATTTTGTTTATAATCTTCATACAAATATAATTAAATAATGACAGCTGATACTTACCAAGTTTAGATATGGCATGAGGCTAAATGGATGAAAAAGTGGATGGGAAGAGGGAAGACCTGCATGTCTTGAAAATCAGCATTTCAGATCTTGGATTTTACTTGAACTTAAAGAGTAACTCTGATAGGAAATATGTAATAAACTCAGCCTCCCAACTGGTCACTTGAAAGTAATATGGTCCTCTTATTTCAGATGTCTACAGAATCAATTCAATTGTTAAAAAATTATAAAGAATTATAATTCTTTTTCTTTTTTCAATGATTGAATTGGCTTCACTTGGAGTAATAATACTTAATTTGGGGCCACGCTATGGTGGCCTCATCCTTTTTTGATCTGTGCATTGGTGTTGTGAAAGAAGCAATATCTCTTATTAGCATTTTATTTACAGAGGTGTTAGGCTCAATTCTAATATATATATATATATATATATATATATATATATATATATACATACTACCCATTCTTCTTTTCATCCTTTCTCCTTTTATGCCTCTTTACTCATGCTTCCATTCTCTGTAACCCCTTGCGTGCTAGTAGCACTCCCATCTCACTTGGGGTGAAAAGCTTAAAAAACAAAAACAAGAATTATATATATATATATATAATGGGAGATAACTCCAAACTCAACATTAGTTACATCTCTTAGCAGATCTCTGAGCATAGAGAATTTGTCTCATTTCTCTTTTGACTTTCTTGAACATGGCAAACTGAGCTACCACACAGTCACACACAGAATTTTAGTCCTTGCTGAATTCAAGTAAATCAACATCCATCTTAATAAATTTAATTCTGTTATATGGAGAATATGTTGTTATTATTTCAATTTTTACATTTCTAATTGTGTTAATCAAACATGCTTTTGAAGCAATATTATCACATAATATCCTGACACACATGACACTTTATTCAAGTTAAGATCCTGTTTGTCATTAGGACTATCTCACATCCCATAGCAGTTTAATGACGAGGTCATGATGAAACATATGATGATATTTTTTTATGATATAAATAATCTTTTCTGTTATATATATATAAAATTGGATATATTGTATTTACATGTGCATAATACTCTGTACCAGAGAATTGGGTCAAACTGATAAGAGTTGGTTGCATGTGAAGTTGTCAGCATCAGGAATTACATCCTCTCCCATAATGGGCTGTTAAGGGAAGACCTTCTACTTAGAGTATGTGACGCTGTTTGCATATGAAGAATACTAGGCTGGTATTAGCCAATAGTCAGCATGGGTCTGGAACTGGGAGAGCTATATAACACCAATTTTTTTTCCTCAGTTGGTAAGAGCACTCTCAATGTGCAGACATGTAAAAACCAGACAAGACAAACACAAACTATTTAAGCAATTGACAGACAATGACAGATAGCAAATTTGACTTAAAGTTAATTCCTGAGTTTAATGGATCAACATCCAGTCCCAGTGGTTGAATGGATAGAGAAGTTGGAACTCATTTACAGGCTATGTAGAGTGAAGTCTTTGGAGCACATGATTCCTTTGAGACTTACAGGAAGAGCATTTGCAGTTTACCAACAGCTGCATGGCAAAGCAAAATCTGACATTGACTAGATAAAGACTGCCTTAGTTACAACCTTTACTATGGATTCGTTCATAAAATACAAGCAACCTGTGGCATGGGAAATCAATTTATGTATACCAGGCTGAATTGAAGAAATTTTTTGTGCGTCATCTAAGATGAACATGCTGTCTATTGACCAGCTGCCTGCCTGAGCTTGGGTGAATATGAGAAATGAGAAGATGGAGGAAGTGATGGTTGCCACAGCGGCAAGGCATAGAAGTTGATAACAGAAAGAGCTTTAGATGTAATGGCATTAACCACAAGGTGAAAGCTTGACAGAGGATGAGGGCAAGAACAACTCAATACCATGTGCTGTTACCATTGCCAGACTGGGCCATATGTCTTGAAACTGTCTGGGAAAATGTGAGAAGGGATATATCAGTGCCAGTGTCTCCTCCAGCCTGGCACTACCTTTGATAGTGGTCCAGGTTGATGGCAAAACCATCACCACGCTGGTCAATACTTGTTCTTCACTGTCTATAGCCAGCAGAGAGATATGCCAGTCATGGACAAAAGAGCCTATATGCATACCAACTATAGATGGGGAGAATAAAACCTGTTGTGGGATAAGAGTCATTGCTCTCTATTTGCAAGGTGGAAGTCCTGTCAAGGTTGATGTACTGGTGGCTTGAGAGAAGCCACTAGGTTTCAGCCTCCTGATGGTTGGATAACAACTGGCTCATATCGTATCCTGAGGAGCAGCTTGGAACTCCCAAGGGTTTAGTTCCACTGACAGCTATTATTCAAGAGAGAAAGCAAAAGGTATACCCTGTAATGGGTTACAGAGATTTACTGGAGTACATGGATACATTTTTGGCAAGTGCAGATGTCTGTGCGGGCAAGCTAAGGGAAGGAGAACATACCTACAGGTTCACATACACCAGTCATAAACCCTGATATCATCTGTACATAAACAATAAGTCAAAAAAGATAAGGAAACGGCAGGATTACCCAGTTATAAAGGCCCAAATAATGTTTAATATCTTTTGTTGCTTAATTTTTAATCACCAAAACTGAAAGTTTCTCTCTTAAATATGCTTACTGACTTGTTTTTAATAACAGAAATTTTTAAATACCAAAATGACACCAGAGTTACAAGCAGACACTTAAATAATTCCTAGCAACAGCTATCCTGGTTGATTAACTGAAACTTTTGAGATCAGGTTTGTATTTTGATTAAAAGAAAAAATTGATCACTTAAATTGTAGCCAGAAAACTAAGAACATCTCAAAAATGAAAGCATAAATTGAAATTCAAATAATTTTCTCAAGAATCAGTTCAAAAGAACAATAAAGAAATAAACAAAAAGTCATTATTTCATGATTATTGTTCTATGTATTTCTCTTTTTATTATTTATGATCATTTTCTTTGCAGTAAATAAATTATTTTAAGCTATGAACAATATTAATCGTTTTTACAAAAGACTCAGAAATTCCGTTGGAATATTCTCTTTTTTACTGAGTGACATCAAGAATCTTGAAATAATTTGTTTTGAGATCTGAATTGTTTAGGAAAAATTAAACAGTATGAAAATGAAGAACACATTTGCTGCAGAGAATAAATATATATTGGAGTCTTTCAATATTTCTTTATAAGTATTGACAGTAAAACCTATTTTCTGAAAAATGTCATCAGGGAAATTTCTCTTCAATTTATAACTCCTCTAGTTTTCCAAGAAAGATTGAATTGAAAATATTGCTTAAGATCACTATCATGGTAATTACTTATAAGGAAACAAAAGAACTCCTACATGAGAGTTTTTTGGGGAAGGACTGAGCTCTTATTCTTCTTGACTACATATATGTACATATATGATCACCCAATATGAAACCAAATATGCTTCATATCTGATCACTATAGGAGGGAAGCTAAATACAGGATCTGCTGTGCATGAGAAAAAGTCTGATAGATTTGTAGTTTTGCCATAGAAATAATTAAAATCAATTCAGTCGGTTTCTTCAAAATTCTTTCAAATAATAATTTGATTATTATTAAAATAACTAGCTAAAAGTGTGAAAATATAATCTATAGGAAAATGTTCAATTTTATCATGGCATTACAGCAGTAAAAGAAGCTAATTTCCATCCGAACAAAAAAAAAAAATTGTAAGAGAAATGTACACTATCTAGTTTTCTTGCCATCAAAATTCTTGGTAACAATTGCTTGATAGAACTTATTTTCACTTGACTCAAAAAAGATTCATAGTTCATTCACTATTGAACATGCCAGGAATCTATGTATTATTATTATAGCATTTTTATTTGGCCATTCTTGCCCATTTTGAGAAAAATAGGAAATTGCCATTCACTAAAAAATAAAGATGCTGATGGTGTTTTCTCATGGGTGCCCCTATTTTGATTTTGATCAGATATGCTGCAGTATAGACAACAACCTCCCTCACCCAACACACAATATAGTAGAAATTAGTATGCTAATATATGTCTACATGAGTTTGGAGCATTAGTGGGTTTATAACACAGATACTAAAGTCTGATATTTCAAGGTAACTTGAACAGCAGCAGCAGCTAATCATATAGAAGTATAAATATGTCTTGAAAACATATGCATATTGAAGCAAGTTTGAGATTTGAATATTTCTCTTACTGGAAAATATTTGCTCAGTTATATTTTTTGATTAGATCAGGTTAATTAAAAACTAGTAGAATATTGGAAATCAAGTTTGGATTAATCAAAAGTTGCTGTCCTTTCAACATCCCATGTCTTTTCAAGTTGTGAGTGTTGGTGATGACATGCTATTTGCTAAGAGAACAATGAAGAAAAAATGACAGTGACTGCAATAAAGTTTTTCAACATGACCATTCTCAATGTATAACTCATGGTAAACAGCTGTAGGCCATTTTGTTTGTGATCTTTTTGTTCAATGGAAGTTGTGGCCAGACTGTTTATGGATTTTTGTGTTCTTTTGCTCAGTAGAAGTTCTGGTCGGACAATTTATCAGTGTTAGATTTTTGTGGATAATTTAGCAGCACTAGACTTTTATGTTTCTTTGTTCACTGTGAATTGTTTGTAAAAATGTTTTGTTGTTGAACGTACAATGAGACAAGCTATTTTGGGCTAATTTAGGAACATGTCTTTTATGTGCAACTGATAACCAGTTCAACAGCTCTGATGCTAATGTAATTGAATAGATAACAAAAGTTAAACTGGTATATAATCTATTTGCTATCAGGAAAACTGAGATACTCATTTTACTGCATTGGCTGTATACTAATAGTTAATCATCCATTAGTACCATAGAGTGTTTGAACACCCCTACAAAATTGTTTTTCCTTAATATTTAGCAAGTGGAAAGTCAAATTTTCATGATTAGTCAAGTAGCTACTCGTCCTGGGTATGATGATAAACTGCATCCATGTCCTGGGTATGATGATAAACTGCATCCATGTCCTGGGTAAGATGATAAATTACGCCCAACAGCAAGGCCTCTGATCAGGAGGTTTTGAGGAGCGTGAAACCACCTCTTAATTGCTGCTGTTCTCAGGTCCACCCTGACCTGGAGTGGTAGCACCTGTTAGGGTCCCAGCTATGGGCAAATAGTTAAACGCAAAACTGAGGTAAAAGATTATAAAATATCACCAGCAATATGTTTTTGAAAAAAACTATTGCCAGCAATACATTTTTGAAAAAATAATATTACCAACATTTTTGAGGAAAAAATATTAACAGAAATAGATTTTTGACAAAACAAAAATATTACCAGGAAAAAAAAAGTTGTCGGCATTAAATAACCCATTGAGGTTGATATGCTGTAAAACAAAACAAAACAAACCATCAAGTAGCTACGGTCATTTCTGGTTTTAGTTATAATATTTGGGTGAATTACAAGCTGTTTTATTTGTTTACTGAAAATAAAATGCAGACTATTTTTGTATATTTGAAATTTTGAAGCTTAAAAAATTCAGTTTTGAATATTGGTTTCTAATTTGGTTTTTAAAAATAAAACCTTTCTTTTTCCATTTTTGTTTATCCTATAAAAAAGAACAATCAAGATAATATATAACAAGAAAATTAAGAATTAAATGATATATCTATATTTTAAATGAGATTTTTTAAAAACCCCATGGTACTAATGTTGTGACAGTGCCCCACATTACTAATGAAGGATTAAAGAAGTCACACATTGCAGTAATAAAAGAAGCACTGTACACACTATTTGTGGTTGATTTGTTTGTTGACTATGAACAATTCCTAACTAGGCTGCTGTATCCAGGTGAATATTTGGATGTCTTTTTGGCAGAATTGTGCAAATTTTCAGTCTCCTTTGTTGAAGTATCTGATTATGACTTGGGCTTGTGCATATATTGAATCAGGTTGTTTGTACCTCTTCACAAATCGATTCTGTGAATGTTGACCAACTGTTAGCTTGACCAGGGTGATATTAAAGAATTAAGAGTATTGGATCTAGCTGCAGCAGATACGTGACCAGTATGCAAAATGGGAGAACTAACACCAACAGAAAAACCAAGAAAATACCAAGTTTATTCATTATTTGTGTCAGAGACATAATCATAAAAGATTGTTTACTTCAATGAGAAAGTATAAGAAAAAGATCAATGGAACTATAAAAAGCTAAGCAAACTTTTAAGAAGCAAGAAAGATTTCATTAGAAACAAAGAAAACTGAACTATTACATAACATCAATCCTCCTATATGGCAATGAATGTTGGTCAATCTCCTCACAGATCAAAAAGAGACAGAAAACAACAAGGAAACAGACATTTGGTTCTACAGAAGGATGATGAGAATACCATAGACTGAACATGTGCACAAAAACAAAGTTTTAGAGAAAATGGAAACAATAAGGATGCTTATAGTTAACATCAGGAAGAGATAGATGAAGTTTCTAGGGCACATAATATGGAAAGAGGGCTGGGAAAATCTGATACTCACAGGACAGATTGATGGCAAGAGGGACAGAGGAAAACAATGTATAACATACTTAGTGAGCTTGAGCAAATGGGTGGCAGAACAAGTTTTAAGAGAAATAACAAAAAGACAATATTTATTAAGAGCTACAAAGAACAGGAAGTTGTGGAGAGCCATGATTGCCTATGTTGTGAAGGAACACAGCACATAGAAAATGAAGATTCATAAAATCTTTTAACATCTAAATACATCAAGTTCTCATTAGATTATAACGAAGTAAGATTGCTTAAATTCATTGATCAAGTAAGAATTGATAATCACAACTTGGTTAAACTGTAAATTATCTCAATCCATATGTTACTATGTGAGAAAACAACATTATTTTTGCACCTACCTAATATAATCAGTTTTAAAATTTCTATGATTTGTCAGAACTTTATGATTGCAGTTAAATTTGAATTGCCTTCATTTAAATCAGAAACAATTAAATTGTAAAATAGTAATGAAAGAGCTACAAAGGACAGGAAATTGTGGAGAGCCATGATTGTCTACATCTTGAAGGGACATGGCACATAAAAGAAAATCTTTAAGAAAATGAAACTGGGAAATATATTAGAGCTAGTCTTCTCTCTAGACAAAATTTAAATGCATCTTTAATTGATAGGCATGTGCATGGTTTTGGTGGATTCTGGATCTTTACTGCTTCAGCATGATTAAGTCATTTCTCTTCTATGGAGAATGGAAGATGTGAATGTACTGACTGTTAATTGAAAAAATTCTACAAAGTTAGCAGCATCAACCTTGACATGTTCAATGTGAATTTGGTTACAATTGAAGTTTTGGTAATAAGCAGAAACCAGTAAAATTTTAACACCTTTTCAGAATTAATGTCATTAAGGCATTTGGTAAAATTCAAATCAATCAGGGACAGTTTGTTTTAATAAGGATGAAGTACCTTTGTATCTAACCATTAGGATTGGTGTAACTGATAAATTTGGACTGTTGCTTTGTAATGGTTAGATAAATGGTAGTCTGAGAAAATGCAGTATATAGATTCAGAGTATCCATGTCTACACATGTTAGGGTGAATTTGAAGCTGAAATGATGCATACATCAACAAGTTATTATTTACATGCAAACTATTACCCTTTATTTTGAAAGGTTGGGAATTAACTGAAATTGAGATATCGATAAACAACATGATACATGGAACCAGAACTGTCTACCCCCATGGACTAAATAAAGGTTCAGTTTCAAAATTCCAAAATGACCTGAAGAAGGCCAGAGCATACAATGGCCGAAATATCATGAATATGACAACAACAACGAGGACAACATTTTGAATAGTGTAAATAGTTACAATACCTCATCTCAGAAGTATAGACAAACTCATACACTGTTAAGCAGAAGATAAAAATCAAGTGTACAGCATTGACATACTCAGCTTGTCAGTATGGATTTTACAAGTATAAACTTATTCTCAGAGTGCTTCTTTTTCTTTTCTTTTTTTTTTACACAACAGTTTTAAGCTAAGGCCTTTTATTTCTTAGGAGTAATAAATCAATACCTTGTACAGAATCTAAAGCCTTTATCACCAGCCATTCCTTCAAGTTAGCATTTACTGTGTTCTTTTCACAAAAAGCTGTAGTCATCTTATATTAGCAATGAAAATTACATCTTTATCTCTAAAGAATTCTATACTTTGAGTTGCCATTTTTCTTATCTCCCTTGTTACTTTTTTTGTAACAATGATTTCTGCTTTATTTACTATGCATCATCTAAAAAGTATGTTTTGTTCTGTTGAGAAAGTCTGGCGGAAATTCTGTTGCATTATTTTAAGATGCATTGTTGAGCCTTTCTGTTTTTATGTGCCCTCCTCATTCCGGATGTGGGCAACATAATGACATAATCAAGATGTTGACATTCCACACTATTTCATACAAATCGTTAGGAAGGAAACCCCCTATCAATACTGGAAAGAACACTTAGTGGCCTTGAGAAACCTATTTTCCTGAAAAATTATTTTAATAGAAAGATAGAAATTTCAGCCAAAAGTTGCACTGACTGCTTGGAGAATAAATGCTGAATATTTCCTTATAAGGACACTGCTAATATTAACATTACTATAAATGGATAAAGATTTGTTTACTAAATTTTATAACTAGACAAAGAAGCTCTAATTCTTAAAATTCTTGCAATGCTGAGCTATATATTTTGATAAATTTTATCTTTTTATTCTCCATATTTCATTAACAAAAATTAAATGTTAGATTTAAAAACGTTTTCTATTTGTTCTTTAACCTACCATATTTTGGTAAGTTTGGCTGATGTATTACTATTTATTATCATCATTACCAAGGTGTGCAAATTGCATAGATCCTCATGACTCCTTCTCTCAAAACTTCATGATTATTCATCACATGTAGTAGGTTATCAGATATTTGTTGAATTGGTGACCATTTCCAGTATGTCCATCATCATTAATATTATTGATATAAAATAAAAATGTTATTTTTAGTAGATACCCATATTTAAGTTGACATTGCATTTATTTATTAAACATTATTTTTATTTTTGTCTACCAGACTGAATATTCAATATTATAACATTAAATATCTTAATATAATCCTGTTTAAGAAAAATATGCACTCTCCAGCAGGATTCAAAGCTGCATTTCTCTGGGAAGAGGAAACCATCATTAGATCCAACATGCTTTAACCGACTCAGCTATGAAGAACTTTTTCCAATCAACATAGTCTTTAGAATTTGACATGACATAAGACTTGGAGTACAAGACTATAAAAAGTGAAAATACTTTTGATACACTCTAATATATATCTGCTTGCTTAAATTGAAAATATAAAACTACTTAATCAAAGGATGACATGACAAAAAGGAAACTACTATTTTTTATAATCTACATGATGACATTGAATTTTATAATCTACATGATGACATTGAATTTTATAATCTACATGATGACATTGAATTTTATAATCTACATGATGACATTGAATTTTCAAATTCTAGTCTGAAGCAATTGATTCATTTAAAATTTGCTCTTCCTTAAGATTAAAATTTAAAACTTTTTATTTCTGAGGATTTTACTTTTTCAATATAAAAACAAATTAATATTTGTAGCAATTTATTAAAAGATTCTTTTTAATAGAAAATCATTGTTTCAGCAAAGTCATTAGGTTTAAAAATATGATTCTTTGAATTGCTTCATCCAGCAATTTCAGACGACCCACAGATTTCACTCCAATTCAGAATGGTCTTCAATTTTTGATTTGCTCAAAGAATTACAAAAGTTGAATTTCAATCAACATATTTTTAAGCATAATGGAATCTGAAAAAATAAATTTAGAAAATATCAAAATGAAGTTTTCAGTCCTCAGAGATTATGGTCCAATTCTATAACCATTATGCTCTACAGAAAACAAAAATTGAAACAATTGAAATATGAAATAATTATTTGTTTTCATTTTCAATAAAACATAACACAACAAAAGAGATAAAATCCTGAACTAAGAATTTCTATTCAGATAGTTTGATATTGAAAAGTGTACCCATAAAAGTCTTTCTACTTCTAATCTAACATTCAACATGGCTGACTTCAAAGCGCAAAAGTCATTAGAAGTGTTTCCATAGAAAAACAGAAAAAAACAGATAGTATTATGTGATAACTTCTGCAACATAATGTCCAATGTGACTTTCTGCATTTGTGTTTAAATGTGTAGAAACCACAGTAGCAGGGAGGTTGGCTTTCTAAAAAAATTTATGTCATATAGAGAGTGTGTAAAATCCTGCTGAGTAGTTCACTTTTCCTACTGGTTATGAGTGTCAAACCATCTCAGGTAAAAAACATATTGTTAAATGCTAGGTTTCAAGGCAGATAACTCCTCGTAACTTGAAAGACTAGCACAACACAGCATAATCACTACATTCTTTGCAACAGACTAAACTAAGGTTTGTTGGATGATCAAGGTACAGCAGATTACTAATGATAACTTAGGGTTTCCTTCTAACAGAAAATCTACAACAATGATACTTTCATCCCATCATCCCACTTTGGGATGGGTCAGCTACAGGCATACCACACTTCTTGAACTAAATAACATACTCCATATCTATATCAAAGTTTTAAAACCCTTTTAACTCATTGTTCATGAATCAATGCCATGGTGCATAATATATATATATATATATATATATATATATCCCTCGCTCGACTCTTCTGTCAAATCCGACATATGAGGGTCAAGCAGACCAGTTCCCAGGAAACCGACAGCCCAACAACAGCACATGAGAATTGATTGTAGTGGTGAAGGTTTCATGCAGGACCATCCACACTTTTTGAAGGGCCGAATACAGAGACCTGGTGCACTACGTGCCACAAGGTCCCCAAATGACCCTTCGCAGGTTTTGAATTCAGAGTTGCCCTTCTCCTAGACCAGTTGCCATCCAGGGCTATAGAACCCAGTCTCTCCTGCTATTTACCCATAGAATAGGAGGCACGGTGGAGTAATGGATATCGGCTTGGATTGAGGAATCAGAGAGCCAAGTTTGAATTCCAGTCAAATCCATTACATTCACTTACATTCTAATACCCTTGGGAAAGATATGAATCCTCTTCTTCTCCCTCCAGCTATGGGTAAATAGCAGGACCATATATATATATATATATAATTCGCAAAAAAGTTTTTGTACTTACTCACTCCCACCAAACAGAAAAATGTAAGAACACTGGAAAAAATAAATAAAAAATAAATAAAATTTTCCTTGTCTGCCATATTTAATGAAAGATATTTAAAAGAAAGGTATATATATAGTTTAAAATTTGATGTAATTAGAGGAAAACAGTGCTTGATATCAGTGATAAAACATTTATAGATATAGTCAGGATGAATATAGAAATCAACACTACATTGTGACTGTATTAAGGCATGAAAGTGGCAATCTTCAGACCAAGTTTGCCTTGAGATATGAAACAGATAATCACCTTCCTTTGTCCACAAACTATATCTACCCCCACCTCTCTTTCTCTCATATATATATATATATATAACAAGACCTCCAGATAAATTATACTTCGATCATCACTTAAATATTACTTGACAGAAAAAGTTTGCATTTGATTGTTTGGTTAAAGTGCTTCAGGCATTTTTAGTTTTAGTGAAATAATTTTAATCTTGATTTTTGTGAATGTGCAGCTTTTTGAATGAAAGAAGAAGCAACTGATAAATTGGTAAATATCTGTGTGCAGAATTCCTTATGATGAATTGCTTATTGTTTAATACTCTATAGGCAATTTCATTCACTGAGCAAAAGGTTTGACCTGCACTGTGGACAACTCTGATTGCTTATAGAGCATGTTTGAATTTTGAAGTTGTGTTTTCAATACCTGCTATGATAACATAAAATAAACTTAACTGAAATCAACAGTTAGGGTTATTTGAAAAAGAAGACAATAGAAAAGAAAACAAGACTTCTGGATAATGCAGTTTTTTAAAAGTTAGCTTTTAGCACACTGCTTATTAAAATGGTTTCAGTTTGCATAAGCAATAGGATTATATGTTGATTATGAATTCATTTAGTTGTAAAAACCTATCTAAAATTTACTTGAACAGTGCTGTATATGTAGAAACAATATATAATATAACATATATAAATGTTATATATGTTATATATGTATAAATGTTATATATGTTATATATAATATAACATATATAAACTATATACTTAGAAACCATTTTTGTTATCTTTAACCTGGTATTTTTTTTATTATCATGAATGCTTCAGAAAGTGTTTTTAAACAATTCAATTTGCTGAAAACAGAAAATAAATCAAATTCTAAGATTTGTAGTCATGATAAAAAGATGATTTTCCAAAACAAGTGGTTCATTTATAAATCATGTCTTTGACACCCATAACTAATGTTTGAAAAAAGAAAATGGCAAATGACCAGAGAAGATAACAACACTTTGAAGAGATTTAAAAACATCAAACACTTGGTTGTTGAGTGATATATTTTTAAAGAAGCATGGTGGGCATTTAAGTATATTTATATTGCAAATATACAATGTAAATAATAAACGATAGTGTCAGTCAGAGGTTATATCAATAAGTCTATAGCCTGATATGTAGTTATTAGCTGAATTTTGATCTGAAATTTTCACTGTAAAATGTTCAATTTATGTGATTATTATTATTCACTACTGAATTAAGTGCATTGACAAAGAATGAGATTATATTGAAAAAGAAATATTTGTTGTGTAAAATGCTTTCATCATTAAGCTTCAGACTTCTTGATGCAGCAACATATCAAATATGGCATTTATTCCAATATACATGTGATACATATAGAGAGAGGAGGTTATATATATATATATATATATATATATATATATATAATAGCTGGCCACTCGTATTTGTGGATACCCATTTACTAGGGCGGCTAGCCAATCCCTAATTCAGACACTCACTCAGACACATTTGTGTTCAACACCCACAGAGCCCACCTGTGGTTTATACTGCAACTATGCTGAGCAGACCTTAGTTACAGTTTCTGGGAGAGAGCGTATTATCTAGTGTAATCAACAATCTGAACAAGGCCAACACACTCAAAACCTCAGTCACGATGACTTGTGACTTTGTGCTAGCACAGCTATTGACGCACGCCCACCCCCACCCCCCACCCCCCACCGCCAAGTGTTCCATTTTCAATTTCACTCACGAGACTTGGGTCAACCAGTGGTATGGTTTTCAGGTACTTCCCAAAGGTGCTGCTTGCTGGGATAATCACCCTCCAGACCGATAACATCAGGAAGTCTCCTCCCTGACAAATTGTCTATGGTGAGATTCAAACTTGAGTCTCATGGTCAGAAAGCAAGGGTTCTAACCAGTCAGCCATGCACCGATATAGCACACACACACACACATATATATATATAAGTGGACACAGAGGTCAACATCAAGTGGCAACAGTCTGTTTCCTGCAATCTTCTCTGAAGATTGTGTTCAAGCATGAAATATAGCATTCCTTAAAACTATATTTTTATCATAGATAATCCTCACACTCCTTTTTGAGTATTTTATATATCTATATAAAATACTCAAATAGGAGTGTGAGGATTAGCCTGAAGCTCACACTGAAGTATAAAATGCAGTGTTGATTTCTATCTTTATACTGGTTGCATCTGTAAATATTCCCTGTCCAATAATGACGATTCTTCCCCAATAAATATACCAAATTTGAAATAATCCATTTATGTATATGTATAAACTTAATTGCCCCCAAATTAGTTACCGAGTAATGTATAGTGAACTATGCATTATCAGGCCCCTTACTCAAATATCAGCAACAATATGATTTGGATTGGTATCCATGAAAAGCTGGAAGCATTACATAAGTACATCTATTCAGGTACATTCCAGGGCAGCCCATAACGAAATGACATTTGTTTGGTGGAGTTGCAGTGATTTTAATGAGATCTGCAAAATGTCTCGCATGTGCTAAATGGGATTTAAATTTTTTGAGCATAGGAGTCATTGGTGTACTTAGAAATCAGCCAAGTGTTAACAGAATCATTTTTGTGATAGGAGTGGTTATATTATCTTGCTGGAATAAACCATCACTTTTGAGAAATATGATGGATATGGGGGTATACAAATAGTCTGCAACAAAACTTGTATATATCATACCTGTTAAGGCAGACACTAGTTTCACTAGTGGTACTTGCAAACTCTATAAAACTGCTGACTGGATGGATCTGGAGTCTCAAGTGGTCACCTACATACATGAACTTGGCTATCTATTCAAAAGAGCTAGAAATGTGGTTTGTTTGAACAGATTTAATAACATTTTAATAACACTTCTCCTCAGTCTTCTGAACAAGAGTTAGAGGTTTATCCCTTGTTTCCTGTTACGGATTAAGTTTCCAGTTCCTTCTAAAGTCTACTTCAACACTATACTTTTAAAATCTCCATCTAAACACTGAAATTTTATTTACTTTTTTTCTTTTTTTTTTCCTTAATAGAAGTAGATAGGTCTGCTTATCATCTGGTTCTCACTACTTCCTGGTTTTTTGAACAGGTGTATAAGTTTATTCCTTGTTTCTTGTTGAGGATTCAGTTTCTAGTTCCTTCTAAAGTCTTCTTCAACTCTATACTTCTAATGTCTATGTGTAAACACTGAAATTTTATTTACTATTTATTTTTTTCCATCAACTAGTTTAGCCTATCATTTGGTTTACACTCCTTCCTAATCTTTTGAACAGGAGTAGAGGTTTATTCCTTGTTTCCTGTTTAGTATTGGATTTCCAGTTCCTTTTAAAGTTTTCTCATCCTCTTTAACTCCCAGTAACCTCTTGCATCTTAGTGGCATTATAACCTTGCTTCAGGTAAATTGATTAAAAAAAGAAAAGATAACATATCTCCAGTCTTCCATGGTCCAGAGGTGTTGTTATTGAAGCCATGACCAGTCAAAATATCGGTCAATGATTATGAAACTCCATGGAATCCAATGTACACTGTGCCATTGACTGCACCAGAATTTGAATATGATTTCATATAATGTTTCTTCTTCTCACCAAAGTTAAACAACATCAAGGCTGTTCAGTACGTAGATGGGTGACCACTTGGGAATATCAAGTGCTGTAAGTTTGGAGTTACAGGTGTTGTAATGGATAACAGCTCAGAATTTCAAATCGGAAAGCAGAGTTCTAAATCCAGTCAAGTTATATCCACTTATACATGAATACCCTAGAAAAATATATGAATCCCCCACCCCCAGCCATTGGTTAATTAGTAGGACTTGTATCAGTAAATAGTTATTATATCCAAAAACAGAATTCTTACAATCTAAAAATATTTTCTGGCTTTAAATAACCTGCAAAAGTTTGATAAGCTTTAAAAATATCAATCTTGAGTGGTTATCGTCCTTGTCAGTCACTCTGATTTTTGTTGTATCATAAGCAAATGTTACCTGGAGAAAAACCTAGACGTGACCCCACAATCATTCTGTGATCAAACAGTCCTAAATCCTGTCTGTATCTCATTGTCTGCCACATTAACACTTTTCCTATTATACCACATATCATTATGGTGATGGTAAAAAAGTATAAATATATTTTTTGTGAAATGAGGAAAATAAAATACCTTAAAAGATAAAAATTCAAAATGGCCATGCATAATAAAATTTAAAAAAAAATTAGGGCCTAATTTCAGAGAATGTCTTTGTCTTAGAAAATTATCTCTGTCTGTGGTTCCCAAAGTGGAGTGCAATTTGATTTTTAAGACGGAGAATTCATGAAGTAGTCATTTACAATTAATTTTTTTCTAGTGAGGCTGTGTGAGAGTTAATACATACAGTGTATATACAATCAAAATATTTGTGTGTATATATGTACATGTATAATTATGTATGTACTGTATGTAATACATATATATATTAGTAACACAATAATTTTATAAATATTGTAAAATTCAAAAATTAGATGATAATATTATTGCATATATGTAGTTTCAAGTTCTTAAGTTAACTAATGACCTTTTAGGCTTCTTCCACATGAATAGGAGTTCACTTTTTGATTAATAAGAATTATATGTCACAGTAGGTGGGGGAGCATCAAGATTTTACATATGTTTAGAAGGGGCATGGCCAGAAAAAAATTGGGAACCACTGGCCTATGTGCTTTTTTAAAGATCCATTTTCTCATTTCAAAAATAGGTGTATTTCAACCTAGGCCCTTTTAGAATCGCACCAGCAACATACTTAACCTGATCACACTGTACTGCTGTTACTAATTTCTTAGCATTTCACTTTGTGTGTGCAGAGATATTTAGGCTGCATATATGTGCATATAGACATATATATTTTAGAGTTAACGCCTATCCATATACTTAAATCTGTTATAAAGTAAAGTTTTTTTTTAGTTTATATGTAATGTAGCTAATTTATTGGGGTTGGGCAAAAACTTCTGTCTTTGATTTTTTCATTTTTCTTTTTTTATTGCTCTTAATTTATTCAATCATCCAAATCAGACAGATTTATTGCACTGGTCATTTTTCATTTCCATTAAGTTCAGCTTCAAGCGACATCTCTTTTCATCTCAATTTTAATCCACACCAAGTAGACCATCTTCGTCTTCAGTTTCAAACATTTTCCCATCACCATTTTGCTTTTTATTTCCACATTATTTTTTTTCATACTTAATCTAACCTTGGGGAGTGGGGAGGGGATGGTCTGACTCTGGGGAAAAGTTGGGGGATGATCAGCCACTGAGGATGGAGAGAGGGGATGATGATGATGAGCAAGAGGAGGAGGATACCTTTCCATGTTTCTTAGTGATTCTTTTCCTGAGATAAAAAATTTATTTACCGAAAATTTATAAGTTGCACTTAATTCCTGTCAAGTTTCAGTTAAATATTTCTAAACTGTTATAAAATATTTACATTGCCTGTATTCAAGTAAGCAGAAATGACATTTATAATACACATGCCTTTAAAAAAAAAGTGATTGTCTACATCTCAGAAGTTAATTTACAAGCATTTTATGGGTGTACATATGAAGTCCTAAGTTGTAGGTCATCATTGGGTTGCCATATTGGACTGTGCTATCCTTAATGGCATTTCAGTGGACAAAGGGAGTTACTTGACAGTGTCCATTTCTTCTCCAATGTCATATCTGCATCAAGAAAGAATCTTTAATCTGACTCAGAACTAAACACATAATTATTCGGGAAAGGATTGTCATGTTTTCCCTCATTATTTCTGTTTGCCAACATAACAAGATGATTGGTGATGGGACAGAACACAGTGAAAGTTGAATTCATGACATTCTTATGAGATTTTGTGAAAAATTGAGATAAGTAATTTTGAACTTGATTTACCAATTCTGTTGTTAACAATTATGCAGTCTCATGTTTGTCAAAAGTTATACATTCAAAATTGAATTTCCTGCATATTTTCTCTTTTAGCCTGAGAAATATCACATGTTATTACTCACTTATTACTATTATAATAAAATGAATTATTGGCTGTATAATATTCTTTTTTTAGAATCTGAGGCAAACACTTTTTTGATGATGATAAAAATGTACAATACATAACAAAATAATCAGCTAGAACTTGAAAGAGGAATTTACTCTATCACCTGTAATAATTGCCACAAAGAATACATAAGATAAACCGCAAGGAATTTAAATAAAAGATTGTATGAACACAAAATTGATCTTTTTCAAAACAACACATTAAATGCACCTTAAAGAATCTGACCATAATTTTGATTTAAAAAAATGATACTTTAATTAAAAGAAAAAAATTAACTAAGATAAACATGTATAGAAAGTGCTTTAATCACTAGATCATCCACTATAAATTTACATCCAGATTCTTAGAATATTTCACCTTCTTTTACAGATCTTTTATTATCACAATGTGTGATATTTAATAACAAAAGTGATAAAAAGAAACTAAATGAAATTGGCAAGACTAAAAAAAATTTATTTTAAATTTAAATTTTCAGTGTCCTCTTGCCTTCATGCATATATGTAGTCACATCAACATCAACATTACATTAGTTTCGTGAGGTCCTAAAGGATGAAATGCATCACAAAAAACTTTTTTCACTTTGTTATAGATGTCTCTAAAATTGTTCTTGATATATAAAAATTTATATATTGTTTTCTCATGAAAACAATATATAGAATGTTATTGATTTCTCATGAAATAGGATTTTATTAGGTTGGTGCAAAAATAATGACGTAATAATGTTGTTTTTTGACGTTAAAAAATACGTAAAAAAACGACATTATTACGTCATTATTTTTGTACCAACCTAATATATATATTTATATATAATATATATACAGAATGTTATTAACAATGTTCTCAGTTCAACGTATATAGAACACACACATATATATATATATATATATATATATATATATATATATAATATATGGTCTGAATCGTATCTTCTGTCCCTTATCCCTTTATATATGTAAGACATTGGCAACTACAATGAAAACGTGATGGATGGATGGAAAAGCAAAATGAAAAACAGGAATAAAGTAGAAAAGGTGTGCAAGATGAAGTAAAGAAAAAAGAATGTCAATAAAAGAAGCAGAAAAGTATTTGTATGGATTCTTTCTTTCATTTCTCTCTTTGCATCTTCTCATCTGTCAGACCAAAAACCTTGGTTTTTTGGTTTCTCTTCTTCTCGCTTTATTTTTACTTTTTAATCTATTTATTTGCTTTTTTCATGCTTTCCCCAAGGATTCTTGGAGATTTGCAAAGAATCAAGTTTCTACTCCCAACATCTCCTGTTTTTGACATTTAAAGGATTCCCCAAACTGAAACAGAATTTTAAAACACTTTGTTTTCTGTGTGTTTCCAAGGTTGTTAGGTTTCTTTTAATTGTACTTATTTACAGTATTTGATTTGAAATCATATCTATAGTTCAGTGTATTGGCCAAGATTATCTTATTTTACATTTTCTTGATGTTGTAGACATGAGATATTAATATCCTTTGTGAAATCCCTGATTTGATTGATTACTAAATGGGGAGAATTAGTGTGTGCTTTAAAAAAATGGATTTTCAAGTTCATTTTTTGCTTTTAGGTCAAAAAGGATGTCTTGTAAAAAGTGACAAAAGGTTATTGCCACAAATTGAATAAGAAAAAAATCTCTGTTGGAGTACAATAGACACTGTGACCAGAAATAATTTTTTTTTTCAAACAGATTAAGCACTCTAGATCATAAATATTAAAAAAATGTGCATGAGCATATTTGTTTTGGCTTCCATAGGGAGGTTAAATTTATGTAACTGGACCACCTATTAACTTTTATAGAATTTAATTATTTATATTTTTTATTATTGATTAATCAATAGTAATATAAACAGTTTTTTTTCAAAAAATATTATCTATAGACACATTGCCTATTGTAAAACTCCACTAAAATTCACTAAAAGTAACATAGAAGGATCTTTTTTAGACTGATAATGGTTTTATTGATGGAGTCAGATTTATATATATATTTGTTGGCAGTACTCATTGCTGAGTATTGGGGTGCTTATTGACATTTCCTTCTGTGTGAAATGGATCCCATGTTGCAGCTTATGAGACGTCCGCAGCCAGTGCATGATTGGGTAGAAGGGTTTAGGGGATGGAGATCCCTGGCTTTTCTTTGGTCTCTTTTTCTCTCTTTGATTTGTCTTTTGGTGTTTTTGAAGGATATTGTTTTTTCATGGACTGCTTTTTCCAATTAGTTCTTTCTGCAGCTTCCATTTACCAATTGACCAGATTGATTAATGTGTTCAGAAAGGTGCTTATATATATATATATATATATATATATATATATATATATATATATATATATATATAGGCAAAGAGGAGAAATAAAAAAGACAGTGACTATAATTTTACATTGAAATCATTAAAGATACATAGACACTCAGTTTTTAAAAAACTGATGTCACAAATTTAAAGTTGAACATTTCATATACCCTTTCATATTTTCAATGTAAAATTGTAACTGAAATTTATTATATTTCATCCTTTAAAATATACAGCATGCAATAGATAAATTGTTATGCAAATTACACAAAAATGAAAATAACACTGACATCTCATTTTGACATATATTTGCCAAAATTACACAAAAAATATCTTGAAATACTAAATTTTTATGTCTCTCACTCAACTGTGCCACACATGTAATCAAGGGGTTGCAGTCTGGGGAATTAGGTAGCCAGATGTAAGGGGTGATGTGGTTGCAGAAATTGTCTGACAGCCATGACTAGATTCTACTGTTTGTGTGGCATCATGCAGAGTCCTTTTGCCAGACACAGTATTTTCCAGCAGTCACCCTCTTGACTCAGGACAGCACTACTACTTTACGGCACTTAATGTAGGCTTAAGTGTTGAGTCTGAGGCCCTCACCAACAAATTCGGGAGTTCTTTTCTTATCAGAATGATCAGAGTGAGTTTTCCAAGCTGCCATACTTTTACAATCAACATTAGGCTCATCCAACTGTTTTCGAATCTTCTACACTGCCCTCAGATTGACATCCGAAGACTCTGAAATGTTTGTATTGGAGCTTCTGGCATGAATGCCAAGTAGTACAGCATGCAGTTTCCAAATTCCTGGTATAGTGAATTGCATCATGGTGCTCTTTTTACACAGACATTGCTCAACTGATCCTGCAATACTGTGCAGTCAACAAAATCAAAAACAAACAAACATGCAAAAAATTAAAAATATAAAACGGCAACAAATTACCTATCGCAGCATATATATATAAAACTGACTCCATCAATAAAACTATTATTAATTTAAAGAACTTAGTTTTAAGGACAAAAGATGTCACTTAGTTTTCCATTTTCTCATTCAATTACCCACTTCATATCTTCTATCGGTTACAAATTATTTACTTTTACTGTCTGTATATTCATATTATAGTATCTACCTACCTTCTGATCTAAGGTCTGGGTCAAGTTCCAAAAGAAAAGAAAATATTAAATAAAGTTTCACCCACTTTAAAAGATCAAAGGAGTAATAAAACTCAAGATAGGGTGTCTGTCCATCAACACCTTTCTTTTGTCACCATACCATCTGTTTTCTTTCCCCAATCTTCTCATTTTACCTTTTTCTGCAGCTTTTTGTCTCTAACCATTCTTCCTCC
The DNA here is from genome assembly GCA_963932145.1 of Acanthosepion lycidas. Classification (NCBI taxonomy): domain Eukaryota; kingdom Metazoa; phylum Mollusca; class Cephalopoda; order Sepiida; family Sepiidae; genus Acanthosepion; species Acanthosepion lycidas. Next base: position 73,965,788 of record OZ010589.1, read on the forward strand.
AAACCTTCTACTTTGCTTTTCTCAAATCTGTTTTCATGTGGAAATGAACAGATAGGAAGTCGATAGTTATATATAATGAACTCTCCCATTGATGAGAGACCAATATATGTGGCTGATGTGTTCAATATGTAATGATGGGTGTAAGATTTTTACAGAGTGCACCTATACTACACTCTGATCTGTGACAAAAGTGCTGATCTATACATGAATTTTTAATAAGTAATGTGCTAGTCATTATTAATTTTCTCTTGTATTTGTGAAGAATGTTAGAATTCTCCAGAACCTATACAAAACATGTGCATGAATTGAGTAAGTACACAAAAACAGAAAGGGGAGTAAGTCAAGGATGGGTCTTCTTACTACATTTATTCAACCATTACAGTGAGGCTATGCTAAGGAAGCTGGAGATCCTATCAGGATTTATTATTGGTGGCCACAATCTTAACAACATAAGATATTGTTATATAGGAATAAAGTGTCACTGCTGACACTTGAGTTTGAACATAGATCGCCAGTGAGCAAATGCAGGCAATCGCATTTCTGAATTAAGTAGACCATGTGACCATAGAAGAAATGCATATATAGGAAGTTGCGTGACATCTAGATTGATTTTTATTCTAATCTGCATATCTACTCTATTCTGTATTACTAAATGTGCCACTTTTCTCTATTCTGTTCACTATATGGATTACTGTTCAAGCGAGTTCTATTAGTATGAGGTTATTCGAAGACGTTTTTACTTTGTCAGACATATTGGACTTACTATTAAGACAAGTGTAAATAACTCTGTCATCAGTAGAAATACCAAGTTGGGAACTGATGACATGAGCAAGGTCATTAATGAAGATAAGAAGCAAAGTAGGTTCAAGGACAGAGCCCTGGAGGACCCCTGCCTTAATTTGAAAGGATCTAGAAGAATGACTGTTCACCATGACTTTCATTGCATTAAGAAAGATTGAATCAAATCAAAACTTTATCTGGAGATATTATAGCCCTTTAGCTTATGAAGAAGGCCAGCATGACAAACCCTTTCAAACTCCTTTGAGATATCTAAAGTCACAGCCCGAGCCTCATCATTCTTATCTGAAGCTTGACAGATTCTTTCAGTAGTAATCATTAACACATTGGGTGTTGACCTAGAGAAGCAAAAGCCATATTGTTTATCTGAAAGAAGGCCATACAAAGTAAGATACTTAACCAATTCAGAGTTGATTAGAACCTCTTGTACTTTGCCAAAAAGAGGTAGAAGACTAATAGGATGATAATTCAAGGGATCAAAAGGTTCCCCAGAGTTCTTCAAGTCTGGAACTACAGAAGAGGATTTCCAACAGTTTGGAAAGTAAGAAGCAGACAGGTATTTGTTGTAGACTTTAGAGAGGACAATTGTCAATCTAGGAGAACATTTTCTTAGGATAATTGTAGTGATGTCTTCAATTTCGCATGCCATGTGGGGATCTAGTTTAGAGATGATAACAGAAAGATATACAATGCTGAACTGTTATATAATATCAATCCTCCTCCTATATGGTACTGAATGCTGAACAATTTCCTCACAGATACAGAGGAGACTTGAAATAACAGGTATGTTGTTCTACATAAGAATGCTGAGAATACCATAGATGGTGCATGTAAGCAATGAGGAAGTTTTAAGGAAAATTATACATAAAATCAAAAGAGGTTGAATTTTCTGGGACATAGAATGAGAAAAGAAGGCCTAGAAAATTTAACACTCACAGGAAATACTGATAACAAAAGAGATATAGGAAAACAGGGAGTAACCTCTCTAATCAGCTTGTGTAAATAAATGGCAGAAGAGAGACTGGGAGGAATAGTAAAAAGACAAATATTGCTAAGAGCTACAAAGGATAGAAAGTTGTAAAGAGTTATGATCTTCATGTCCTTGAAGGGTCACAGCATATAGAAGAAGTTTTCATTTTAATTTTAGTCGGGAAAAAAAACAAGATGAAAGTAAATACTAGTCAACATTAATAACTAACAATGCTTCATCTACTAAAAATAAATACTGTTAAAACTAATTAATTGTTCTAATCAAAGATGTTTAGCAATCTTAAATCAGTGTTACGCTACAGCTAATAAAGAATTGTCATGAAGGTTAATCTGTTCAAACCTAAGACCAAGCATTGAGAAATTATGACAATTTAAATGTCAAAGGTATTGACTTAGAGAAAAAATTTCTTTGCATAAATCTTTTTCAATACATTATGAAAAAAAGTTAATGCAAATTATGTTAAATTTGTCAAAGGTTAATGTAAATTATGTTTGTTAAAATTTTTATGTAAAATGTTAAATTTGTTAATATAAATTATGTGAAGTCTATATTCTTACAAACTTGATTGAAGAAATTGACAGAAATCATGATAAGAACTGTGAGAGAAAGAGATAAATTTACAATTTTTATTTTTTTATTTTCATAGAATTCAATAAGTCACCTTTCTCTAGAAAATGTTTTTCTTCCTATAGAGTAGTCTTTAATGAGAATAATCTTACATATGAAAGTGATATTTTATTGCTGATTTAATATACAAGCAATTAAAATCTAAACTAAACTGAAGCACATTCTTGTGATTGGTTAAAAGTTAGTGTTTTTAATTTCTGCAAATGTTCCAGCTTGATAGAGTTAATGGCTCTTTTGGAATTCTTCAACCACAAAACAAACATGACCATTGTGGAATCCTGTGGGGAAGGTGGAAATCAGGCAAGTCATTAACCTATATCAAACAAAGCTACAAGCTGATAAATGCAAAGACACACTCTCTCACATCTCCAAGCCTCTGACAACCATCCTGGTCTCTGACAGATAAACACTTCAGGAGCAAATGGCCTGCACCATTTTTATTGCATGCCTAATAAATCTACTTCAAATCCTTTCTCTAAACATTGATCAAACTTGGCAATGAGAAACCTACACACTTCACTCACTTTGAGTTTCATTATCTGCTTGCACTCCTCAATTGACAACACTTTTGTGGCTGATAAAATGTGATGTCAGTGTAGCCAACCCTAGAAACTGTCTTCCTTTTAATACTTTGGCTTTCTTTCCATAATACCTTGATATTCAATTGGCCTTTTGTTACTGTAATTGACACAACCAGCTTCTTCAAAATCTTTTCCTCTTTGGAAAGTTTCACATTTATCTATGTCTTCTGATATTTTTCTTTGAAATTCAACTCCTTAAAAAAGTTCAGATTTTGTGGAATTGTTGCAGATACAAAACATTTGAGGTACTTATATATGCCCTGCTGATGGTGTGGTGAGAATTGTGGAAATGTTTATAATTTTAATAAAAACAGAAAAACCTCCCTTGATTAAATAAAGTGTTCCGTTCAGAATTCCTTGTAGGTTACCCAGATGAATATACAACTGAGGAAGGCCAGAGGTCACAATGGTCGAAACATTGTGATAATAAAAACAAAGATGAGGACAATAGTCAGAGTATAAATAGTGTAAATAATAACTCGTGATACCAGAAATTACCATTGCTATACTTAACAAAAGAAACAATCTACAAATCAAAATTACAAATATGCAAAACAAAGTTTCAACATAATAGATTATGAAATATAACTGTTTTATGAGCGAGTATTTCCTAAACTTAATCTGGCACAAGGACACCATAACCAGGCACCCAATAATCATTTGTGCATATGCATTTCTTTTTTCCACAGTTTTAAGCCTAAAATTTTAGAGTGTGTACAAGAACTAAATATTAATTTTTTTGTCATATCTGGGACAATCTGAATGAAAGTATTTTATATCAATAGTCCAGACTAACCAATATGCAATTGTTTAAATCACTAACCAAACAGTGCATTAATTTCTAAAAATAATTATTCACATAGATATTAAGAATATTTTAGTTACTAAGACTACTCTCTGTGTCAAAGACAGAATCTATGACAGTTTCAGCTATGTCATCAACCTAGTAGATAGCTTCATCTTCAATGTCATTTTCCTCAAATTTTGTCTTTGAAAATAATGTTTAATAATATAGATTCTTATTTTTAGTTGATATGATCCTGATAAAATATTGAATAAAAATAAAATTAGGGTTAAATCTAGCTACCAAAAATTCTAAAAAGTCAATGTGTATTATACATATGATGATGTGTTTTTTTTTGCCAAAATTTCATAATCAAAATATTTGGCGTGAGTATTATACATGGATAATTGTTTTAGTCTATGAGAGAGGCTTAGCAACCATGAAGTCACAGTTAAGCACCCATGATTCTTGTTGTGAATGTGGTCGGCGGGATATCTAATTTTTACCTTTTCAAAATAAATTATGCCAATTATAATTGTTAATCACCAGGAAGAAATTTAGGACTGAAAAGTTTTTAGAAGCTTTGAAAATTAAAAAAAAAATATATATATATATATTTTGTTTGAAAGAATAAAAGTTCAAATCTTAGTTGGTACTAGAAATTATTTGTAGGTTTTAATTATTTACAGTAAAAGTTTTTACTATTTTATTTTCTGTCTTCAGGTGAAATTTGACTTGATTTGCATTCTGGTATATTGTAGGTGGGCTTTCATTTTCTTGAATTATTTCTCCTTGTTTTTGGAAATAAAGCTTGTTTGAAACAATTCAATTGAATACTAACAATTCCTTTCAAGTCTCACACAAAAATAGTGTATCATATAAAGATTGCAAACTTTTTGGTGGGGTGCTATTATTCTCCCCACACACAAGTTTTTGAGAGGTGGACAGGGTTTTCTCTGTTTGCTTGGCCCAACCTGAGCCAATATTTTGATTGGATCAATTCCAACCAATAGTTTGCTTCAATGGTTACTCATACTTTTGAACATGAATTTTGAGTTGATATTACTGAGTATGATATCCTTGTCAATGATTGAGTGAATATCAAGGCAAAATAAATACCATAAGTAATACCTAATTAACTTTTCTGTCACTTATTTCTTATAGTACTGGTTACCTGTGTTACAATGGTTTTATGAACCCCCAAAATTAAACTTTTTCTACAGGGAAGCTTCTCTTAACAATCTGTTCGTATTATTGAAAATTAATAAATCTGATTTTTTTTTTTTTTTTTTTTAAATATTTTCTTTTCACCATTTATCAGATTTTATGTCCTGTAGTTAAGCAGAAATCTTAGTCTTTATTTATAGCTATATAAAAATATATTAATTTATTTCTTGTTTGTGTCTCTTTAAACTGACACCTTTTTTTATATATATATCTGAACTAAAATTATAAACATTAATTTTAGAAGGTGAAAATTTCACTGATATGTTGTTTGTTTGTTTAAAACTTAATGACCCATCGATCAGCAGGAGATCATTTAAGGTCAAACAATTGTTATTTTTTTCTTTTTCTTTTTGAAAGCATTTCAACCTTATTTAAGGTTGAAATGCTTTCAAAAAGACTTTCCATTTCTTTTCCTTCTTTTTTGATGTTGTCTTGCTTTTTTTGAAAATTCACTGTTTTCAGAGGGGCATTGTTCTTTGAAAATTTCTCACCTGGCAAGTATCAAAGTTTCCCCTTTCATTATCAGACACCAAATTGGAATTATATTTTATTATGTAGTCCAACTTTCCCAAAGAAAGGTCAAGATCAAATTGGGGTTTGATTTTTCGAAAAGTTCTTTCAAGTTGTTCATGTTGTAAAATAATTTTCGAATATGTGCCATGTCACCGCAATCAAGCAGGAAGTGCTTCACAGTATAAGCCTCCTGGCATACTATGCATTCAGGAGGATCTTCGTCTTTTAGGAGGAAGGAGTGAGTTATGTGCGTGTGTCCTATGCGAATACAGGATAAAACCACTTCTTTGCGTGATTTTCTGTGTTCAGTTAGTTGTTTCTTTATTTAAATTTAAATCACTGATACATATTTGAAAATTTACAATTTTTCATCTGAAATCAAAAAAATACAAACTTTGAGCAAACTGATCACGCTACATAGGAAAAAAGAAGGAATCTGTTAAATCTGGTGTCAGGAGGATAGGGATTAATTATTTCCCTAAATTTTTGCTTTCTGGACATTTGAATTCTTTTGAAAAACATGTCATGAATATCACATCTTCTGAGTGATTAATTCATATTCTTTCAAATCAGTTTTGATGTTCAGTCGGGTATTTTTTTTTTTATCTATTAACTATTGATTAGTATAAAATAATACTTTGAAAACTCTTCAGTCATAAACTTTATTCAAAATATCTATTAGTCTCCAAAGTTTACTGGTTACTGTTTGAATTGGCTTCTGTCTTATTTTAGACTGTTTCAATTATCTAGGAGATGAGAATAATTAATTAGAGCCCTTTATTATTTTGAAGACTTTTCCATTGCTGGTTTATCTCTAATAATAACTGTCACTGGTTCATGTGTTTATTTTTTTTTTCTATCTTGGCAATTACAGTCATCCTCAATCTCATCAGAGATGTAATCATTAAAATAGTGTTTGATTGAATAATCTTCAATTAAACTTCTCCCTGTACTTTGTTTCTCTGTATTTACTGTGCCTTCCTAACTGTTTGTCTTGCTCTGAGAGTTAGGGTAGCTGGCAAGAATCCATTCAATGTTTATTCATTTTTTTTAACATCTGTCATTCAACTTTAGTCTAACCCAAGAATCTCCTGCCAACTTTGGAAATGACCCAAACACCTAATCAGTGAAAAAGAGATCCACATTATAATTTGAATACCAAATCAACACACACACACACACATAAAAAGACAAGAGGAGACAATATTCTTAGCTGACACATTTCATCTTCTGAGGGACTTTATCAATGCAAATATAGGATTTATTTTGTTGCATGCGTTTATATGCAAAATCAAGGATGCCATTGGTTTATCAAGTCTTTTAAATTTGATAATGTTCATAAATATTCATCAAGTGCTTGAAAGGTCAATCAAAACATGTGGATGACACAAAGTACCATATTCCAAAGTCTGGTAAGGCAAAAGTAAGTGAATAATATTCAAGAAATTTTTTCTTTTTTTAATAAATGAAATTTTTTCTTTTTTTAATAAATGAATATTGTTTAAATTGTGATCAGGTTATGTTTTAAACAATATTCATTTATTAAATATATATCAATCTCTCTCCACTTCCAGCTGTAAACTGTGTATAAGTACCTATCAAAATTCTCATATAATAAATGACTTATTTAATCTTATTGCACAACTTGTTTAGAGAACCTTTCCATCAGCTGTGTACTCTGTACTAAGTATCAAATCATGATTATCATTGCAATTTTAACTATTAGATAAAACATTTGAAAAAATCAGTCCCAAACCTGAGTTTTTCCTAACTGATATCCATTTTTTTCAGTAATATATTTATAATATGAGAGACCAATGCTAGCTTTATTAGCTACAAATTATGATCAGTACTATGCTGAGAATGACTTAACATGCTGAGTGTTTCAGAAAACCTGCAAAAACCACCCTGTCCTTCCCCATCACATTAAAATTCATGAGCAATCTAAACAGACTTTACAAAACAAGCCAGGCCCTGCATATAACAACTGAATTTACTGTTATAAGCATTGTGAGTCATTTGCTAGCTTCAAGAACTACTGTAGTTCTCACAAGAACTAAAGACATGGACAAACTTGTCTACAATGGTCATACTTATTTAACAAGTTGACAGTTTTCATGTCTGTATGTATATAAGTATAGTAGCCATGAAAAATATAGGATGACTTACTTACAAATTGGTACAGCTGCCTCAAGTCAGGTTGAAGTTGTATGTTCTGTGAAACGAAGATTGCATTGTGGCATGAAACAGTCACCATTTCTATGTCCACAATGTCAATATCTATAAATGGTCTATATCTGATATTGAGCATCTTTCTCCTATAAATATTGACAATTATAAAGAATATATAAGAGGTAGATTTTTTAATTAAATGCTATTTCTTATGACTATTAACATTATATTTAGTGTGTACATGGCTGAGTAGACACCCTTGATGTTTGTTTTTTAAGCAGTGGAATTCATGTCCAGTAGACATTAATTTCACTGTGTTCCCACAAGATATAAGGTTTATAATAATAAGACATCTATCTAAATAAATAAACAGCAAATTCTATCTTTCAGTCCATGTGTCTGAAACCCCTCTAACTTGGGCCAAACTTGTTCTACAAATAAATTGATAATTCAACATTTTGGGGCAAAAATGCTGCTTACCTTAAAATTTGTTAAATTCTTGTAATTCTTTTTGTATGTTTTGATAGGTGTATTTCACTTGTATTTTCTTCCAATCTGGCTGTTGAAGAACAACCACTTCTGTGGGTATCTACCATAGATCCTGTACTCATCCACTTGGTATGATAATTTCTGACTGTTTTGGTATATATTGAAGACTGAGCTGAGATCCATGAACACTGTACTGTCATCTTTGCACTTGTATCATGGACTGTCACACTTTGTAATGAGATGCGAGCTGAGCATGCTCAGGTGGTGTTGGACATTGTCTCATTCTGGACTACATTTGTCACTCTGAGATAAAAACAGTTAAAAGAAAAAATTAGCAATGAAATTCTACCATTTTAGGGATCACAATATATTTTGTTTTATGCAAATGTGGTGGTATTAAAATTTATAAGTAATTTTCAATCAATAAATTTCTTTCCACCCACCATGTATCTTCTTACAGATATACATTGTGTATTTTTGTTGTGTATTTTGTTAATTATTATATATCTTTTGTATTTTCATAATTATGATAATTATAATTATTACTTTTCATTGTTGTTTTTTTATATATTTATATACCCATACAGATGTATATTATATTTCCAATATAAAGTATTGTTATTTAGATAAATGTATTATTTAAATTTAATTCTAGATAAATAATTATATATATATATATATATATATATATATATATATATATAATATTGTGTGCACACACACACACACACACACATATATATATATATATAGAGAGAGAGAGATAGATAGATAGAGAGAAAGTGATTTCCAACACCTAAATATGTATCAAATTTAAAATTAGATATTTGTTGAAATTTATGAAAATTATGTTGGTGTTTAAGTTACAAAGTAGAGATATATTAAAACATCTACATTTACTCATTAATTCATTTTTTTTGTTTAATAATTTGATTTGATTCTTAAAATTTATTATATATAATTTTTCTTCTAGGTATAATTTACATGTTCTATTTTTAATGTTATCTAGAGGTACTTTTTTATTATTTCCCATATGATTTCTGTAGGTATTTTTTTATTTTTGAGTCCATATATATTTAGATAATGTTCTGTTGATTGTGTATCTATTTAATTTGAATGACATTTTATGATTTTTAAATCTTTTCTTAAATGTTGTTTCAGTAGCCCCTATATAAATTTTTATTCTGTATTGATATTATTTAATACAGTTGCTTTATATATTACATTATTAGTTAAACATTTATTATCAAGTGGACAGTTATTTTTATTTTGACAATTGTCGTTATCCTAATTTGTGTTATTGCAATTGTTATTATTTTTATTTAATACCTTTTATTATGTTTATTTATTATATTCTCCATATTATTCATACAACTGTAGCTGATTTTTGTTGTATTCTTATTAATGATTTTTGATAGTTTACTATTTTTAGGAAAGATTAATTAATTTAAAGAATAATTTTCCTATTTGTTTTTTTTATTGTATTGTTATGAGGTAGGTTAAACCAAATTACATTTCTTTTTCTTTTATTTTTGTATGTATTGTTTGTAGTTATATATTCTAATTTATTCATATACCCTTTTTATCTTAATACCGATTCATATATTAAATATTTTCATTAAATATTTTTGCACTGCTAGAATTCATAGCGATTCTTTTATTTAATAGATATTGGTATATGTTTGAATATATTAGGTTGGTGGGTTGAGTTTATGTATATAGGGTTATTATTTGTTTTCTTATATGATTTGTTTGTATTGTTATTTAAACTAAATGTAATATCTAAAAAGTTTACTATTTTTAAGTTATAAATCCTCATTTTTTTTAATATTTCTATTAATTTTTAATTTTTTCTATTTTTCTACCATTGCAATTTCATATAATTATTAAACTATCATCTCTATATATCTAAGCCTATATCTTTTTTATTAATTACATCTGATAAATTATGTATAATGTGTATTCCTATTATTTCACATACCTGTACTCCATCATATATACATGTCTCAAGATACAAGAACAATGCATAACTATTTACAGAAATAACAAGAAACTTAGACCTACTTAACAAGAATGATAAAATTAAATATATACTAAAAACAACCAAAATAATTAAAAGCAAATGCCAATCGAAAACCGAAAACACATATTAACCTCATCCATATTTACCCATCACACAATAAGGCAGGGGTCACAAAATGCAGCAAGATGTGGGCTTTGTGATATTATAACTCCTACACTTTTGAACATCCCACAACAACATTCACAATAAAGAAAAAATTAAACTGCAACTCCAGAAATTTATGCACTCAAGTGCACAAAATGCAACAAATCCTATATAGGTGTTACCCAAACACTAAACAACAGTTCCCTTCACAAAAGCAGCATTAAATTACCAGACAGCAGGAAACTCTTTCTGTTACAACACATCCACAAATGCAGTGGAAGGAAATGTGACAGATTTTACTGGGTTACATATTACCATCAGCAGGTCTAAGCCTGGCATGACATATATAAAATTAATTCCCCTGTCAACAAAAAGATTGTTGATTTGCACCCTTCATGAATAGAATGCTCCATGTCAATGAATGGAAAAAGTAATTGATGGAACCAATAACAAACAAATGACTTCAAATAGCTACTAAAAATGCAATCTTCATGTTATATAGGAATAAAGTGTTGCTACCAAAACTTTTGAACATAGATTGCCAGAAAGTAAACACAGGAGATCCCATTATTGAATTAAGTAGACCACGTAACCATAGAGAAAACGCATGTAAGAAGTCGCGTGATGTCTAATTGATCGTCATTTCTAGTTTATCCTCTATTACTATTTGGAACTGCATTTCTAGTCTATCCTCTATTAATATATGGACTGCTATTCTCTAGTCTGTTCACTATACTATTTTTCTATTCAGATCACTATACGAGTTACGGTCAAGCAAGTATTATTAGTGCGAGTGATATTTGAAGGCGTCTGACACCAGTATTGTTCAACAGCATACTATACTTGTATCTATGATTACAAAGTCTCTACTACAATGAGCATTTGTTGACATCACAAAACTTCAGAATAGTCATATCTTATTGAGACATGAAACTGTCATCATGCAATATTGTTTCTCTGTCCTTACACACACTGTTTCACTTTCACTCTCACTCACAAACATATGAACATATATATATATAAGAAATGCAAATGTCAGTGTGTCACACGTATTCAATTAAAGGGACACAAATCTAACTTTCAATAGCTCATGTTACAGAAATTTTGGATTCTCATGTTTTCATTACTGCAATTGGTTTCAGCAATTTTTTTATGTGATTTTTTGCAATAAATCTTTTTGTATGATAACAGTTTTTATAATTTGGAAATAAATTTGGGAATAATCAAAATTAATTATGAAATCCAGCAAAAGGCACTCATGAAATAAAAAGTAATTGTTTGTATGAAAAGTAACGACCTATGCATATCTTAAATGGTGGCAGAAAAATTATTGTTGAACTTAGATATTAATGCAATACTGAAATGCTGCAATCAGTTTTGAGTTCTTCTGTAGTTTATTATTGCCTATCACATGCAGCAGCAGTATTCCTCACAAAAAGAAATCTCCACCAACAGAGGACCACATTGCAATCAAAAGAGCCAAAGCTGCAGCAAGGAAAAGAAATGCAAATGAAATCCCAGATCTAATGGCAGCCAGGAGAACTTCCAATGCTGAGAATATGCAAAAAGCTGAAGGCCCAATCAAGAGCCCTCCTATATATTTCCAATTTTAAGAAACATATATATATTTCCATTTAAAAAACAGAACCCCTTGAAGAATGAATCTTATCAAAAAACTTTGAAGTCAAGGAAAACAACAAAAAATTGATATTTAAAGTTAAGTAATCTTTTTATATAATATTATTAATGTTCTATTTTTAATATTCTTTTAATATTGAGCACTATATATAAAAATATCTGCAGTTTCTTAAATCTTATATATACATATATGGGTGCATGGCCAAGTGGTTAGAATGTTTGCTTTCCAACCATGACACCCAGGTTTGAATCTCACCATGCCTGTTTTGTCAGGAAGGAGACTTCCTGATGTTGTTGGTCTGGAGGGGGATGACCCTAGTGTGTGGCACCGGTGGTAGTACAAAGTCACAAGTTATCATGACCGAGGGTTTGAGTGTGCTGGCCTTGTTCAGATTGTTCATCACACTAGATAACACGATATTTTGGAATTATATAATTTACCTTTATAACCTTATTTTACCTTGATATAATGTTCTATGAAGCTTTAAAATAAAATGTTATTTCACTTTTAGACTTTTTCTTAACATTGTTCTGATCTTTATGCTTGCTACTGTATAGTTCATGTTTGTGTGGGTGTACTCCTCTACATAATAACAGCAAATTACAGAAGTGGATACTTTTCTAAGGTAAAATTACATCTATTAGACAAGTACATACACTATATTGGATGTTTTCAGATACGTCTTAGGAAAACCACACTGCTCTCTGACGGAAATGTAAAATGATGTTAGATAGAAGTCTAACAAAGAAACTCTGACATAGCTGCCTTCCACTTCAGGTCTTCTGAAATGAACTACAGTCTCTCATCTGTGATTATGCCTGATAATCACCTCTTCTTCTCGTTTGGATAACATTTTCTGACCCAATTTAACCAGTTTTTCAATTTGTTGCTACTGACCAGCACTTGTCATTTAGTTTTTTTGTTTTTCCTCTTCTTTAATACACACAGATGATTTAAATAATAGTGAAAAGGGATATTAGTACAAAGTAAGGGGGAATGTATGATTGGTGCATTAAAGCTGAATTATATATGAAGATATTTATCCAGATTTGCCTAGTCTGGTTCATGGCCTCAATAGAGGAGCATCAAACAGTTGAAGCTCTACATTATATAATTTTAATTTTTATTTATATATATGTCCATTTGTGATGTCACAGGTGTATTAATATTTTCAAAGAAATTTCTCTATTCATAATGAACAGATACACTTTCAATGATGCTCCATGCTTTGAATATCTGTTTCATCTCAAGTTCCCTCCATATTTCAAGTAGGACTCGTATGTATGATCTATTGCTAAAGAGGCCAGAAAAATTGTTAACTTATTCTATTGCTTCAATCTGACTCCTCCTGCCTTGTTTTATCTTTAAATGACTCGGATTAAACCGAAATTGGAACATTGCTGCCATATTTTGATTGGGGCTGCTCACTCTTCACTTTTCCAACCTTGACAGACTTCAAAATTGTTTACATGGTCTTGTGACACTGAGCTGTTGGCCCGTGGTCAATTCCCAGTCGCGGCACGAAACTGTAATAATTCTCATGCTGGCATTTTGGGGTTGACTCTTAGTCACTGCCACCAGCCTGTGTCCCAGTTGATCGGTGGTCATCACTACCCAGCAGAATTCTTTGGTCAGGGTACCAAATGGGATGGTCAGTCGATGTTAATGGCTTCACACCAGCTGCAACCGGTTCGACACCAGCTCCATTGTTCCCAGCTCACTTCCAATGTCTCGTTACCGAAGTATCTGCTTCAATCTCAAGTCTAACCTACCCACGTTGTGATTTTGATCTTAGGTAGACGAGATCAATTAGGCATTGGGCCATAGTGTAAGATGAGTCTAGACTGAAGGTGATATCGCACAAGCGTAAAGAAAAAGAAGCAAATAAAAACCCAAAATAGCAAATTAACTTTACCCATCTGTTACATACAGGAATGTGTTTTCTTCCAGCCCATTTTCTATGCAGTGGGACACTTTTACACTTCTTAGGCAAGTTCTGATCCTCTAAGTCAATTGGTTTAGTTTTTAAGTGCTGGCTTACCTTCGTTCATCAGTATAACTTACTATTGGTAGGATAGGTGAAGTTGGAGGTTGTAGAATCTCTCGGTAAGCTTCTGCATGGCAACACTCTGGTTCCTGCAACTCAAACTGAACTCAACTCAACTTCTGCAATTGACTGTCGAACAGCCTGAAGACGTTCGTTTATATAGGTACTGACCAAAACCCAGTGCGGAGTTAGGCGCAGTCTGGGGTTTTCGGTAAATCTTGATTTCTGACAAGAAATCTCTTTGTTGTCAGGCCAGAAAAATCGATTACTTCCCATTTTTAGAAAATTAATCACTTTCCATTTTGGGGTGATCTCTTCATCTGTGAGGAGAGGTAGGAGGAGAGCTATCCTCCTAAACTCCCCCTCTCTCACACTGATACCTCATACCAATCACTTCACCAGGCGTTAATAACTTCCCTGTCCTTCTCATCAAATTACCTCCACCTATCAACATTGCTACCACTCGACCAATGGCATCCCCGCTGTGTGGGTGTGGCTAAGCTGGCCTCATTAAAATCATAACACAGAATTTTTGTATTCTTTTCCCATTGACCAAAATTTTTACGAATCACATATTGCTACTTAAAATCTCTCAGATCTTTTGGTCACTCTGCATCTTCTTAACCAGCACTCTTTACAAATTCCATCAATCAATCGTCAAAGTCTGCCATCTGGTCCCTTCATGAAGTTGGCTTTTACTGGAACCCTTGGCTTCTTGAGAAATTAAATTTCTTTATCTCTCAATTTGGCAATTCTTCCAACATATTTTTCTCATGCCAAAATTTTATAATCACCATATGGCCATCCAACGTGTTAGCACTGAAGACGACATCGTGGATAAGTAAATAACAATTCTCTCCACCCAATATCGGAATATTTTCTCATGCCGAGATTTTTCACAATGTACATATGGCTTTTCCACTTGAAGGCACTTAAAAAAATATCTTGGAAAGATAATTAATATTGATTCTCTTTATCCTGTATCGGCAAATCATTTCGGAATACTTTCTCATGCTAAAATTTCCACAATGGCCCTGTCTTGCCAGCACCTAAGAAAATGATATCTTAATATTTTTTCTGAATTTCATGTTTTCTCGGCAAGCACTTGTATTAGGTTGGTGCAAAAATAATATCATTTTTTGACGTTAAAAATACGTAAAAAAACGATATTATTTTTGCACCAACCTAATACAAACAACATTAATCAACTGTCAAAAAGCTAAAATATCTTTTCTGTGAGACTACTGTCTACACCAATTTATGGGTCTTTGAGAAGTAAAAAAAAAAATTGGGGGGTATCTTTTTTTCCATTCTCAGTATTTTCTTGTTTTAATTTCTATGGTTAATTAGTTAACCAAATTCCATAACTAAATAGTGTTACAGTCTTTTGCTAAAAGACTAATTTATGTTTTTACTCTGCAGCTACTTTACCACAGATACAATGTTGCAAGCCTATTACTATTTCTATGGTGAATGCTGAAATGAGCTCCATTTTTTAGTTGCACAAGTTCAGACCTTTCAATCTAGGACATGCTATGCTATGTCCTTGGAGTTGAATCTCCCACATTTCCTCTGGGTCCTCAATAAAATAAGAAAGTTCTACTCAGCTTTTCTCAATGACTACTACTTTGTGAGACAGTCTCTCATGAAGGTACTTCCCTAAATATTTCTGGGTGGTAGTGCAAGTTAGGGTCCCAGCCATGGGCAAATAGGGAACCCCTAAACAAAATCCAACAGCAAATTTTTATAATAAAATAAGTGACAATACATTTTTATAGCAAAATGACAATCAATACAAGTTTTAAGGGGTGTATTTCAAGAATAAGTCATTAACAGTGATTTTTTTCTAGTGAGTCTGTATGAGTGTATTTGTAATGTAATACATATGGTGCATATAGAATATGCAGTCATAAAAATATTTGTGTATATATGTACTATATATAATATATATATATATATATATATATATATATATATATATATATATATAGTAACACAATATTTTTACAAATATTATAAAATTCTAAAATTAAATGATGATACTATTGCATATATGCATTCTCAAGTTCTTACGGATAGTTAATAGCCTTTTCAGCTTCTTCTACATGAATTGGAGCTTACTTTTCAAATAAGAATTATATGTTATGGGGTAGGGGGAAGGCATGAGGATTTTAAAGATGCCAAAAATAGGTTGAGACCACTGCTTTACACCATCGTTTTTTGTACCATCTGTTAAAAATATTATTTTAATCACAGATTCAAGCATTGTTTGTATTTCATTTCAGCCATTGTTTTAATTCAATAATCACAAAACTATATTTTTGTTAGAAGTCAGTTTTTCTGGGCTCAGAATTAGGTGATTGTCAACTTTACCATATATACTTATAATGTTTCAGCTATCATACCCTCTTCATATGCGTTTTATATTCAGTTTTCTGTAAATTTCTAATCAGTCACTTTATTCAATCCTGAGGATATACTGTTCTTAATCTGCTGCCCATGATATCTCCAGTTAATTCTTTCTTATGATACTGCTTCCACTCATTCCACTTAACTAATGTGTTTGAGTTTTCATTACCTTACTCAAGGACTGAACTCACAACTCCCAGGTAAGCTGCATACACTTAATCATTACTTATATTCACTAGGCTATTATCTTATTGGATAATCAGGTGATAGGAATTTGGAGCCTTAAACCTGTTCTTTCTTAAGCAAAAGAATGAGAATGAGAGTAGTCTAACTTGCCTCCATGTGGATTTAATAAAGTGTTTGTTCCAGAATACTGAGAATATTAAATAATACAACAATTAGTACCTGAAGAAGGCTGGAGTAGAACCACTGAAATGTGACTATAACAATGAAAATGTGGAGAAGAATTTGAATGAATCGGTGCATATTACTGATAATTATACATCTCAGAAATTCAGACAGAAAATACTGATTTGTTGGGAATTCCTTATATGACATTTTAGGATCTGTTGCTAAATGTTAAATAGTTACTTGGCTTATGTCAGACTATAGACCCAACAATAAAACTGTGTTAAAAGAAAAGTTCTTCCACCCACACTTTTTTCTTCTTGACAGCTTAAGAAATATTTCTATTTGACAAGAAATGATTGGTTAAATTATCTTGTGATTTAAAATAAAAAGAAGAAAATGTATGTTTTGGAGGTGAAAAAAAATCCTTCCAGATAAGATTAAAATGATTCTCTCTTGAATCAATGATGTTAATTCTATGCTTGAAAAGTATATTTAACGGGCTACTGATTTTTTTGGTTCAATCAAAAAGCTCAATTTGCTTTTCAGTTATCTTTGATTGAAAACACTAAATTTATTTAGTTTTAAAACTTTTATAGTTGACCACATGTTTACAGAAAGATTTTACTCCTGAATGACTTTGTTTTGATGATTTTTACCAGTTCTTTTGAAAAACTTGCTTCTCAATCAGAAAGCGTAGTGGCTTGTGTGAATATTTTCATTGGATAAGAATTTTCTAGTGTTTCATGAAACTTTCTAGAAACCCTGCCACAGTACTTTAGTGAAGACATCCAACTTATTCTGATAAACTACATCCGACAACAAAGCCTCTGGTTGGGAGGTTTTGCGGTGCATGGGACCACCTCTTAATTATTGTTGTTTACACTGACCTGGGGTGGTGGCACCTGTTATGGTCCCAGCTATGGGCTAATAGTTAACCCCCAAACTGGGATCAAAACATGAAAATATAAAAATACATTAGAAAAGATTACCAGCAATACATTTTCATAGTAAAAAATAAAAGAATTACCAGCAATAGATTATTGGAAAAAATTTTTTTACCAAATCTCACAAAAAAATAAAATTTCAGCATTATCCATAGTGTCTTGATAATAGTAGCATTACCCATAAGTACTTGATATGCCATTAAGCAAACTAAACCA
>OZ010589.1:73991442-74051442 GCA_963932145.1 Acanthosepion lycidas
ACGCATATATATGCACATTCATATGCATGCATATACAGTTACATATACAAAGGCATATATCTGTGTATGAGCACATATACATGCAAAGATGCATACACATATACACAACCAAGTGCAAATCAAGGTAAGGGTTCCTGTATAGACCCTGGTGACTCCGAGAGAAAAAAAATGGATTATTAGGGGACCATGAATTAATATTACTTACCAATCAGGACTTAATGTTTTTATACAATAAATAGGGAGTTTAACAGTATTGGAAGGTGAAATGTGAACTATGTCTACAGTTGACAGCTCACTTCTTTGATTTAATAAAGAATTCTTATCTTCAAATCTAATTATTGCCAACTTTTCATTAAGGCATAAGAAACAGTTCATTTAAAGATTTACAAGTTCTGGCTTTTTAAAGGATATTCCATTTTACCTTCGGTGTTTTGTTTTCATCTACTAATTTCTAAAAATCTTTGGAAAGGAATGTTCTATTTTTATAAGTGCTATTTGTGAATGATAAGTTATGCTGATACCATCTAGTCTTAAAAGCATTCTTAGTGCACCTTATATAGAATTTTTCAGACTTGGCTTTACTCTTGTGGAAATTGTGCTTAAATAAACTAGAGAACTTGTTAAACATTTGTTTTGCAATGGACAATTATTAGGTTTTTTCACAATTACATTTGCTAGCATTATTGATAGTACTTCTTCAATTTATCATATTTCCATTTTGGTTTTTGTATTGGTTTAGGAGATTTTAGTTGTGTTTCTTTATGATATTTTCAAGGTTGTTGGTACAACTGTAGCTTATCTGCATTGTGTTTTATTGAAGATTTTATTAAGTGGGTCATTACTGGGGTAATGCTTATTAATTAGATTAAGAAACTTCTGCCCTACCTTTGTTTTTACCATTTGGTTGAATTGGGGGGTATAAACCAAATGATTTTCCTATTCCTTTTCTTCTTAATCCAGTTGCTGCTGTTGGGGTTACTATACTGAATTTTGATGCCGCTGTAACCACTATTTTTTAGAGCCGTATAATAAAAACCACTATGTTTATAGAAGACATCTTTGTTAGAAGAATTGTTACTAATTCTAAATTTTATTGAAGAGGGTATATGTTTAATTACCGACAGAGGGTGGTTAGAGTTCAGGTGTATATATACTGGGTTCACATTGGCTTTCATGTATGGTTGGAATATGTTGTTATCAAGATCCAATGTCATATCAAAGAAGTTCACTTGTTTAATATTGGTAGTGGTTTTAACTTTAAAATTTAAGTTTTTAAATTCTCTCTGGATCATTTTCCTAATGTTATCTACTTTTATTTTGGTGGAATTCTTGGCTATCATTAAGTCATCATCTCTATATAAGCCAATTCTATCTATATCAATACCATTACATGTGCTTAGATTATACAAGATAAACAAACCCATGGAAATGCCAAAGTAATCATTGGAATTGTTTTAACCCATTGTTCTTTGTTGTAGAATAGGACGGATCTTCTACACTTCATGATAATATCGATTTCACTATTAGAAATGTTGGAATATTCCTTAGCAATTTCTAAGGCTAAGGTAAAGAGGTCCTTGGTTATAGAGGGGTAATAATCCACTATATCAAATTGTACAAATGAACAGTTCTCCTTATCATGTAACCGTTTGAACCAGTTGATGACGTCATTGGTACTGATCCATTGCAAAAGTCTGAGGTGGTGTTTAATTTGTTTGTTGATATTAATAATATACAGTTTTTTACTTATTGTAGGAAGCAAAATAGTTTATTTTTATTATCCAGTTTTTGACCATAAAAATAAGGAGGATAAAATCAAGCATTCAGGGGATGGGATGTAATTGTGCATACAAAATACAAATATCACTACTTTATTCCAATCTTACCATTGACTCCATCTGCTAAAATCCAAGGAAATATTGTGGTAAAAAGCTGCAAAAAGGGAAATGTTAAAAATCAGTTTTTATAAAGAAAAAGCTTCATCTTAGAATCTGAAAAATCTATTCATAGAATTTAATGTCAACATGAAAATTAATATTTGTATTTTCCTTCTCACATGGTGTCTGGATATATATTTGCTAAGAAATCAATCAATTTTCCTCCTTTGTTCAAGAAAAATGGTGAAGGAGTTTCAGACACCAAGAATCAAAATAAAAATCCAAAACAGTTTGTTGTATTTTGGCATCAACAAAACTCAAATAGATGTCAACTGAGACTTTTTATTAACCATACACACATAAATTATACACATGAGCAATCCTTGACAAGGCATATGCACCTGGTATCAACATATATTATCTTTCAACAACAATGCATACTGTAATAGGACATCCCTTTCCAAATATCTTTGGTACTTAAAAGAAATTAACTATTGTAGCTTACCTACAGATGATAATGGGCATGTCCCCATTCACATAAATACAGTAGTAAATACTATATGTTGGTCTGCAGTTGGAGATTCATTATGGAATTCACATGACTCACTTCTAGCAGTTGACTACTACTTCTACGTGTCACTGGCGAATCTTATATGTGTTGTTCATGTCCTAAGTATTATCGTTCATTACCAACCTTTGTCTAATTATTATATTCAATAACCATCCCTAGGTTACAACAGAACCCCTATGGTAAAATGGAAAATATTTTTAAAAAACTTGTAAATCTTTACGTGATCTATGTTTCCTGTGTTTACAGGAAAAATTCGATATTATAAAGTTTGCTAACAAAAAAGCTCTGTTAGACCAAAGAAATGAATTAACAGTGTTATGTCAACATTGTCTATCTTTTACCTTAAAATATAGTTTAAAAAATTTTTCAAAAATAATTACCGATTACAATTTTATAGCCATTATATTTTGGCCTTGTTAGGGCCAGAAATAAAGACACCAGAGGAATTGAGTTAAACAAATATATTAACAGAAACAGTAATACAAACATACAAACGAAAGTATTACAACAAGAATGTTCAGTTCGACTGTCAGAGCTGACTGCTGGAAACTTCTCTCTCCAAGAGGCAGTACCTGCTCCTATTTATAGCTGGGAGAGTCTATGCATGCATGGGTAAATTACCATAATGCATTATTTTATTAGTATATAATGGTTCACCCTCTATGGGTAATTTATTTATTTGATTTATTCAACTTTAATATTACCATGTTTTGTCATCTATTCAGTATTATTAGCATCATATATAGATGTTCCACATTTTTAATTTTATCTATTGGCCCCGTTAAGAAGCTTTCTGTATATAAAAAAAATTTAAAAACATTTTGCTTCTGTTATGTTTATGTCTGATTAATCTCCCTTAATACTTCAACAATGGGAACATCGTACTTGGCTACATCTATAATACATTTGTTGCTGCCATGTTTGCTACAATCATTGAATAACATGTCTAAACACCAGTTTATCATGACATGAAAAGATAACTCACATACCTCCACCCTCTGACATTATTTTTTTATTTTAGTATCGATCTAGCTTTTAATTGGTTAATCAAGACATACCCACTAATATATTTTTAATTCTGACATTATGTGTCCACCTTTTACTTCTGAAAATAGGTAATGATTGGTTCTTAAATTTCCCTAATAAATCATTTTTATCACAAGTTACCAACCATTGCCTGAGGAAGTACAATAATAGTATTGAAACATGAAAGCTTTTGTGTAGCAATGTAAAATGTTTTTATGATAATCTCTTATAATAAAATATTATAATAATTTGTTCTTCTTTGTATTGAGCACTTTTTTAAAAAAGTAAATGCTACAAACTGTTGATTTTTACTTTATCTGTTCTTTCTCTTATTTGTGTGTGTGTGTGTGTGTGTGTCTGTGTGTATATATATATATATATATACACTTCTACTCCAAATGTTATTTTTTAGATACTCATGTGTGAATAGACACCCTGTTTTTTAAACAGTGTGAATTATGTCTACTGGCTTGCACATGGTGACAATTTATACAGACACAAATTACTAGGTCATTTACAACACAACTCAGGGACACAGACATATATGATGAAGACAGTCACATCCAAGTTTCTCCATTAGCAGCAGAACAGCTTCGCATATCCAGATACATATCTCTGTAACTTGTCCAGATCTGGGTCTTTGTCAACTGTCTCATGGAAAGACAGGAAAACCCCCTTTTGGCAAAACTCACTTTTCTATCATAGGAGATTCAGTGTCTTGCAATGACATTCCCTTGGTGTATTCTGTTCTAAAAGTTACATACTACCTGCCATGCTGTCATTTTTTGAGGCAATGGTCTCACTCATTATTGCTTTGCTTTTTATTTTCTCCCATTTCTCTGCCTGTTTCCCCTTAATTGTTAAGAGAACAATCTGTTACCTGTTAAGTGTTTCCTTCAACCTCAACACTTCCTTGCCTTATTTTTCTATACCACAAAATGCAAAGAATGCACAAGCTTGTACATGGAATGCTTCAAGGAGTATCATGCTGTTGTTTTACATCCCTTTTTATTTTTATAATCTTTTTTAACATAAATAAATTTTAGCTGTCAACCAAGCTATAAAAAGAAGTGACAAAAATATAAGGTGTGACTGTTTAAGTGAACAGGAGACAAGTGTTGCAGTCAGTGTTTGTGGTTTGTTTGACTTAAGTTTGTACTGCTACTCTGTTGGCTGAAGGAAACTGATTATGGAAATTTCTTACAAGCCAGAAGAAACTGGCTACAAGAGGCATCTATGGTGACCTTTAGGGGATAGATAAAATATTGGTGCCATGTCTCTTTAGGTTGGAAGCAGTTATGGGTCTGCAGAGTTTCCGTTTCTTAAATATTTGTAAACTGTGCATTGCCATGAGTGTTCTTTGGAAAGAGAGCCAAGTAGTTTTCATTGAGTTATGCACAGTTGGGTATTCAGAATTGTTCTTTTTTATACTAGTTGTCAAACAGGACTAAAAAACTGAGAAACAGAAAAAAAATTGTTAGGACAAGGGAAAGAGAGGTGGATTTCTATGCAATATCTACCCTCTTATAAGGCAGTGAATGTTGGACAATCTCCCCACAGATAAAGAAAAAACTAGAGGCAGCAGAAATGCTTTAGATCTTTTCTAGTTTGGTTTGGTTTATTTTGTTTTATGGCATATCAAATTCAATGGGTTATTTAATACTGACAAGATTTTTAGGATAGGATCATATGAATAGAATATGTATTCCTTGTAAGAAATCAGTTTGTAGATCAGGTTTCATTGATGTATTTTTGTAAAAAGGGTTTTTGTTGAGAGTCAAGTGTATTGCTGATGTTTTTACAATAAAAATCTATTTTTATACTTTCATAGTTTTTTTACCCCACTTCGGTGGTTAACTATTTGCCCATAGCTTGAACCCTAACAGGTGCTACCACCCTCGGTTAGGGTGGAGCTGGGAACAACAGCAATTAAGAGGTAGTTTCATGCTCCACAAAACCGGTTGTAGTTTATCATCATACCCAGGATGAGATCTTTTCTGTTCTGTCTCTTATATAAGAAATGTTTGCTGTTTCTCCATAGTTGTTAGTATCAAGATTTCTTCATCTGTTTCTCATTTTAGATGCAATCCTGGCAGAAGAACTTTATTTCTTAAGCAATCAATGAAGTTCAAGCTTATTATTGTTGCTTGTGAGATTCTGTTCACTGGCCAAATCATGATGATTCATTTATAAATGTGCATTGGTTTATTGATAAATTGCTGATTGTCTATAGTTTTAAACACCTTGTGTAACATGTAATATTAAATAAACCACCAGAGATTCACCCAGTTATCTTGAATAATCTATTTGATATTTTCTCATGCAATAAATGAAATGCAACAATCGATATAAATGTACTTTAAATACACAGGATAGGGAAAAATTCACTCAGGACAGCTGTGGGTGGGGAGCCATGGTTAAATGCAAAATAAGTGACATAACACTCCAACAAAGAGAATTGAAAAAGTTTGCAATAAGCAATGACAAGAAAAAATATAAAACAAGCAAACAATATATGCAAGGCAAATTAGTAGTAATAAGACAAAGAAATGGTAATATGGCAAAAGTTTACAAACTCACAATTGGTGTCAACACACAAAAGCAAGTTCAGACAAGTGAATATAGTGTTCTGACTTCAAGACAAGGCAGATCAGGACTGAGCCTTATGAAACTGCAAACCAGCCTATTTTATTGGCTAGGAAAGAAATCTCAACATCCATGTATGTGCTTCTGCCTATAATTTTACAGTCATTTCTTTACAGTTTGAAACGAATCCTTATTCCATACTCTCCTTTGATTAAATATTAAGGAATTTCACTCAAGCCCCTATTAAGTATTTTAGGACAAAGTATTTCTTTCATGAAAGTCATAAAAAAAAATTTTAAATACCAGATACATCTAATTTTATTCTAATTCTACCATAAGCTCTATTCATTAAAACCATAATTACAAGTTTGGGTTCATTAAGCTGATTGTCTGTTGGAGATCTCATTTCTTTGAACCTGTTTTCTTTGTCAGTGTTATAAAGATAAATATACTAAGGCTTTCCGGTATTTCATCACTGTCATATTTTGTATAGCATTTCAGTAACCTTACTGATGTAAAATTCATCTAAGGCTGTCAGCACCTTTATCTCACCTGACCTTTTTTTTTTTTTTGTTTTAATCATTTCACTTCAAGCAAGGTTATAAAGCCACTAAGATGCAAGGTGTTACTGAGTGTGTGAAAAAATATGATAAATAAAAGACTATTAAGGAAAGAGGCCAATAAAAGAACAAGAATGAAGAAGACAGAAGATAACAATTCATATTGCATTTTAATTTTTGAAGATCAATGTTGACTGGGAAGCAAGAAACCAGAACAGAATTCCACAAGCAAGAAGTGTGATAGAAGAAACTGTTAACATAGAACTTACAGTTATATCTAGTCATTTAAACAGTAAAATGATGGTATCTTACTGCCAATCTAATACTTTATTTTCTTTTTTTAATCAGTGTCACCCCAAGCAATACAGTACAGCCACTAGTATGCAAGGGATTATAGGGTGTAAAGGAATTAGGAACAGAATCATTAGTAATAAGGAGAAAGAGAAAAGAGCGATCAGGAGGACAGTAGATAGCAATTAACATTGCATTTAAATTTTTACAGATTAAAGTTGGTCGGAAAGTATGGAGCCTGGAAGGAGTTCCACAAGCGAGAAGTGTGAGATAAGAAACTGTTAGCAAAGAAATTATGGCAGCATCTAGCTTGCTCAACTGTAAATTGATAAGATCTCGCTGCTAGTCTAGCATTGTGTTTAAATTCATACCATCTAGATACCATAGGAAAGAGCTCATCTGAACAATTACCATAAATGTATTTATAAAAAAAAAAGGCAAAGAGAGGCAACCATATGGTGGTGGGCAAGTGACCATAGCCAAGGTGCTATATCAGGACCAATAATATTGCTGATTCTTCTTTGGATCTTATCAAGAAGCTCCAGGTAAATAGAAGGGGGACCAAACCATATATGGTAACAATATTCTAAGCATGGACAAATGGTAGACATAGATATGCAAGATAGTTTCCAGAAAGAAAAACTGTCTTGAGCAACACAGTGAACCAACTGTTTTAGCAGCTGACCTAGGATGGATTCAATGTAATCTTTCCACCTCATGTCAGCTGAGAACATTAGTCTGAGAAGGCACAATGATTCACTTACTTGGAGGATAACATCAGCTATGCTGATGGAAGGCAGAGAGGGGTCTCTCAGATGATTAATGGAGAGCAGTTTAGTTTTGGAGGTGTTAAAATTGACAAGCAATCTTTTGCCTCAGTTAACAATTGTCTTGAGGTTGTTTTTTTTTCATTGGCTGCAATTTCACCCTTGTCTAACTGATCAGCATTGCTATTGAGGCAGGCATAAATGGTAGTGTCTTCAGCATAGATGTCAAGTTGAGAGCTGATGTCATCGGGAAGGTTGTTAATTAAAATTAGTAACAGCATAGGACCAAGAATGGAGCCCTGGGGGCACCCATGTTAGTACGAAAGGGTGTCAACAAGTGGCCATTCATGACAACTTTCATTTCACGATTTGATAGGAATGACTGGATCAGCTTTTCAGCTTGTAGAGAAGACCTGAATGCCGGACACTGTCAAAGGCTTTTGAGATGTCCAGTGCTACAGTCCGTGTTTCACTGTTTTTATCTAGAGTATAATACATTCTTTCTGCAATTATTGTTAATACATCAGCAGTTGATTTGGAGAAATGTAAGCCATATTGCTTGTCTAAGAAAAGGCCCTGTGATAAGAGATGATGAACCAATTCAGTGTTTATTTGGGCCTCTAGAAAATCATAACATCTAGATACTATAAAGGAAAGGTTATCAGAACAATTACCATGAATGTCTTTATAGAAAAAGTATTGTGGCAATGAGAAAGTGACTGAAGCCAAGATGCCAGGTCAAGACCAATGACATTGCAGATTCTTTGGATTTTATCATAATTTTGTTTGGTTTATTTTGTTTTACAGCATATCAATCTCAATGGGTTATTTAATGCCGACAAAATTTTTAGGACATATCCGTATGAATAGAATATGTAATTTTTGTAAGAAATCAGTTTGCAGATCAGGTTTCATTGATGTATTTTTGTGAAGAGACTTGATACAAAGTCTGGTTTCATTGGTTTGGTTTGCTTTAGTTTATTTTGAATTAAAGAATTCTACAATTTTTCTTTTGTAGGACTTCTCAACTTATTATTCTGCAAGTGTAGGAATAATTTCATGCTTGTGAATATATATATATAATTACTATAAATATTATTTTAGTGGGTACATGTGTTTGATTTACTATCTCTGTTTTTTATCTTATTTAACAGTGAAATTAATAACAACTGGCCTAAATGGAGAAGTTCTACAGAAGAAAAATTGTAGCACTCAATTTAATCTGGTTGCTATTAATTTCACTGTTTAATAAAAATAAAAAAAAAATGCGATAGTAACTCAAACATATGCACCCACTAAAAATAACATTTATAGTAATAAGAAATAATGTTAGATAAAAAATCCTTTTAAGTGTGTGTATATATATATATATATATATATATATATATATATATATATATAGTATATATGTATGATGATAGTCATTCTTTTATTTGATTGCACTTACCAACCTTGTGAAAAGTAGCAGAGATAATCCATTACTTGTCAGATTCTGTTGGGGGGGGAAAAAAAAGAATTTTGCAGCAAAAAAAAAAATATTTGGAAAAAGCAAGCCAAATGAATCACTGTATCAAAATGCTTTTCATCATGTGAATGCTTTGTAACTTGCAGATATCTAAAATACAGAGTGAATGTCGGAATCATTTATTCTTTATTCTTTTTAATTTGTATCTTGTCTTTTTATTATTACGATATGATTTACAAAGTCCAGATTGCATTGTAATACTATAATCTGGAGTTAAAAAAAGAATTGGAAATCTGCTAAAAGCAATGAACGTTAGACCTTTTTATTCATGACCTCTTTTTCGGAGGAGTTAGCCGATGCAAAGGAGATTATTAGAGGATTTAAGATTTGAAGGATTGTATGCATCCCCAGTCAGTCTGTATTTAGTGATCAGAGGAGATGGTTTATAACAAGGATTCCAATCCACAGAAAAAGAGCAACTGCTTATTCTGGAAATTGCTAACAAAATTCTCAGATGGTTACCCATTCACTTGTTATTTTCATAATCAAGCAGGAACTGGATTTACAAGTTTTCCACCACAGGCAACAGTTCTTAATGCACTGAAGATCAAAAGGTTGTTTCTTGCAGCTTTTTTTTTTTTTTACTTACTTACCATATATACTCTAGTATCGTGTGAGTTTATATGAATTTTTTTTTTCTGCAAAAAATAGAGGTCACACTATAAACAGGTAATTTTTCTGAGAGTTTAAAAAAATCATTCATTTTAAGTGAACAGTTACAGTATAAACCATTGATTTCACTAGTGTGTTGTGCAATATTGTCATGGCACACACACACACACACACACACATATATATATATATATATATATATATATATATATATATATATATATATATATATACCGAATGGGTATATATATGTAGGTATACAAGCAATTTAAAATTAAACTGCAATTCATTTAAATATTATATTCTATGCTAATAGGAATATATACTTGAGAAACACGCTGGATAAATAAGTGAAGGTTTATTGTAAAAAACCAGTACAATAAGAAATAAGGTACAGTTATGCACACAGTCAATGTAAGTCAATCCAGTAGTGAGTGCTACTATTGGAAGGTCAGTAGTTTTCACGTTAGTCTGAGTTGAACTCAACAGATCCCAGCTAGACTCCTGTAGCCCGTTGCCTTATGGATACTTATAGATAGTTACTACCCTAGTGTAGTCACTCATGGGGGTGGCAGGTTATTTTATTACATTATATTTTAACTCCAATAATATTCCACCCCAACAATAATATATCTTGCATGAACCAGAAAATTTAAAAAAGGAATGGTGTCAACCCAAAATATAAATAAAAATAAATATAAAATTTCCAGCACTTGAAAATTACTTTGACATGAAACTCAGTATTTCATATGTGTGTGTGTGGAACTAGTAATGGTACAGTGTTAGTATTTGAATAAATGAATAAGTAAATAAGAAAAGCAAAAATAAGAAACAAGAAAGACTACACTCAACTGAAGAAATGAGGATCTGCTTATTGCACATTTGACCAAACATTGATGAAATTGCAAAAAATAAACAAAAAAAAACATCAGACACGGTTTCACATTAAATAAGCTGCACATATAGTTGAATAGAAACATTAAAATAAAGTAACTTTATATTTGTGTCTGTATTTTTAAAAAAATCTATGGTTTTATTTCATAACATTTAAATATATTACCCTTTAAACATTTTGTTAAGTGTGCTGCAATATTTTCATTTGCTACTAGGTGTGCCATTGTTTAAAAAGGGTTGAGAAACACTGCTATAAACAGTTAAAGTTTTTCTGGAGTGGTTAAAATCCATGCAAAAAAATTCAGAGGTTACAGTATACATGAAGTTGGCTTATACATGAGTATATATAGTATTTTGGTACAAGGTCACAAGTATGGACATTCTAACCATTTCCTTATAAGGAAATATTCAGCATTCATTGACCAAGCAGCCAGTGTTACTTTTAGTTGAAATTTATAAAATCTTTCTCTTAAAACAATTTTTAAGGAAAGCCATTTTCTCAAGTTCAGTAAATGTTATTACTCTTTCGAGTACTGATGGCCTTGTCTTACCTAACCTTTTGTTTCATTATGTCAGTATTTTCTCTTCATGCAGCATATGCTATCCATTTTAGCTGTTGCTGCTGAAAGTCTTCAACTGATGTGATTTCTGTTATTTAGTATGGAGCACCCAGTGTAAATCAACTTCAATAAACATTAACAAGGGTCAACAAGGCTAACATGATAATGATTACTCCATGCTGAGGTACCCCTTAAAATCAAGAAATTGAGGACAATTGTATTAGTTTTAAAGCTGGTTGATAAAATAAATCTTTCAAAATGTCACCATAGAACAATGGTTAACAAAGTAGTCTTACAGATCATTATGACTCTGACAAGCTCAATTTTCATGGTGTGCCCCACATTTAAGGCTTTGTTGCCAGGCAAAAGCTTAATATCAATAAATTTCACAAAAGTGCCTAAGAGGAATTTAAAAACTTTTCGGCACCCCATCATAGATGTATGTGTTTTATGATTAACATCGTTATTTGGCTTATGACCATATCATGTTGAAACCCTCTACCTTCAGTGGTGCTAGGGCTTTGCATTGGGTTAACAATAGGGAAAAAACTCTGAAAGAGCAGCAATAATGTTAAACTTTTGTGCATGCAGCATTATATTGTCTTCCATTTATGGCCTGCTCAAGATGTGTTCTCAAATACCTGGAGAGGCTTACAGCCACATCACAGGGAAACACCAGTTCAAACAAGATCTCCAAAGTTAAGCAATGTTGTGCCTAGCCTGTACCTAGATGGGTGACTGCTTGGGAATACCAGACGCAGGGGGTATAATGGATAACAGTTCAGAATTGGAAATCAGAGCCAAATTCCAATTCCAGTTCAGTTCTTTATATTCCCTTATGCGCAAATATGCTTGGGAAAGGTAAGAATCCACCTCTTCTCCCTCCAGCTATGGGTTAATTAGTTGGAATTTTATCAGTAATTACTCTCAAAAAATTCTTACAATCTAAAAATATTTTCAGGCTTTAAATATCCTGAAAAGGTTGATAAGATGTAAAAAATAAATCAATTGGTCACACACACAATATACAGGTTAATTGGACATATATATTTGTACAAACTGAAGTACCAAAAAAATTTAAGACAGCAGTAAACTGGATCATTTTTACCCTTCTCCACTTTTAGAAATCGGTTCATAGAAATGACACACATGTGAGATAAAATAGAATAAGATAGTGTAGCTGTAACATCTATAGGATATAGACAGGATTTTAGTGGCTCAGTTATACTAGAAATATATGAATTCCAGACGGGAAACTGTTATCACCCACAGATGATGCAAGAACCAGAATGCCAGTAAGATGGTAATAAGTCAATGATGCTGAGCATTGTATCAAATCACATCCTACTTCAGTGTTCTGCTCAAGCTATGACTGTCATATGGCATCAATGTCTAATATGCCAGTTGCTTGACAGCAGACAGGAGGGCCTTCCAGAGAGTTATAGAAGTTGCTAAGAAAAAAAATTGTCTGCTTGCTACTCTCCTTGAAGGATATTTCTAATTCTCACTGTTGCAGCAGAGCAGAAAACATAATGAAAGACAGCACACATCCAAGATACTACTTGTCTGATCTGTTGCCCTCAGGACAATGTTTTGCATTCAAAACACTTTCTCCACCTCAATTTATAGGCAAAACCACACAAATGCATGCTGGGATTCCTTCCTAGCCAATAAGATAGGCCCCTACTCTGTCTCATCTGACTCAGTCCCAGTCTGTCTTGTCTTGAAGTCAGAATGCTAGTGTCGTTTATCAGAAGGCGCTCTTGTTACCGTTACTTTGTTTTGCATATATTGTTTCCTTGCTTTATATTATTTTTTTCCCTGTTCTTTTCTTTTCTTGTTATTGTTTATTGAAAGCTTTTTTCAATTCTGTTTGTTGGGCTGTTCTGCCATTTACATTTAACCATAGTCACTTACTCTACACATTAGTTCCAGGACAAAATGTTTAAAGAACAGTTTTTATCCTCAGACCCTGCATAAAATGATATGTGGACAATTGTAAACATATTTTAAATGTCATTACTTTTCTTCATTCAGTGTTGTGCGTGTGCATGTTTGTGTCTTCTGTATTGTATATGGTGGAATATATATATATATATATAAATGAATTTGTAAATATAGATAGGTATATGAGTGAGCAATTGTATACAAATACATATAAATACTCTATAGTGTAAGAAAAAAACAGTGCTCAATGTTAAGTAATAGAACTATTTAATAAATATATATATTAAATATATGTTCCCCAGTGGTGATGATTTTTTCTAGCAAAATAACATACCCCCCCCCCCTCATGGTTACCTGAAACTAGCTCCAGGAACATTTTATTGAAATACTTCATTTGCCCTCATATTTAGTAGATTTAAATTTCATTAACGATATATGAAACATGATCTTTACAAAGATATTTCAACTGCCTTTGTCAAAATCTATGATACCATCCTGCCTGAAGTCAGCCACCAACCACACCTTACTAAAAAACCATACAATCACCAACGCCTGATCATTATCTAGGCAGGTGACTACTTGGGAATACCAGGTGCTGTAAGTTTTGATGTGCAGGTTGTGTAATAAATAATGGTGCAGAATTGTTAACCACAGAGCTGAGTTCCAATTCCAGTTGGGTTCATTATATCCACTTATGTGCAAATACCCTTGGGAAAGATATGAATCCACCTCTTCTTCGTATTGGTCTGATGATTGTGTATAAGCATGAAACAGACTGTTGACACTGTGTGTTGATACAAAGTTTACTTTTCTTATTACATGCACTCTCTCCCTGATATCAACTTTAACACACACACACACACACACACATATATAGCATAACTTAAAACTATATTTTATCTATATATATATATATATATATATATATATATATATATATATATATATATATATATATATAATTCATAACTCTATATTTGTTTACAACTCAAAACTGTAAGCAAAATTCATGAAACAATTCTTTTTTAAAAATCATAGAATGATGAAAATTTCAAATTTTTTATTCACTCAAAAGATTCATATTTTCTGTAAGAAATGCAACTTGTTCAATTATATGCATCATGTGATCAGTTTTTAAATTTATTTACTCTGAAAAAATGTTAGTTGAAAAGAACAAAGATATAAGCTGCTACCAAATTTACACTTTGTAAGATATTATCTAAGAGGATTAATTAATCAAAGTTCATTTTATAGATACTTGCTTAAGTGCCAGATTTTATAGTTCCTGCTTAATGTCAAGTCACTTCCTATTTTTAGAATTGATATTATAATTATTTGCAAATGCTAATTATCACTAGACTATTATTATTATTATTAAAGCATCATCATTTATATATTGATTGATGGAGAATAGTACAAACAGATTAAGATTTCTTTCATGCCTGTTCCTCTTGTTTTCTTTTAAAGAAAACACAGACGAATTAGTCTACAATTAGTACTTAACATGGAAATTTCAATAATGATAATTTTTCATAACTTACAAATGGAAAACAACAATTAAATAATTAAGTACGAATTAGCAAATGAAATTTACATATTTCAAACACTATATATTTCTTTAGAAATCTCTGAATTGAGCAGAGAATTGGCCAAAAAATAAAAATTGAACTCCTTTGGAGCAAAATGTGTTCTAAAAAGAAATCTGAAAGTAATTTGAATCATGTTTTCATTTTTTTTTTAATATTATTTTTCACATGAAGGAAAATAAATGAGATCAGTTAAGATCAATGACGGTTTCTAGTGAAAATGAAAGGAAAAACATTTTTCAAAAACAAATTTGCTTTATAAATATGTAAATAAATCAAATACAGGCAGTAAGGAAATTTTCCCTAAAACATTTGAATAAAAAAAAACTGGCCAATAAATGAAACAAGAAAAAAAATGGAAGAAAGAAAGAAAGAAATAGTCAGAAGCAATAATTTCTTTGACCTCAGGACAACAATGTAATAATCAGATGTGGAAATTATGAGAAAGGTCACTTACATACACATTATATTTAGAATTTACACATTATCAAATGTACAGCTCTTTACATATGAAAGATTATACATGTTTATATAAACTGAAGTGCCAAAAAATTAAAGACAACTACCTAATAATATGCAGCTACTCCCTTTGAACAACAGATACTATACAACATGGAGTATACTGGATACAAGCATTGACTATATGTATCCAGGCAAACTCCAGGGCTGTCCGTAACTGAGTAGTGTTTATTGAGTGTGGCCATAGGGAATTTAGTCTGCAGTATTTATTCTTCTTATCACTATGAAATGCACAATCATACTTGACAGCAGTACCCAGGTGTACCAAAACAAGAAAACACACACATATATATATATATATATATATATATATATATACATACAAACACACATAATAAAACTGTTTTTACAGACAAGGTTTATCTTGTCCAGGAAATGCTTATATTTTTTAAAAAGTGTTCAATACACAGTTCAGAAAATTGAAAGTTTAAAGCTAGTTAAGATCTAAAATACTACAAACACTAACCTTTTCCACTATCACGGTTTCTACCAGTGAAGGTTTCCTCAAATATTGAAAAGGTCAATTGCTTTTCTATCACTTTATACCATATACCAATACGATAAGTGTATAACACTTATGGTATTGGTGAGATAATTATTATTGTTATGGGTGTTTTTAGTTCTGATTATATCCATAATATTAGTTTTGAATGTGGTTTTGACTATTTGAATGTTGTTTAGATAAGTTGTTCTGGATAGTGGATGCTATGGAGTTGGTAGGTAGTGTTATGTATCTGTTTTTGTTTAATTTATTATTGCAGATAATGTTGTTATTTTAGTTGGTCATGTACATTTTGGATGAAGTGATAAGGATATTGGACATTTTTTAATGTGTTTTCTATGTGTGTTTCTTCTTTGGGTAGGTATTGAGGGCTACAAATTCTTGATGCTCTTAAGTAGAAACCTATAATTATACCAGATTTAATTTTATAGGATTGGTTTGTGTAGAAGTTGACCTGGTTGTTTTCATTGATAGCTTTTCTGTAAATGTCAAAGTTGAGTTTTTTTGCTGTTTCTGTGTAACATGATATCTAGGATGGGAAGAGTGTAGTTGGCTTCAGGTTCAAAGGTGAAGTCTTTGTAGGTTCAATGCTGCTAAGTTGGTTGATAAGATTGTGTTTATGGGGGGGGGTATATATATATATATATATATATATATATATATATATATATATATATATATATATATATAGGTTGTGCAGTGGGGGGTACACACACACATACATACATATATATGCACACACACACACATGCATTACCTGCCCCAGCACATAATACAGAAGAAGCAAATACAGAACATTGAATGAATGACATCTATATAATAAATGCAAATGTCAGCATGTCACAGTGTCACACTTTTTTCAATTAAAGGGACAGAACTCTCTAAATTTCAATAACTTTCAAGTGCTTTGGTCTAGGATCTAAAATGTTGCTGTGAGATTAACAGATCAAACAAGTGGTACCTGGGATGTGGTACTATCTTTCATTATGTTTTCTGCTCTGCTGTGATTGCAAGAATTAGAAACATCATCCAGGGAGATCAGCTAGCAGCCAATTATTTTCTGGGCAACATCTATAATTCTCTGGAAGACCCTCCTGTCTGCTACTTAGCAGCTGGCATACTAAACATTGATGCCATATTCCAGCACACTGAAAAGAGAGCAGCAGTAAAAGGTCATCAGCAGATCCCTTCGTAAATTATTTTTTCTGAAAATTCTCAATAAATAGTCATTGCAAACTATCTTCATTCCCTTAGCATTTCATTGATAAGAAGGAAGTTCTATTTGAGTAGCTTCTTCTCAAAAGACCCTGCTTTGTGAAAATGAGTATATCCTTCCCCAGCCGATACAATCTTAATCTCTTCAAGTCTAAGGTCAACCATTATCTATCCTATCCTACATATCCTCATAATCTACAATTCTTATGCCCATAACAGCCACATTCAGTAACCCTCTAGCTTGAGTGGCTCTTGAGCCTTGTATTGAATGAACAATAGCATAATAAACAGCAAAATTAAGGATCACATAATTATCATTATTACAAAATGATTTGTTTGAATTTTGCAAAGAAGAAACATTAGGCTCAAGGCTTCAGATTTCCACCATTGAATTGAACTGTGGGATACATAGCCTTGTGAATAAAAGCATTGGTTCAGTGAATCAAATCACCTAGTAGTTGTGAATTTAATCTTTGTGTCAGGTCATGAAAAAAAACATCATTATAATCTGGTTCAGTGGAAATTAACTTGAAAATTAACAAATTAACTTTAAAATTAAAATATTTAATGAAATAAATGACTAATCTTCATCTCAGAATTTCAGGTAAAATAGGTATATATTATGTCCAGATGATGATGCGAACAAACATTTAGATATTAACAAATTAAGAGTTGCAAAATCATTTCTCAAAGAGAAAAACCTACTTTTTAGAATCCTTTTGAAGATTATTTAATCAATAATTTAATTACTTATACATGTTCAGTGTTTCTACCTAAATAGAGAAGTTAAAGGAGAACTAAATTCTTATATTGGATGCTATTCATCTCTCTTTTCCTCTCTCTTTTGAATATTGTCAATAATCAGCTAAAGTGAAAGGTTGGTTGAAAGATTGGCCAGCCAACCCAACTGACAAAATATGTGTTGGGAGCTGGTGGATATATTATAGCTCAGTCTTTGTTTCTCCTACTCTTCAAAAAAAACAAAAACAAAAAAAACAGTCTGTGGTGATAAATTATCATTGCCACTTCATTGATTGCAAACAGACAACAAGCCCTGATCTGCGTCAGATATCCAGCATAGGCTGAAGCAAACTTTAAAAAGAAAAAAGAAAATTCCCAAATCTGTTAATCTGAATAATCTTTCCTTCTTTATCTTTTTTTTTTTAATTGCTTTCACCACATGCAATGCAGTAAAGCCACTAAGAGACAAGAAGTTACTGTGTACGGAAAAATTAGGAACAGAAATATTAATAATGAGTGGGAAGAGAAAGAATAATCAGGTGGACAGTAGATAGCAATTGAGATAGAATTTAAATTTTTGCCCATTAATGTCTGCTGGAAAGCATGGAGCCAAAAGGTAGTTCCACAAGCGAGAAGTATGAGAAAAGAAACTGTTAGCATAGAACTTACAGCAAGCATCTAGCCAGCTCAATTGTAAATTGATGAGATCTTGATGTCAGTCTAGTACTATGCTTAAATTTAAAAAGTCTCATTACTATAGCAAAGAGCTTGTCAAAACAATTACCATGAAAGGATTTATAGAAAAGGCACAGAGAAGCAACCTTATGGTGGTGGGAAAGTGAGTGAAGCCAAACTGCCAGATCAGGTTCAATAATATTGCAGATTCTTCTTTAGATTTTATCGAGGAGCTCAAAGTAAATATCAGGAGCACCAGACCATATATGGCAGTAATATTCTAAGCATGGACAAATGGTAGACTTACAGATATATAGTATAGATTCTGGAAAGAAAAATTGTCTTGCATGACAGTGAACCGACTTTCTTTGCAGCTGACCTAGCAATAGATTCAATCCAATTGTCTATATTTTGTTATTTTATCAGAGTTGGGTAAAAAAAACTTGTTGGATCCTTATAATATTCTCTGTTCATCTAGTTTCAATATCATTCTCCTCTATCAGTTAGTAACTCTTGTTATTTGATTACCACTTTAAGCAACTGCAACTTGATCTCCTTATGAAATATGCAATAAAGCTTTTGAGCATGTTTCAGGTTTGAGCCAGATGTTTGCTACTAAGGAGTAACTGATTGGCTGTGCTTGATTTGGGATTTTTTCCCATTTAAGAAAGCCTTTTTTTCTAACTCAATTTTCTTATTCTCTATCACTGCTCCCTCCTTTTTTCTCTCTGTCTGTAGTTTCTCTCTCCTTTTTTTTTCTTTGTCTGGAGCTCTCCTTCCTTTTTTTCTCTCTGCTGCTGCTCCCTACTTTTTTCTCTCTCTACTGCTGTTCTTTCTTTTCTCCTATCTGTTACTGCTTTCTCCTTTTCCATTCTCTCATTACCCTTTCCTTTCCTTCTCATTCTGTACTTACTCTCTCTCTTCCTTCTCTCCTTTACCTTCTCTCCACTCTTCTTTTCTCACTCTACTCCTTTACCCTGTCA
Organism: Acanthosepion lycidas; assembly: GCA_963932145.1. Classification (NCBI taxonomy): domain Eukaryota; kingdom Metazoa; phylum Mollusca; class Cephalopoda; order Sepiida; family Sepiidae; genus Acanthosepion; species Acanthosepion lycidas. The sequence continues at coordinate 74,010,880 of OZ010589.1, forward strand.
CTCTCTCTCATGGCCCCTCCTTTACATTTATCGCTCCAGCCTTCCTTTACTCTATATCCAACTCTCTACTCCTCCTTTACCTCATTTCTTTCTCTATGCTCTCCTTTACCCTATCTCTCTAGCTTCTCTTCTATTTCTCTCACTCCTCCTCTTCATCCTCCCTCTCTCTAAATTCTTTTCACATTACCTTTGTTTCTTTTTTTTGGGAAATCATATTCAACTCCGTTTAGTACAGCCTCTAGCCTTATCACTTCATCAAATTGTGGATGAAGACTTAATTGTTAAGCCTGTCCCCTCCCTCTTGGTTTTAATTATTTTCTTTCTACAACAATTTAAATTTTGGGTTAGGGATATATTTAACAATTTTTTAATTTGGTGCTGAATACTAAAATTAAAAAAAAATATTTTAGTTGTTTTTCATTTTTATAGGTATCTTATTAAAAAAAAAATGTTCTTATGAATCTAATTTTCATTTATTAATCAGTTTACTTTTAAATAAATTTTTAATTTATTTAATTCATACAATTCTGAGATTTTCTTTTTTTTAAGTAAAATTTTTGTTCCAAAAGAACAAAAATCTTCCATATTTGAACAACTGTGAGAGTTAATTTAGGATTTTCTTTTGCATTCATTTATCCTTTGCACAAAAGCTTCATTAAAAAAAGTCACTTCAAAAAATTGTTCATAGCATTTAATCTCTGCCTTAAATGTGGATGCTTTCATCAATCCTTTTAGCCTGATATAAAACTATATGATGCCTTAAACATATCATAGCTTATGAGTAACAATTATAGCCAGTAAGATATTCCATGACCCCCCCCGCCTTACTTTACTGGATGGTTATTGTCTGGAGGTATAATCAAGAACAGGTAAATTTCATTAGAAAGAGCTAGAGTGCTGAATTGTTATGTCATGTCAAACCTTTTATATGGCAGTGAATGCTTAAAAATCTCACAGAAGACAAACTGAAAGCAACAGAAATGTGGTTCTACAGAAGGATGCTGAGAATATCATGAATGAAGTGCATAATCAATAAGGAAGTTTAGAGGAAAATGAGAGCAAAAGAGAACTTAAACCTAGAATCAGAGAACAGGATTGAAATTATTTGGAAACATAATGAGAATAGACGGCTTGGAGAATTGGACACTCACAGTTTATATCAAAAGCAAAAGGGGCAGGGGAAAGTAGTGGGCCACCTATCTGATGAGCTTGGATGAATGAACAGCAGAACAGGTTGGTGGGGTGCTTGTCAAAGAGGGCAAATATTATTAAGAGCTGCTACAAGGAGCAGATAGTTGTAGCGAACGGACACAACACATTGACTGATTGACTTGTTTTTTATGGCTTATGAACATTCTGCAGGTTATTTAAAGCCAGAAAACATTTTTAGATTGTAAGAATTTTTTTTTAAGATAATAAGTCCCACTAATTAACCCTGAGCTGGTGGGGAGAAGAGATGTTTAACCTATCCTGAGATTATTTGTGAGCAAGTGAATATAACAAAACCCACTGGAATTGGAACTCAGCTCTTTAATTTCCAACTCTAAGCAATTATCTATTACACTACCTGCACAATGGTCACCCATTTAGGTACTGACCAGGCTTTATGTTGGTTAACTTCGATCATCATGCAAGAACACATATAGAAGATGATCATCCCTCCAGAACAAAGACTGACAAAAAATTTTTACATAAACTGACTTTGTAGTGAAGATATTTGATGTAATTGTTATGCATTTTGGACATTAGTATTAGTATTATTGTCATTTATTTCCTTCGCTTTACACTTTGTTACACTCATTTATCAAGTCTTTCTGCTGACCTCTAGAATAAATTAATTTTTCTTCAGATGTTATAGAGCATATTGGATTGAAAGAGTTTCTCTAACTATGTAAGCAGTACTCATTAGCACATTAGATTGTGTACAGCATAGTAGTAAGCTTGTATAACTTCCTTATAATCTTCTTTCCTTCCTTCCTTTCAGTCTGAATTTCTGGGATGAGGAATTATCATTTCCATTTGGGAGTAATGTCCTCGTCTTTGCTGTTATTATCACAATGTTTTGATTGCCTTATTCAAATGCCTTTCAATCCAGGTAACCTTCATTGAATTTCAAATTGAACACTTTATTTAATCTACAGAGGTAGATTGTTCTTGTTGCACTGTCCCAGCATATGAATATCATGTCTTGTTACTTTTAGTAATGCTCAGTTATTGCTTGACACGTTTCCACTGAATCTGCACTACCCAGACCAGGGATCGAACTTAAAATTACTATACCACCAAATTCATGAACCATTGCTTTAATCTACTAGGCTATTGTTCTCCAGTTAATTTTTATTAATTTTTCTTTCCTTTTGTTATTCAAATGGACCAGCCCAACACGTAAATTACAAAATGCAGATACCAAAATTAAACAAATGCAAATGTTTAAATATGTAAGATATGTTTTAATAAAGGGTGGATAATCTGACATCAAAGCCGTTTTGGAGATAACAAAAAATTCCTAGCAAAAGTTAAGTAATGTTTTAAGAAACAGGATTTGGTGGGTTAATTTTTTTTTGGTAACATATCAACCTCTGTGTTTTATTTATTGCCGAAATCTGAATATTTTGTACGTAATTTCATGCTTTTTCAACTACACTTAATTTTAGTAGGTTAATTTTGTTTGGCAGCATATCAACTTTTGTGCATTACTTAATATCTAGGTATTTATTCCGTCTCCCCACTAAGACAAGTTGTGACACAAAGTCATTTTTAAGGTGGCGACCCAAGTGCATACACCCAGGCAAGGAACAAAAATTGCCCACAGCCCCCTGCACCCGTTAGTTGCGCTGGCATCGGTGCAAGCACTGATCCCTCGCTATCTAGTGTAATAAGAGGGCGTGGCCTCAGGCAGCTGTTCCCCAGGGCTGGGCACCACTCAGTATGATTTTGCTCAGTTGCAACTCTGTCCCTTGACAGAGTCACCCCTGAGTACACTCTGCCTAAAGACAGATTATTGTGTTATTTAATATCTAAATCTAAATATCTCTTAAGCAATTTTATGCTTTCAACTATAGATTTTATGTACATAGCTTTTCTCTGAACATATAAATTTATGTTTTTTATATATATATTAGGTTGGAGCAAAAATAATGACGTAATAATGTCGTTTTTGATGTAAAAAAATACGTCAATGTTGGCAATTTTACTATAAACAAGTATTTTTTTAAATTTTTTTTTTTAATGTTGCATTGATTGTCGTTTTACTATAATAATGTATGTTTGGTCATTTTATTATAAAAATGCTGCTGGGACCCTAATAAGTACTATCACCTGGGTCAGGGTTGGACCTAACAACAACAACAGCAGTCAAGAGGTGGTTGTATGCTCCACAAAACTCAGTAGGCCTAGCTGCTGGTTGGGATGTATCATTATTCAGAATCTTCTGCTCACAGTGCCTGTCCACATTTACAGAGAAGCAGCACAAATAACATTTTTTGACCCCAGATTGTTTTTACCCTTTGTCCAATTAATAATTGTAATGTTTCCATTTTATCCTTTCAAGCAAGAGATGTTTCCTCTGTGACACCATACTTTTATCATTATCATCATTATTATTATTATTATTATTTATTTATTTATTTATATTGTCAATAAAAACTGTGGTTTATTAGTACAAAACCATACAAGTGACTGCTGAAAAGCTCTTTGCCTTATCAAAATAAGAAATAGATTGAACTGAGAACATATTAGCACTCCCTTGTATTTATTAAGCACAAAGTGAGGAACGAACTCACTGTATTAGACTTTTTGGACAAGCACACTAACTAGTAGTATGTGAAACTGCTTTTTTATAAGCAATGTTTGAAAACATATGATTTGGAAACGAACATTCTTCAGAACAGATGATGATGCTATATTTGAGGTGTATATCTTTGAAAAGTCAGAATAAAAGAGGGGGCAAATATGGAAAGAAAGAAAATTGAAAGAGAACAAAAAAGGAAAAAGAAAGGATGACTGAAAAAGAAAAAAGATTGGAAAAGAAAAAATATTGATAAAATGGTAGTAGAGATGAAAAAGTGGAAAAAAAAGATTTTCCAGCATTCCTCTCCTATGACTCTATTCTTGTATTGATGGTACAAAAGGCAACAATAAAATTATGACTAATAACATAGTCAAAAATGATTTGTAGAAAATGAAAGCAAAACTCTCAAGCAAGCTCTTCTGTGTCAGTTGAGAATCTTCTATCATTATATTTCATTAGATTCTCTTGTGATAATAGAAAGTGCTTCTGCTTGTATTCAATTTACAAGGTGAACTCAGACAAGTCTTATTACCAGGCAACTTTGATACACTATTGAACACCACTAGTAAATGGGTCTTTTCAGTGACCCAATCGTTGCCTGTATTTCTTCTCATTATAGTAATCTAATTCAGTATCAATGACTTTTGACAATAAAAATCAATCCCGGATTTATTACACTTACAAATTGAACTTAGATCATTGTCAAGATTATTTCCCAGCAGCCACTTTGGTTGTCTCTATTTTAAGAAGTCTTTTATAATATTCTTTTATTAGATACTGTCTTGTAACCTTTTAATAATTTTATTATATGGATGGATGATGAGGAAAGTATATCATTGACAACTAGTTTGTTGCCTTTGACAAAGCATTTTCATCAGCATCTATTTCTGAGATAATTTTTTTAAATAATTTATTTGAATAATGTGTGGCACGTAAGAAGCAGCGCTTTAACTGAAACTCTTTACATAATGATAATGGACTTAGTAGATTCATTATATACTGGTTTATCTACACCAGATAGAGGCACGGTGGAGTAATGGATGACAGATCGAATTGAGAAATTTGAAAGCTGAGTTTGGATTCAATTCAAGTTCATTATATTCACTTATGTGCAAATACCATTGAGAAAGGTATGAATCCATCTCTTCTCCTCTCTGTTATGGGTTCTGACTTGGCATCTTGGCTTCAGTCACCTTTCCATCACCATAATGTAGCTTCCTTGTGGCTTTTCTATAAATATTCTCATGGTAATTGTTATAATGAGCTTTCCTCTTTGGTACCTAGACTTTATGAATTTAAGAGCATTACTAGGTTGGCAACCAGGAGGTTTTATCATTTTATGGTTTCATCTCACTTGTGGAACTCTCTTTCAGCTTCTTGCTTACTAATCAACTTTGATCTTCAAAAATTAAAATGCAATGTCAATTGTTATCGTCTGTCTTCTTAATTACGAGTATCACTAAACTATTATTGTTTCCCCCAGAAAATAATTCTTAGAATCTAAAGATATTTTCTGGTCATAAAAACCTGCATAGGATTATTACCAGTATCTTTTTTTAGCCAATATCTTGGTAAAGTAAATACATTTGAAAGAAATTACAGAAATTGCATTGATAATTGTTGTCATGGCAAAGAAGGTCAGCTTAAGGGAGTGGATCTCCCAAGAAACTGGTCAAACTATCCTGACAAAGAAGATCACTGAGTGAAGCCAGACCCTGATTTTTTGATGAAAGACGTTTTTAGACAGAGCTAACAAGAAAAAGAAGCCCTGTTCTCTGTAATAGAGCAAAAAGCCAGAAAGTCACAGAGAGGGACAAGATATCACTTGCCATGATGCAAAAAGGAAGACATGCCTGTTAGACTGTTTGCTCCCCTTCAACATGACTCACCTCTGCCTCACTCATCTACATCAGAAGGTTACAACCAGAATAAAATATTGCCTATTGCAACAATTTCCTCTCATGATTTTATTTCATGTGTAACATTCTGGCCTAAAAGTTACTTTTAAGCCACATGCGTTGGACTGGAAGATGCTTCACTTTGAGAATGGACCTGGTGTCTGATCTAAGCTGCAATGCTACAGATTCATAAGCTATAGAAAATGAATCAATCAAATATCTGGTACATCCAGTAGATATGTGGATTGTTATAAATAACTATTTAGTCTCCCGTCGTCAGTTATTTGACAATCTAAGATTCAAATTAACACCAGGCAGTTTAATAGACAATTCAGATTTGCCTCCCTTGACTCCAACTTTCCATTTTTTCAAAATTAATTCTTTATCATGATGATGGTAAAGAATTAATTTTTCTTTTTAAATAATTAAGTATAAAGAATATTCAAAGGAAGCTGAGATGAAACAAAAGTCATAAAAAGTAATGTCTTAGCAATGTTGGACTCACTATTTAGTAATGAAACTTTTGTATGCTAACATCAGGTATGTAAGCAGCATCATGTAAATATCTCATTTTACCATAACAATAGAATATCTAATTACAATGCTATGAGATGATGCTATGTGACCAATAAATATATAAATTTGTATTGTTTTATATCTGATCATATTTATTTGTATATGCAAGTGTTGTATTCTCTTGGATGTAAATTTATCCTGACAGAAGGCCAAGATAGATTACAGACACATTGTTATGTTTTATTCAATTTGCTAGCATAGTACCCATCAAAAATGATGTGATTATGTATAGATTGGTACTTGAACCTAGAATCAGAATATATCTGCACTTTGCCCAACATCAAAGTTTTGCTCTCTGTTCATTTCATTAGGATCAAAGTATGAACCTGTCAACTGCCTTTGGGCAGACAAACTACATTTTATCTCTCAATTGTGTTTCCTGTCTTCAGACAGAACACAACAAATAAATGGGGTTAGCTCAAGTGAAATATACTTTGGCTCCTCACTGTGCCAGATCTCACCACTGTACAGTGGGGAGTAAATAAAAAGTGTAGTATCTGTGCATTCTGTAAAAAATCTTTAGAGTAACATGCACATATATATATTAGGAAGGAAGTTTTCATTTATTAATCTAATTTTAATTTATTGCTTAAATATTATTTTTATTGGATACCCATATTTGAGTAGATGCTCTGTTTTTATTTATTTGTTAAACAGCGTATTTATTTATATCTACTGGCCTGAATATTTGTGAAATGCATAGAGCACATGTTTTTCTAATAAGATTTCTCAGAACATGAGTTTTAGGATATTGATAAGATGGAAGGGAAGTTGACCAGAATTGGGAGATCTTTTTATCTGGTTCTAAGTGTGTCAGTTGATATTTTCTAGTACATCACACACACACACACACATATATATATATATGATAGTGTTAACATCTGCATGTGTGCACTCCTAAGCCAAGCAAAAAAATATTTATCTTGTTTTTTTGGTTTTTTTTAAATCATTTGCTAAGTGTTCCAATGTGTGCACATATATATCGGGGAACAAATGTATGACAAAGTGGGAAAAAGGTTTCATGTGATGTGGTTCATTGTTTAAAATCCAAAAGGATGAAATGTGTAACAAAAACTTTTTTCACTTTGTCATACATTTTTTCCCTATATATATATATATATATATATATATATATGTTGTAGCATACCTACAGACAATAATGGGTATGTCCCCATTCACATAAATACAGTAGTAAATACTGTATGATGGTCTGCAGTTGGAGATTCATTGTGGAATTCACCTGACTCACTTCCAGCAGTTGACTACTTCTGTGTGCTTGCTGGTGAATCTTATATGTGTTGTTCATGTCGTAAGTATTATCGTTTATTACCAAACTTTGTGTGATTATCCTATTCAGTAATCTTCCCTAGGTTACAACAACAATATATATATATATATATATATATATATACATATATATATATATATATATAAATATTAAAATTATCAACAAACCGCACAAACAAATTAAACCCACTTGCAACTGCAGAATAAAGAACAAATGTCCCTTTAAACGGAAATTGTTTACAAAACAACGTAATATACCAAGCCACGATAAAATCACCAGATAATGAAGAAAAAGTATACATAGGAGTAACTGAAGAACCCTGGAAACAAAGAAATTATACACACAAAACATCTTTCACAAATAGTAAATATGCAAACAGTACAATGCTTTCTAAGTATATCTTGAAAATTAAAAACAAAACACACATCACACCAAAAATATCTTGGAAGATAAGGAAAAAATCATCAGCCTACAACAACCAATCAAAAACTTGCAAACTTTGCTTGGAGGAAAAAGTAGCTATCATTACTTTCCCCGACCAAAATAAATTATTAAACAAAAGATCCGAGCTCATCTCAAAATGCAGACATGAAAATAAATTTTTACTACGTAACCTAAAAAATGAAAAATTAAAAAAATAAAATAAAATAAAAACAAATAAATATACTAATAAACAAAATAACAATAAAAAAAATAGAAATAAAACATAAATAAATACTATGTTACGTAAAAGTCGAAAACCGAAAACAGAAAATATACAAGTAAAATAAATTGACCTAAATTCATCCAAGTAAATAAACCAATCCCAAATAAAGATAATCAATTAAAAACTGTTCCGGCCAAAATAATACTTAGAATGAACTACAACAATCAACCCCAAAATTGAACAAATAGCTTTAATTAAATTCTCAAACCAAAACAGAACTGTTAAATAAGTGATATAAACAAATTTTTACTACGTTAATAAATAAATAAATAAATAAAATAAGAAACAAAAAAAAAATAAAAACCAGCAATATAATTTGACCCAAATAAATAAACAAACAACTTCCAGTAAAATAACCGCCATAATAGAATACCCACAATGCACCACTAACCCGTATATATATATAAATAACCGAGAAAAATAACAGCATATGTGGCCTGACGATTGCATATAGCATGAAACAGACTGTCGCCTCTAAGTGTTGACTTCTATGTTCACTTTTATATTTACACACGCTCTATCTCTGATATTGAGCACTTTATTCCATAAATATAGCACACCTTAACACTATATTTCTTATATATATATATATATATATATATATATATATATATATATATATATATATGTTGTTCATGGTGGCAATAAGTGAGGAACAATATATCTAAATAAGGAAACATTTGTATGGTGTTTTGTGTTGCTGCAAATATGCTGGTTGGTTGACATACTAGGCAATTAACTAGTAGTTATATCTCTTTTTATCTGTAGAAAAGTGTTCCCACTTCTTTACAGATTGTACACCTAAGAAGGTTGTAGAATGGATCAGCCTAAACATTTTGATTATAACAAAATCTATGTATTCTTGAAATGATGATGACACTTCTCAAAATTGTAGACAGTATTTAATTAATGGTATTTGTTTTTATTTCTTTTTTAATTAAACACGTTGACTAATCACAAATCGTAATTTATTTTGTCTTTTTCAGAAAGTTATAAGAATAAGTTTTGTATAGAAACTGTTCACTAGAAATCAGAATTTGACAATGCTGTCTATGCTGTAAATTCTAATTAAAAAAATTTATTACTATTTATTTTAAAATTTGGGGGTGTAACATTTTTTTCTCTCTTTTTACACAAGACAGACATACGCACATGTAATTATGGTATCTCACAACCAAGAACTTGCAGTACGGAACATTTTCATTAGCTTCCTTCAATTTGCAAGTTGTACTGTGCTTTTTGCAAAGGTGGTTCTCAGTTACTTTTTTTTTGTAGTCTTGCTGGAAAATTATTGGTTCTTTCTTTCTTGAACAACTTAAAAATAGAACTGGTTTGAAATAGCATTTTACTTTTGCATTATTTATGTTCAAGTACTGTAAATAGAATTGCTTAGTTGTTTTTGAATAAATTAGTGGGGAGGTGGGAAGATTTGGTATTATTGTACAAGAAACAACTGAGATGTAAGTTTCCCTTGCAACGATGCTCATCTGAGAGAAAAGAAGTTTAAATTTCTCAGGCAGCATGTGGTTCTCTCAAAACAGTGTACAGCCATTCCTTTCTTTACTTAGTGCAGTATTTCTCAACCTTTTTTACTCCAGAGCACACTTGTAGAATAACTAAAACTCTGGAGCACACTTTATATTTTAATAAGGAAAAATTTGTCATCAACTTTAAAAAAAGGAAAATAATGAAATCTCTTAAAATAAACATTTATCTTTAAGATATAACATTGTATATTTAAGTATGCCTGTGCAAAAACTGTGTGTTGTGTGCTTCGGCAATTTTTTACATGTTTAGCCTCATATGTTATGACTTCAGGAAGGAAAAAGATTATCCACTCCTTCTTAAAAATTAAGGAATTTAGCATTCAGTTTAAAATATCATGTGGCAAAAACTTGGCATAGATATGGAAACAATGTGCTTGGTGTCTCTAGCTTTTAAAAAATAGAGTTTTTGAATATAAAAATAATTCATAAATTACTCTTTTGTTAACTTTGGGGTGTACCTGGCTACCTTCCAGGGTGCATTAATGTACTTAGGCACACCAGTTGAGAAATGCTGACTTAGTAACTAAACTGTTTATTGTTCCCCTAGACATGATATAAAATAAATTTTTTTAAATAATTTTTTTCACAAGTTGAAGGGGTATCGTATTTCTGGCTGAATTTTTGATTTGATAGACTCTTTCTTATTAAATAATAAAATGAAAGTTGTCTTGAATGGCTATGCTTTTAGATCTTTCTATATAAATGAAGCTGCCTTCCCCCAGAGCACCTTGGATCTACTTTGTTCTTAATTCTTATTAACAACCTCCCCAATGCCATCATTTCTTGACTTAGCACCTGTGCTGATGACACAACTATTTACTTTAGTTTTAGTGGTAAGCTCCAAACATATGATAAAGGCAAATTATCAACTGATCATGAAAATGACCATCAATCTGTTGTTAACTGGGACATAAAATTGCTTTAACGCATTCAAAACTAAACTAGTCTCTTTTAATAATCATAGAGAATCTTTTCTTGCCTTCCATCAGCATGGCTGATGCGAACCTCCAGGAGAATGACTCATTGCACCTTCTTGGTCTACTGGTTTTTACAGGTATGAATTCAAACAAATCAATTTCTAAATCTGCTGCTAGGACAATTTTTTTCCAGAATCTATCTTGCACCTTTACAAGTCTACCATTTGTTCATGCATTGAATATTGTTGCCACATCTGGTCTGGTACTCATGTTATGTATCTAGAGATTCTTTACAAAATCCAAAGAATCTGCAATGTTATAGGTCCTGACATCTTGTTTCAATCACTTTCCCACCATCATAATGTAACTTCCTGGTGCCTTTTTCTATAAACAGTTTCATAGTAATTGTTCTGATGAACTTTCCTCTATGGTACCTTGGCTTTGAATTTAAGTGCAATACCAGAGCAGAAGCTTGGTCTCATAATTTTGGTGTTGAAATTGCTAGTTGTAACTGCATTTTCTATGCTAACAGTTTCTTCTCCCACACTTCTCACTTGTGGAACTCTCTTCTGGCTTCCTGTTTTCCTGTCAACTACGATCTTCAAAGATTTCAATGCAACATTAGTCTTCATCTTTGATCTTCTTGAATCCTGATCCTTTTATTGTCCTTTCTCCTCAATAACATTTTCTCAGTTTCTTTTACTCCCAGTTATGCCTTGCATCTTAGTGGCTTTATCACCTTGCTTGGGGTGAAATGATTAAAAATATTTTCTTAAATCCAACTAGTCAGTATTCTATATTGTATGAAACTTTTATCATGATTATTTTCTCTTTCTGCAAATTGAATGAAAATGAGTAAACTTAAAAATAATTAAAAATTATTTTTACTGTATTTAGAGTATATGAACCTAAGTAAAGTAGAGAATATAGAGTTGTTTATTATGTTTACTGAAATAAATTAAAAATGGTGCAAAATTGTCATTAATGCTAACCTGAAATAGTGGTCAGGTATAAACTTCTCATTTAAATATCAGCCTATTTAATTACTAGGTCATGTGATCATAACCTGATCATTAAGTGAGGAGTGACTGTATATGTGTATATTTCATCACCATCGAGTAGACCCTAAATCTGTACCAATACAAATTAGTGACCGTCCCCTCAAAGACGCTCCTTAATTCAAAATCCTGCTAGGTCTAATGCTCACTCCCAATCTCAAACGGAATGCATATATTTGTGCCATTGCATGTACTGGAAAAGTGGTTGGTTCTATTATTTCAAAAAATACATAACTCAAGCTATCATGCTTTATCTTTACAAGAGTCAGATCAGATTAAAATAGTATCTAATTGCAAAAGACTATGTACCAAAAACAATATGAATTTTTGTAATTATCTGCTTGGTTTGTTACAAGCCTGAAATTGTATGCAATCTGCTTCTTTAAATTTACAGAGCAAAAAAGAGAAAGATTCATTTTACAACCTAAAAAAAATTCAAACAAAACACAAAAAACTTATTTTGCATTAAGAATTTCAAATGCAAAAAAATATATATATATGCAAGTGTTTTTATACCAAAACCTTTGTGTTTTGTTTGAATTTTTCATATATTTATGTTGTCATATGTTTCATTCACTTTAACTGAGGTCAACGTTTCATATTCCGCACAACATTTCCCTGACAACTACATTATTGGTCTCTTTATGTACTATTAAGTACTATTCTACATGTTCTCATAATATACATTTCTTACTTATTCAAAACAATATTATTCAGTAACACTTTACCTTGAGTGGCTTTTGGGCCAAACTCAATGAAATACAAGTACACCACCAATTTTCTAGCCTCATTAGTTCCAGAACTCTTGGATTATCTCTTTTTGCTGGAACAACAGAAATCTTGTAATAATAATTTAAATATAAATCTCTGACATTCTAATTAAGTATCTCACATTTCTCTACAAAATTATCAACTGTTAGAAATTTATATTATATACAAGCTCTGGAAGAGTGACTCATTACAATGAGTCACTCTTTTCAAACTAGCATTTTCTGCTAACATGAAGTAGAAAGAGTATATTGAATCAAATGCTAAATCCACAGATAGGAAAGTTAGTTCACTATGTTGTGTGAGACAACTTTTCTTACTAGAATCAATCTTACATATTTATAAGCCTGTCATTCATCCTTGCTTTGAATATTCCTTCCACATCTGGTCTGGTGCTCCTGCTATAGATTTAGAAATTCTTGATGAAATCCAAAGAAGAATCTGCAATGTCATTGGTCCTGACCTGGCATCTTGACTTCAGTCACTTTCCCACATCTGTAACGTAGCTTCCCTGTGCCTTTTCTATAAATACTTTATTGGTAATTGTTCTGATGAACTTTGCTCTATGGTAGATATTCACTGGTTCATTTCTTTAAATGTTGTTACTTTTATTCTACACCCACCACAGACAAATTGTAAATATGGGAACTAGTTAGGACTTCATAGAGATTTTGAGCTATTATGGTAGCTGTATTAAGAATAGTAAGTAATAATGTGTTGTTTTGGTGTAAGAAATACTGTGCTATGTTTGGGTCAGTAATTGTGGTGAGCTAAGTTTAAGATAAGACAAATTGAAGGCCAGCCTTGCCCATACTATTTTGCTTGTTGCTACGTATTTGTATTGGCAATATATTACTTTTCTCTATGGTACCTAGACTTTATGAATTTAAGCACGGTACTAGATTGGCAGCAAGGTCTCATCATTTTACAGTTGAAATGGCTAGATGTAACTGAGTTCTATGCTAACAGTTTCTTCTATCACATTTCTTGCTTGTGGAACTCTCTTCACAAAATTTAAATACAATATAAATGATTATCTTCTTAATTCTTATTCTTTTATTGTCTTCTCTTCAATAGTATTTTTTTTAAGATTCTCTAACTCTCAATAACCCCCTGTGCATTAGTGGATTTATTGCTTTGCTTGGAGTGAAATGATTAAAAACAGAAAAAGAAGCAATGCCGCCAATGCTTGCTTGTAATTTTGTCTGAATTAAAAAAAAGGTGCTGGAAAATTAGTAGTCCAACTGTAGTGTATTAATTCAATGCTTGGATAGATTCATTTTGAGAAACATTTAACATCTGTCAATATTTCTGAAATGTAACTATTTACACTATTTACATTGTTTGGTCTGTTGTCCTCATCTTTATTGCCATATTCAAAACATTTTGGACATTGTACACTCTGGCCTTTTTCAGGTGATATATATTGGAATTTTGAACTGAATCCTTTCTTTTGCCTACCAGACATTATTTCATGAATTATTTGTACTAGTGTCCTCATTTTTGTGGTTTTGATTAGTAAATATTGGTTGGTATGTTCTCCAACCTTTCTCAAGTGTATATTACATACGGTAATCTTGTAAGAACTTTGAATAAAATAGTTTTATTTTATTTTTTTTATACTAACTTTCCCCATCACTCAAATTCTATCTCTTCACTGAACCAAACTGCAAAGGTTTAAAGGAATGACAACTTTTCATCTCGGAATTGCAAACAACACTAGTAAGGCCAAAGAATATATCAGTTGAAAAATTGTACTTAAAACAACAAAGATGAGGCACCTCATCTGAATAATTAATAAAAATCTAACATTTTTTTATCTCAGGATTTAAGTCATTACTGGTTACAAGAAGAACACCTCTCCACGTTTTTATAGTTTTTATTGATTGATTCATTTTCTATGGTTTATCAACCCTTTGCATTTTATTTAAAGCCAGAAAATATTTTTAGATTGAAAGAATTTATTTTTTTTGACATAGTAAAGGTTAAGTGATACAAGTTTTACTAATTAACCTATAGCTAGGAGTTGAGGCGGTAGAACAGCCCTTCTTTGTTATGTCAGCACTTCTTTCTATGTGCCATGTCCTTTCAGGATGTAGGCGATCATGGCTCTCCACCTCCCTCTATCCCTTGCAACTCTCAACAAATTCCTTTTCTGCTTTGTTTTCCCTTGTCTGTCTTTCCTTCTATTTGACCCGTGAGTATCAGATTCTCTAGGCCCTCCTTCCTCATTATGTGTCCCAGGAACTTCAGCTGCCTTTTCCTGATGTTAAGTATAAGCCTCCTCCTTGTTTGCATTCTCTCTAAGACCTCATTGTTGCACACACACTCAGTCCATGGTATCATTCTGTAGAACCAGATCTCCATCACCTCAAGTCTCTTCTTCATCTTTGAGGAAATCATCCAACATTTGCTGCTGTAACAAAGCACAAATGTCACATAACAGCTCAGTATTCTTTTCTTTGTTACCAAAAAAAGAAATCCTCCTGTCTTGCAATACTCTGCCAGCTTTTGGAATGCATCCTTGGCCATCCCAATACATCTATGGATCTCAGTGTCACATTTACTCTCCTCTGTCAGAACACTTCCCAGATGTTTAAACTTCAGTATCTGCTTGGTTCTAGTGTTCCTGACCTGCAAATTGAATTTCGGGCTCATCCTTTTACTGATGACCATGCATTTTGTTTTCTTGTAGTTTATACTTAGTCCTTTCTTCGCACTCTCTGTCGCTACCTTCTGCTGGAGATTTTGTAATTTCTTTTCTGTGTCTACTATCAGTACTGTGTCATCTGCATATCTTATGTTGTCAGCACTAAAAAAGTAATTCATCAAGAACTTAGGTCTGGCTTCATTGACCTTCTTGTCAGGATCGTCTGACCTGTTTCTTGGGAGGACTACTCCATTAAGCTGACCATTTTTGCCAAGACAATAACTGTCAAAGCAATTTCTATATTAACTTTCAGACATTTTTCTTTTAACAAGATATCGACTGACACTGATATTGCTATAAATTCTTTGCAAGTTATGACCAGTAAATATTTTTAGATTGTAAGAATGTTTTTGTTTTTTTTATTTTGAGATGATAATGGTTTAGTGATATGTCTTACTAATTAACCCATAGCTGGGAGAAGAAGGGTATTTGCATGTAAGTGAATATAACAAACACGACTGAAATTGGAACTTAGCTCTTCTATTAACAATTCTGAGCCATTATCCATTACACCATCTGCACATCCAAGCTTACAGCACCTCGCATATCTAAGCAGTTACCCATCTAGGTACTGACCAGGGTCAATGTTGCTTAACTTCTGTATGGGAATTGCTGTTTCAATGTGATGTGGCTGTAAGAACATTACACCACCCACATATCCACGCTTACAGCACCTGGTATTCTCAAGCACTCATCCATCTAGGTAATGAGCAGCCTCGACATTGTTTAACTTTGTTGATCGTAGAGGAAGCAGTGATTCACCATGATGTGACTATAAGCATGTTTTCGTAGCATTTAATAAAACTCTGTAAAGAATGTGCAGAAGTCAAAATCATTAGTTTAAAAGCAAAAAAATAAAAGGTAACAGCAGTTGACAATTTAAAAAGAGATTATGTTTTGCTAAAAGGTTGTATTTTATATCAGTTTATAATTCATCTG
Organism: Acanthosepion lycidas; assembly: GCA_963932145.1. Taxonomy (NCBI): domain Eukaryota; kingdom Metazoa; phylum Mollusca; class Cephalopoda; order Sepiida; family Sepiidae; genus Acanthosepion; species Acanthosepion lycidas. The sequence continues at coordinate 74,027,077 of OZ010589.1, forward strand.
CTTCATATAACAAATTTGTTAAAGCAGTTTTTAAAGTTTATTAATTTAAGAAGTTGAAAAAAAAAAAAAAAGTGATGTTAAAATATTCCCTGTAGATGGGAAATGATTGTTTTGGTCTGTGGTCAAACCACTGAGTTCACTATTTGGTTTCATATCATGAAAATATTGGTTTAAATATCAAAATAGTTTTAATAAGACAGACCCAAAGATGATTTTTTTTCTGCCTGCATAAGGGCTATTAGTTTTTGCTTATTTAAAAAAATAATAATGACTTCTCCAACCGAAATGTTTAAATATGCAGCCTTCTGTTGTTCTTACCTTCAAGTATTTATTCATCCCCACAGTGGCAGGATATGAGACATTGTAAATTTAACATGGGGTTGCTGCAGACCAACATACAGTATTTACTACTGTATTTATGTGAATGGGGACATGCCTATATCATCCATAGTTATGCTACAACACTTTCTGCTATGGTACCTAAACTTTATGAATTTACACAAAGTACTAGATCAGTGGCAAGGTCTCATTGTTTTCAATTGTAATGGCTAGATATAACTGTAAGTTCTGTTAACTGTTTCTTCTATCACACTTCTTGCTTGTGGGACTCTCATCTTGCTTCTTGCAGACAACTTTGATCTTCAAAAATTTAAATGCAATGTCAATCATTATCTTCTGTCTTCTTAATTCTTATTCTTTTATTGTCCTCTCTCCTTAGTAGTTTTTTCTCATATTATCTAACACCCAGTAACCTCTGCCATCTTTAATGCCTTGCTTGGGGTGAAATGATTAACCCTCTGTGCCCCTTACCATATTAATTTTTTTTGATATTTTGGTCAGAAACATAAGAACCATACCTGTGGTAATTTAATTTTACTTATTTCAGTTAATTGATATTTATCAATTAAAATGATTTATTTATGATACTATCAATAATATTATTAGACTAAAATATCCCTTATAAAATATATGGTCATATATTTTAGGTCAGGTCAGGTTTAGGCCTGCTACTAGTAACATGTAACCCGCTGCATGGATGGGTGGTTGGCATCTAAACCAGCACTCCCACGAGCATTTCTACTGGTGAGGAGAGTGACATGTTACCCCACAGGATTGTTAAAGAGCCAGTGAACTTCTTAGAGTAGCCATTGACCAACATACATACATATATATATTTCTATTTGAATGGTAACCTTCCTAGAAATGGTATCTTGATAAAAACAATTGGTGTACTTGGACTACCATGAGTTGGACACTGGGACTTGCATCCAGCCTTGTAAATCATTGCCTCAAATCATTATAAGAGATTCTCTGTCTGGCAGGACCCACCTTGCTTTGTGCTAGATTACTCTCAGTCAACACACACACACACATACATATAAGGCTAAGATGGAGTCTCAACCTTTGAATTACAGCCTTCCTTGAGATGGTGTTTCAATAACAACACTTCATGTACTTGGACTACTATAAATGTCTGAGTTGGCATCAGGAAGAGCATCCAATCTTGTAAAATCTTGCCTCACATTATTATGACAAATTTTAGTGGAGAAGTAAAATGAGATCTTCTTCAGGTAGGACATCCATTACCACACACCTTGCTTTGTGCAAGACTAAGATTGAATTTAAGCACATTACTAGATTGACAAGGTCTCATTATTTTATTGTTGAATTGGCTAGATGTAGCCATGTTCTTTACTAGCAATTTCTTTTCTTACATTTCTCACCTGTGGAATTCTCTTCTGGGTTTTTGCTTTTCAGCCAACTTTGATCTCCAAATATTTAAAGGTCATGTCAATTGTTATCTACTGTCTTCTTGATTTCTCTTCTTTTATTGTTCTCATTCCTTAATGAGTTTTTTTTTCTTATTCTTTCACATTCAGTAACTCCTTGTGTCTTAGTGATTGTATTGCCTTGCTTGGGATGAAATGATTAAAAACACTAAAAAACCTCTCTGCCCTTATTCTGCTATTAATTCACAGAAACTCAATATGTTTATTCACTCTTTTGCCCTGTATTTCTTACATTCATTATGACCTGTGAGTGTTAGATTTTCCATACTTTCTTTCTTTAGTATGTATCACAAAAATCTTAACTTTTTCTAAACTTCCTGGTAATTTCTTACATAGTATTTGTAAAAGATATATCGATTCTTTTTGGTTTCAAGTAGTAACACATTTATTCCTTGTTACTTCCATATAATGTTTCATTATGAAATTCATAAGTTAATTTTTATAAGTTAAGTTTTGTTGTTCTCAGTAACTTTGGGCTTTCAACCATCACTCTTTGTTCCTTTCTATTGGCACTATATAAGCCAGTATAGCATGTGGCATATTACTTGGAGAGGAGATGGAGACTACCAAGTAACCCTCATTAGTATGAGAGCCATCATGTAGGGCAATATTTGGCATCATATCCTGATGATTTAATAGATAAGAAGAAATGTTCACATATATATATATATATATATATATGTGTGTGTGTGTGTGTATGTTTGTACATATTGTACTCATTCCTATACAAACATGAAACATATTTATGGCTGTTAATTCAAAAGACTCTAAGGCAGATGAATACGTCAGATAAGTGCTGATTAGTTTACCAACTGAATGATTTGTCTTTGATGATGATGATAATTGCAATCAGTGAATGTAAGGGGCACTTGTGAATGTTAGATCTTCCAGGCTCTCTTTCTTCATTCTCTGTCTCACAAATTTCAAGTGTCCCTTTTTCGGTTTTTGCGTTTCCTTGTAATTTCTTTATATAATTGTGTGTTTCACCGACATTTCCTCTTTTATACAAGTTGCATTGAAGATGACTGACAAGGCACTGTGATTAAGCTTTCTATTGTATTTTTCTTGTGTGTGTGTACAACTGATTTCTTTTTGGGGTATCAGGTGTATAAAAATATATGTAAACATTTGTTCTTCTTGGTTTCATGTTGTAACTCATTTAGCCCTTGTTACTTCAGCATAGCATTTCATTATGAAATTCATAAGAAAATATCTTTTTATCAGGCCATTTATATAACCAAACCTCAATCAGTTAAAATTGAAATCATAGTGAAACTGATAAATAAAAAGAAAATTAAATAAAGGGGAAAATGTAATATTTAATTTGAGTATAACAGAAGTTTGATGTATTTTAGTTTCATATGTGACTGGAAACTTTCAATAATGGATGACAAATTTTGTATCTTCTGTTGGGTTTATTAACAAATTTTCTGAAATGGGAATTTGTGCATTTATTTCTGTTTTGGACTCAAAATAATCAAGGATGCTTTTTCAATATTCAGAATTTATTTTGATTAACACTTTCCCTGTGACATTGTTATAGCCTTGTTGCTTGGCTGTACTGGCCATTTTTGGAAAAAATAGGGAATAAATGACTTCATACTGATGGTAAGTTTTCATGGGTGCCACCATTTTGGTTTCAGTCATATACTCTGCAGTACAGACTAAGCTAAATGACACCTCTAACAAAATATAATAAAAATACATCACAAAACAAGTAATATTGTACACTACTATGAGTCTACAACTTGTTTGAAATTAGCACTAAGCAGTTATTTTTTTTCTTCTTCATCCCATCTCCTTTCAGGATGTGGGCGATCATGGATCTTCATAATTTCTTGTCCTTTGTAGCTCTTAGTAAAGTTTGTCTCTCCTAATCCATGTTCTACCAACCTTACATAAGCTCATTTGATAGTTTATGCACTACTTTCTTCTGTCTTCCTTACTTTTATTATGCCCTGTGAGTGTTAAATTTTCTAAGCCTTCTTTTCTCATTATTTACCAAAGAAATTTCAGCTCTTCTCTTCCTGATGTTAAGTATAAGTGTCCTCTTTGTTTGCATTTTCTCTAAAACTTCACATGTTCAGTCCATGGTATTTTCAGCATACTTCTGTAATGTCATCTTTTTGCTACCACAAGTCTTAAAGTTAATACAGTAGTGATTGGGGAATCATCCTCTTGGCTTCATAAAGTCGCGGTTCATGGGAAGAAGTTGCTCAAGTGGAACTTACATCTCACCAATGGAATATGAAGGGAGTGAAGGTGGCTCACTACAATGTGTGTCGTATAGCAGGTCTTAGCCCTGAAGATAAGAACTGATGGAACAAAGGAATTTGGTTCTTTTGAACACTTTCCAGGGAAATAGCGATAGATCAGTGAGAGACTTACAACATTTTGTTTGTAAGAAAAGAGTTGTAGGGAGGAAAATAATTTGTCACCCACAAGGATGCTGAGATGTTTTTGGACTCTGTGAAGACTTCTTCCCATATATGTCAGCAGTACTCCATTTTCAGCCTGATCTGGCTCTTGTAAAGGTACACGATAGCAGGAGGAGTGAGGTAATTACTGGAGCAGTACAGAGAACCAACCATTATTACAGGTGATAGAGTAAATTCCTCTTTCAAGTTTTTGTTTTGTCCTGTCTTAATTATTTCAGACAAACCAAACAAATCAAAATTATTCTCTATCACAGTTACAACTGAAAAGAATAAAAACCACTTTAAAAACAACAAAAAAACTTAATACATTTTAAATTTTAATTTAAAAGTTAAAAATTTCAGTGTCCCTTCCCCTTCATGCACATGTGTAATTATATGAATAGTAATATCACTTTACTCTATTACCTGTAATAATTGTCACAAGTAATACGTATGAGAAACCTCAAGGAATTTAATTAAAAGATTTTATGGACACAAAAGGGATCTTTTATAAAACAACATTTTCAATGTATATTAGTTGATCACCATAATGAGTTTGACCATACTTTGTGGATGATATTATTCACAGCAACCTGTGTGATACAAATATTTCCTTATTTAGATTCATTGTTCCTCACTTACTGCCACCATGAACAACATAGATATACATATATATATATTGTTGTAGTCTAGGCAAGGTTACTGAATAGAATAATCACATGAATGTTGATAATGAACGATAATACTTAGGACAAGAAGTAGTCAACTGCTAGACGTGAGTCAAGTGAATTCCACAATGAATCTCCAACTGCAGACCAACATACAGTATTTACTACTGTATTTATGTGAATGGGGACATACCCATTATTATCCATAGGTATGTTACAACAATTTTAATTAAAAAAATGCTACTTTAATTAAATATAAATTATTGTTTTTGTTATTTCTATTCGTAATAAATGCTCCCAAATTTATTTTACTTTGTTTTGGTAAATATGGTTTTAAATGTTCACTGCTCATTGTATAAGCTTGAAATCAAACAATTTGACTAACAAAAAACTACTTTTCTCAATCTCTCTTTCCATGGTAAATGTTCTGAGAAGCTACATTCATTAGTTCCATCAAGTTAGACCTTCACAGCTGAGACGCACCATGTCACATACACTGGTATAAATCATCCTTATTCCATTTGTCTTCCATTAGTAAGAAGGATGTTCTATTCACACACTTTCTTCCCAAGAATTGCTACTTTGTGGGACAGACTCCTAAGTGGATGCTTCCCTGTCCACTACAATCTTAATCTCTTCAAATTTATTATCTGTCCTATATATCTTTGTAATCTTATGTTCATACAATGACCTTATACATTAAACCTCTACTTTGAGTGGCTCTTGGGCTTTGTATTTGGTGAACAATAGTAAAAAATAAAAATGTAAACCCAGCCTCTAAAGGATGCAATTTAAAGCCAAGAATGTCAAAGGACAGTAGAAAAAAGTGAATTTCTAAATGGCAGAGAGATAATATGGCAGCAATCAAAGAGGAGCCTGTAAAAATTATTGGAAGGTGGTATTCTGGCACATTGACTCATAAAAGTAGAAGTGCTGAGATCTTGAAGAAAGTTAAGAAAGATTTAAGGGCGCTAGATAAGACAAAGCTGCTCTGGTAAATACAAGATCTGTATTGAAAGAGGCTCACTGCAGCTATGTCAAACTTCAGTTGTTGAGATCTTTAAGACATGAAAAGTATTTATACACTCATTATGTTGAGAAAGTACAAGGTTATTGAAATACATGACAAGTAACCAGAGGTTAAAACAAAAAAGAAATTGATAGCCTGATAACGTCATTAAATCATTGTAGGAGCAACACAAAGAGACCAAAAATCCATTTAAACCATTCTCAATCATAAGTCAAAGGAAATACAGGGCTGCTGCTAATGATTGCATCAAAGCTAGAAAAGCAAAAAGAAGTTGTTTTTTTTTATTTATGCTATTTACATTCTTTGGACTGTTGTCTGCATCTTTTTTTTTTTTTTACATATTCACAACATTTCAGCAGTTGTACGCTCCAGCCTTCTTCAGGTGATTGGAATTTAGAACTGAGCCCTTTATTTCATCCACCAGGGTAGATTGTTCTATTTCCACATGCCCTGCCTCTTCCGGATGTCTCAGTTATCTCCCTTTAACTCACCAGTTTTTTTGTTTGTTTTTTTATCACTGCAGCCAGGTATTGAACTCACATCATTTTGGGTCAAGTCACTGGATCCAACCAACACTTTTATCCATTGGGACATGTGTCCTTTAGAAGCATACAATGGCCAAATCATTGTGAATACAGCAAAAAAAAACAGAAAATGAGGATAACAGTCCAAACAATGTAAATAGTGTAAATTTTTTTTGATTGATTCATTTTTTATCGATTATCAACCCTTTCCAGGTTATTTAAAACCAGAAAATATCTTTAGATAGTAAGATTTCTTTTTTTTGAGATAATAATATTAAATTTAGTGATAAAAATCCTACTAATTAACCTATAGGTGAGGGAAGAAGAGGTAGATTCATACTTTTCCCCAAGGGTATTTGCATATAAGTGATTATAATGAACCCAACTGGAATTGGAACTCAGCACTCCTATTAACAATAGCTTACAACACTTAATATTCCCAAGTGGCCACCCATCTAGGTTGTGACCAGGCTTGATATTGCTTAACTTCAGTGATCATATGAGAACCAATGTTTCAACGTAATTTGGCCATAACCCACAGAAGGAAGTGAAGTTCACCCAATCAAATCTGGACAACAAGGTCAGATGGGAAGAGTGTCATTGAATGAAAGTTAAATTTGAACAAACCTGTGATGTATTTCACTCCCCTAAAAACCTGGTACAAGGGAAAATAACTGATGATAATAAATGCAGGTGGGTGTAGGAAGTTTGGTGCACTAAAGTATGTCCTCCCAAATTGCTCACTGTCATTGAACAGGTCCTGTCAGAAGCATAATGAAGTTCTCAAAATCCTCAGTAGTGTGACCAAAGAGTAGATGGATGAAATAAGCAATAGCAAGAAGCTGTAGAAGCAACAAAATGGCTGATTTCGTTCGTCCAGGTAAACAAAGCTTCTTGAAACAGAAGACATGAGTTGAGAATGATGATGCCTGGAACAGGCATTTGAAGATAGCAGCAGATCTGTCTGGTTACTAAAAACTATTCCCAATTCCAGTTCAGAAAGAAGGGAGGTATGAAAATCTGATAGAATAATGCCAAGACAATGAGTGGCAGGTTAAACATTTCCTTGTCGAGGTTGTTTGCAGAGTATACATGAACATGTGCTTGCAGGCTAGTATTCAATGGAGACAAGATGAAAAAATTAAGCACACCCCTAAAGGATATTTACATAGCAACTGAGAAGGTGAGCCATTGGATCTGCCTCAAAAGAAACAAATTTTACTGGAGCGATGATTCCCCAGAGCAAATAGTAATCAACAGATAGTAAACCAGTTGAACCAGCATGTAAGAATCTCACATCAGTAGTTCCTAGTTAGAAATCATAACAGGTTCCAGCTTGGAAGGGATGAAGATTGGACAGATACAACACTCTGATCCTAGAAAGAAAAGTATAATGGCTGTACATATAAACAACCAGAATAATAAGCTAGGTTATTACTAACTTAATTTCATCTTATTGTTTCTAGCAATAATAATGAAATTCCTTCATCTAAAATCTTTTAAAGAAATAATAATCTTCTTTCTTCATTTCTTCCCAATTAGCTTTGTGCCAGAATAAAGATGAATCAAGATCTTTAATTGTTAATTTCCAATAATTTTGAAAAATGAAATCAGATATGGAATGTAACTTCTATGTGGTAAACTTTTTGTCCAGTATCGAGCTTGTTGGTTAGTTAGCTGCTTTTTTTAAGATTTTCTCTACAAAGATATAACACTTCACAATATAAACATAGGAAATAGAAGGACCAGCCAATGGACTGAAAGATTTAAAAAAAAAAAACATTGAATATGACTATGAAACATTTTTAATATTTTAAGCTTTTTAGTAATAAACCCGATTAGCCATGGAGTTATTGTCCTGCTTAGAGTCACTAGATTTGCCAAATAGAAATACTAGACATTTTGTTCACATTTAAATGCAAATGATTTCTAATATTTTTCATCTATAGATCACTTCCATTTTATCTCCGTATACCATGTGTATGCAAATCAGCAATAATTTGAATTTGAAATTTTAACTCTGTATCATGTGTTTTCCCGTTTGAACAAACCTGGTAGCATTGGTCATGTTATAAATTAAAATATAAAGACAGAAAATGATGTTCAAATTTAATTTCAGCTGCAGTTTGAACAGATATCTAAATTGTTTATTTAGCGAATGAGGTCATATTCTGATCATCTAAGTTAGCTCATGTTTCTGTCATAAAAGGTAGCTCATATTTGGAGCATCTAAAGTCTTTCTAAACTTTACTAGAGCACAAAATTAATGCTGCACCAATGTTCCAGGTGTAAAAGGCTAGCATTCAAAATCCTTCCTTTTACCTGGGCTTGAAAACTGACCACTGGCAAATATGGTACTTTCTTTTTATCAGTTTTATTTCATTGCAAAATATATATTGAATACAAAAAAAAATTATTAACAAAAAAAAAAGGGAAGATTTTCAGGATTGTTTTTTTTCTTGGTTTGCTTATATTGTTTTCACTCTGATTTAATTTCCTTGTGCAACAAATTTTGTTAACTTCTTTGGTAGTATTGATTAATTGGATACAGCTTAGAATATGGCAGGTGACTGAAGTTGGTCACTTTGGTTATTGATTTATTGATCTAATAGATTGATTGGTCCTGGTTATGAGCCCAAGGCTCTGAGTTGAGATTATTATTCTCTGACTCATCACTGTTCAACTTTGTACAGTTGGGATTTTGGAAGTGTTTATAGATTCACTATTTTCAAAGGCTTTTTCTCAGAATAAGATTTTCTGGCTCTTTTCAGAGGAATAGCAATTTATTCATGTGGACATTTTGGAAGTAAAGTTTGGCTATTTGCCTGAGAGAAACATTCAAACAAAACATTCTGACAGTGTTAGCATTATTTGTTCAAAGTTGTTGGAATATATAAAAAATTAGCAAAATCCTTCAGGGAAAAAACATGATAATTTTATGGACCATTTGCAACATAAAACCTCATTAGATAATTTTGTTGGCCTTTAGAGGATAAAAATATAAAGAAAAGGAACAAAAAAATAATAAAAATTCCTATGCTGAACTGATTTTATAGCAATATACATTAATATAATTATAGTATTTATTCTGTATGATATTTGATATAATTTAAAATAATATATTAATATGGCCAGGAAACATTTTTATGATAAAAACAAAAGCCACATCTTACTCAGAGTAAATGCTATTATCATAAATTAAATAAGTTGAAGTGGCTGTCATAATTAACCTTGCATGGATATTTAATGGATGTCAAAGTTAATATGTGATACGACTGAGAAAGTAACTTAAAAATTACATTTTTAACATGAGATCATTTATTCTGAAAAGTTTATTAATAAGATTTTAGTTAAGGCTCTACTGCAATAAAATATCAACAAATCCTTCATCTTTTAACTTAATTTCACATTTATTAGATGAAGCATTATCAACCATTTTGATCATTTATCTAATTTCATCTTCAGCTATGGATCAGTGGCCCAAATACAGTTGCAATAAAAAGCAACCAAAAAACAATAATGCTAGTTAAAATAAATAATAAAAATTGTTTATTCACCTTTTTGTATAAATATTATTTTAATTTCATTATGGCTGGGGAAGATAGATTTACTCAACCATTTCAGCATAAATTTTATCTCCATAATATGATAGCACTTTGTTCATGGGTGAAAACAGACAAGGATATGTATAGTTATTTATGAGAGGACATTTTATCAACATATTTACAAAACATGAATGCAACAATAATTTGTTGAAACACTGAAACAGATTACACATTAGCAGACATTAAGTGAATTAAGGTCTTACTTGGTAGTGGACTTGGCCATGCCTTCTAGCAGTGATTTTGCCCAGCTGGTAAGCAAAAATGGTAAAATATGTTTTTGTTTCTGATTTGACTCAAGCTGGCCAGGTAAGTTAATTTTCAGACTGCTAGCCAAACTGTCATGTGATTCATCTCTTACTCTTTGACATGTGCATAAATTATGGCTGTATCAAGAGCAGACAACCTCATTTTGTAAAGCTACATCAGAACAAAGAACTAAAGCCTTCGTTTTTTTGTAAATAGCCTATATATTTTTCATTTCTGAATTATCGTTCAAATATTTTCCCACACTTTAGAAATTGAATCTACAACTGATATTTAAAAGTGATACCAACTGTTAAGTTAAATTTTGTCTTGGATGTTTTGTAAATACTTGTCTTTTCCATATTAAAAAAAAAAAAAAAAGTTTTAATAGCACAAAGACTATGTTAAAATGTTAGGACAGTTTCACCTACACAGAAAGTATATACAAACATTCTGCAATCTGTATTGGAAACATATGGCTCTATATCCAAATAGATAATGCATACACAAAGTTAGAGTAGTGAAATAAGGATGTTTTCTCACTTGATATTTCTAAACATTTAATTGACTTATACTTTTTAATCTGACATATTTTTATTAATTTACTGGATATATTTAATCTGTACAGAAACACATGATTAGAGATTTAGAAGACCTACAAGAATTTATTATCAGCAGGTATAATCTTAACTATATACAAAAAGAATGAACTGATTTCATGACACATTACTTCAGTTCTCAACCAACATCATGGAATGAGTCATGGTCATTTGAAAGAAGAGTTTTCAAAGTTTTGAATGGCTGCCATAGGGTGCTGCAGTCCTGTCATATCTCTGGCAATGTTCAGCTGCTTGTTTAACCCCCATAATGGTGAGTCCTCAGCAAAAGGTGTTCTGTGTTCTCAAGTTTATGTAAACAAATATGGTTGTCATGGTGCAGCATGCATTTCAAAGGCAATTCAACATTAATCCATCCTCTGATAAGAACATTTAACAGTGGTTTAAATAGTTTCAAGAGAGTGGGTGTCTGTGTAAAGGAAAAAGTCCAGGACAACCATGAGTTTTGAAAGAACAAGTGGCAAGAATTTGTGTTGTGTTTGTCCACAAATCAAGCTCACCATGAGCTTGCAATCTCTCAATCCACTATCTGGTGTGGGCTGAAAAGATGTCTACATTCAAAACCTTAGAGACTACCCCTTGTTCTGACACTTACCAAGACTTTGCTCAACAAACATGCTCTTTGTGCTAGGCCTGCAAGATCCCCAGATCTTATCGTGTGTGATTTTTTTTTTTTTTTCTTGTGGGGATATATAAAAGATCATGTTTATGTTCCACCACTACTCACAAACCTCAATGATCTTAAACATCAAATAACAACAGTGATCAATTCAGTTGATTGTGATATGCTGATACATGTCTGGAAGGAATTCTCATATTGCATTGCTGTTGCCCATGCTGCTGCTGGCCACATTCTGCACTTATATGACAGGAAATAAAAGTTGATTGTGAGTAGAATGCTTGTGATTTGGCTGGAGTCTTTTTTTTATGGCTGTTCCTCATTAAAATATTGTGCAATGAAATTGGTTATTTTTAAATAATCCTGTATGATACAGAGATTACACTGTGTTGGTGGCATATTTAAGGGCAAAACTGCCAGAACCACAGAATAAGGTATTTGAGAAGATGAATAAAAAAGAATGATCACAAATTATTAGAAGAATTAATTGCAGTGAGTATATAGGACAGTTTATGATATCGGTTACACATTGCAGAAATATGTCCTGGTTAAGACGATAAACATCTGCATCCTGGGTAAGATGATAAACTACATCCAACAGAAAGGCCCCTGATCAGGAGGTCTTGAGGAGTGTGGAACCACCTCTAATTGCTGGTGTTCCTAGGTTCACCCGGACCAGGTTGGTAGCACCTGTTAAGGTCCCAACTATGGGCAAATAGTTAATCACCAAATTGGGGGCAAAATACTATGAAAGTGCAAAAAAAGGTTTTAATACCAGCAATAAAAATTTTGAGGAAAAATTATTACTGGCAATATATTTTTGAAGGAAAAAATATTACCAGCAATAAAAAATATTGTTGGCATTAAATAACCCATTGAAGTTGATATGCTGTAAAACAAAACAAAAATTGTAGAAATTCATCTATCTGAGCAATGTTCTAATAAGTGATGGTATGACACAAAAATTTGAAAGTGCAGTCAAATAGTGGAAGACTTTTTTTCAGGAACTGAGTAAAATACTAAAAGATCAAAAATAACATTCGAAGAAAACAAAAGTGTGAGACTGCTATGTGGTGTCTTCCTTCCTATGCAGCAGTGTCAACAGGACAGTTTTGTCACAGATGAAGACTTGAAGCAGCAACTGTTCTGCTAACAATCAGAAAATGTAGTTGAAGCTTTTGGGACACACAATGAGGAAAAGTTTGAAGAATTTAGGGTACATCAAAGACAAGATAAACATAGGATGTAGTTGAAGAGACAAGATGTGCTGCCCAGTGCTGTGATTGAATCCACAACCTTCAGTCAATCACCTAGAGAATTTATCTTTTAATTGAGATGTCACCCCTGTTGAAAGGAATAAGATCACCCAGTGGAGCTCTATAAAAGCCAAGGTGTTTCCTCTCTAGTTAGTTTTTATTTTGTCTATTATCTGGAGAACATTTCTCATGCCCCATTATTTTCTTTTTAGTACTACACATTTTCCATTTTATGTTTTGCTTCCAACTCCCTTTTAGGTGGCAGAAGGCATAGTTCTCTGGAGTGGTGTAAACATTTTGTTTTTTGAAAAGCAAGTTTACTGGGCAAAAAATATAGTGAGAAATTATAGAAAAAATAAAATAAGAAAAAATTTTTCTTATTTTATTTTTTCTACACTTTCCCACCATATTTTTTGCCCAGTAAACTTGCTTTTCTGCTATATTTTTGCTGTGGAGAGGGTTTCATACTAAAACACTTTTCTTTCTTATGGTGTTTATTTTTATTATTATGTAAGTAAAAATCATGTGTATTTACATTGTGGTGTAATGGATAATGGCTCAAAATGGGAAACCAGAGAGCCGAGTTCAAATTCCAGACAGGTTCATTACATTCATTTATGCACAAATAGGAAAGGTTTAAATCCATCTCTTCCTCCCAGGTATGAGTTGAATAGTAGGATAGACTGGGTCCTATAGCCTTTGTTGGCAACCAGTCTACCACAGAAAAAATGGCAACTTACTACAAGAAAATCTTCTACCTAGTCAGTCATGAATCAAAAGAGACATTATTGTCTAAGTGTGTATCACATATAGCACTTGACTGATATTTTTTTATCTCCTATTTTTGTAAATATTGGGTATTAGGTTTAGGATTACATGGACAGTATGATGATTTTCTAAGTATAGCTTAAATGTGGCCCAAGGCTGAAAGTATGTGACACCCAGTGATGATCAAACTCGCTACTCAGTCATAAATGTTCTAGCAAGACAAGCTTGCTAACCATTACACCATACTGAGGTTCCCTATGTTGTAAGGTTTGTAAAACATGTGATTGGGTTAGTGAATGTGATGAGTTCAAGTTAAGAAAAGTGATAACCAGTCTTTCCCCAGTTCCACAATTTTTTAGCCTTGTGCCACATTTTATATATTTATAAATGAATAAATAGTAAGAACACTTGTCAGCTTTAGCCCCAAAGAGGATTTATATCAGTTACTTGATTGCTGAGAAAGTCAAATGGAGAGAAGAAAGAAGACTAGGAAGTAAAAATAAGCCAAGACTATAAGAACAAAAACTATTACTTAATTTAAACTACAGAAGAAAAGTTAAGAGACAGTATTGCTGAGAGTAACAAAAGGCTGTGGAGAGGCATGATTTTCCACATCTTAAGAGGATATGGCATGGAGAAAAAAAGAGAGTGAGGAAAATGAAAAAAATGAAGATATTAAAATAATATTTTTCAGTAAGGTAAATCATTTTTATTATTAATTTCGACTAGTATTTACTTATATCTTGGTCAGTTTATTTCAACTCAGCAGTGAGTAGACAATATGGATTGATGAAATTCAAACTCATACCTTTTTTTTGCATGTCATGAAAGTACTTATCAAAATGAATATTTTATTACCATAGAGAAGTGGTTCCCAAATAGTGCAGTGTGCCTCATAGGTGTAGTGGACAAGGATAGCAGGGGAGGTGGAATAATTGAAAGAAAATCAAAGATTTAAAAACAGTTTTAAAATAATCATATGCCAAAAATAAATTTGATTTCAAAATTTAAAATATTATTATGCATTACTTGTAATTGCATGCATGAGTCCTAGTATAAATAGTTATAAATAATTATTGACAAATTTTATCATTGTGATATTTTTGCATTATATTAAGTATTAAGAATAACTAGGGCCGCAAGTTGGAAGGCAAAGTTATCAAAGATAATACTCTAACTTCAAATTCGCAGTTATCTCCTTTTAACTTTCTCACTCTCTCTCTCTCTCTGAAATTCTTTGCCATAGGGCTGCTTGTGCCTTTTCAGTTCTGACAAATATCAAAAACCAAAAACAAAAGGCTTCTTTGTGTTGATAATGAGATGAAAGTTTATTCCAAATTAGGCCTGATATAAAGGCGATTACTCATCCAAAACAAGCTCATGCCTTTTATTAAATTTGTGTACTTTAATCATATTATAAGTTATTCATGTTATATATTATATTTAATGCACTATTACTTGTTGTTTTATTTTTAAATGTACTTTTTATCACACAAAATTTGGTGAGGCGCAAGCAAATTATCATTCCAAAAATGTGGCTCAGAGAAAAATATTTCGGAACCACTTCCATAGAGGTTCCAGTAGCACTGCAAATTAATTTGAGCAATATAGTAAACTATGAAAATTGTTCTTGGATACTTTCTGTAATTTTGAGATGAATCATTATCATGCTAAGTTTTTCAGATCATTGATGTAATTCTTTGTTACTGTCATTGTTACATAATTTTGGCTGATCCATTCTACAACTTTACTCAAGAGTAAAATCCATATAGAAGGGGATAGCTATTACTAGGTTGGTGCAAAAATAATGATGTAATAATGTCGTTTTTGACGTATTTTTTAACGTCAAAAAACGACATTATTACGTCATTAATTTTGCACCAACCTAATATAATAAATGAAAGTCAAAGAAAGAAATACTGGCAAATTTGCTGATTGGATGAACCAATTATGCAAAAACTTGTATTATATACCCAAGCAATTTCAACTGTCTTTTCCTGATGTTAAATATAAGTGGCCTTTTTAGTTAGATTTTCTGTAAAACTTTGTCATTGCTAACCTGTTCACTCCATAGCATCCTCAGCATCCTTCTGTAGAACTACATTTATGTTACTTCAAGTTTCTTGTCTAGCATTCACTGCCATATAAAAGGAGTGATTTTCTTTTTAAGCATTTCACCTCCATCAAGGCAGGAGTGCCACAAGCACACAGGAGGTTACAGAGAGTGAAAGTGAGAGAAAATACTGATTAGCGGGGGACTGAATAAAGGATAAAGAATAACAAGGATCATGGCAACAGAAGATGGAGATTGACATTGCATTTAAATTTTTGAAGATTGTAGTTATCAGGGAAGCAAGTAAGAGGAAGGGAATTCCACTGTTGGGAAGTGCAAGAAAAGAAGCTGCTGGAGTAAAAATGGTGGTTCCATTTAACTATTTCAATAGTAAAAGGGTGGGATGTAGATGCCAACTTAGTATCATGCTTAAATTCATGTAGTCGGGGTATCAGGAAAGATAGCTTGTCAGAGCAGTTGCCATGAAAATATTTGTAGAAAAGACAGAGGGAATCCATGTGATGTCAGTGAGAAAGGAACTGAAATCAAGATGTCAAGTGAGGACTGATTACATTGCTGATCCTTCTTTGGATTTTGTCGAGAACCACAAGATGAACAGCGGGAGTACCAGACCAGATATGGCAACAATATTCAATGTATGGACAAATGGTGGATTTGTAGATGTATAAGATTAACTCTGATAAGAAAAACCTTCTAGCATGACAGAGTGATCCAATTTTCCTTCCAGTAGATGCAGCTATTGATTCAATGTAGTTGTTCTGCCACAAGTCATTGGAAAACGTGGAGCCAAGAAAGCGCAATGAGACAACTTCACAGAGTCAAGCATCAACCATGCTGATAGGGAACAGGGAAGTTTCTCAGTTAAATGAGAACAGTTTAGTGTTGGAGGTATTAAAATTACATAACAATTCAATACTCATTTGTTTGTTTCTATTGAAATTTTTCTGCTTCTTAATACTTCAGTTAGTGTTATGTCATCATACAAATAAATGAAGATAACACAAGCATGAAATATAACGTCGCTTGGAGTCAATGTAGTCTTACTGAATTTTCTAGTAAGGATATGAGGATTGCTCCCAGCTAGCTATCTTTCTTGATGATTCTTGGCATCAGTATATATACTATTTGGACAAGTCCAAGTCATATTCTGGAGAGGTGCATTCATCTCCACAACACTTAGTTTTTGGAAGGCATCTTCCACTATCCCATTGCACCTTCAGATTTCAGTGTTGCACTTTCTGTTCTCTGTTAAAATGGTTTCCAGATATTTAATTTGTTTTGTATGCCAAAGAGAAGCAAATCCAATCTTCTTTCTCACCATGATTCTTCTCAACTTAATTACTTTTAAGATGACTTCATCCATTGCCCAAAAAGAAATGATGAAAAGAAATTATAAAATCTACAAATTTTAGACATCAGATCTTAAAAAGAAAGTGTCAGCCAATTTCTTTGGGGCCTACATAAGGAATTTCACAGAAGGTAAAAACATAAAATGAATCTTTCTGTGTTTTCCTTTCTTGCAAATGCAAAGGAAGAAAAGGAAATTATTTTTCCACAAGATTGATAGAAATTTAATATATTAGGAAAAATATTAAAACTGTATATTATGCCAGAATAGTGGTTGCTTCATCTGTTCTGCTTACTAGATTAAATTGTTAAAAATATATGCCAGTTTTATGGAAAGAATCACTGTTTTACCTTTCCGATTCAATTTTACATCTGGCATTGTTTTGGCCAGGTTTTTTCATATTTTTGCTTCAAGGTTTTTTCTTGATTTCAGATGCAAACTTAGAAATTTCCCAACATATGTCAGTGAAAATTTCACTTTCTAAAATTATAAATATAGTTTAAACATATGAAAAAAGAAAGCATCATTTTAAAATGTTACCAGGAGTATATAGGTTAAAATCAATTAGGTCTAAATAGTACTGTATATTAAAGTAAATTCATTCATATAAAAAAATATTAAACACATTGTTTATGCAAAAGTTGAATTAAAGTTTGACAATAAAAATAGTTTGATAATTCATTGTGATTTTGAATGTTGAAATATTTTTATCATGCTATAGATAAACATTACATTTGAGTCTATGGGTAAACCTTGGTTGAGTTTATACTTGAGACTATGAGTGAATATTAGTCAGGTTTACACTTCAGTCTATGAGTAACATTTAGTTGGGTTTATACTTGAGCCTATGGGTAAATGTTAGTCGAGTTTGCATTCGTGGGGTCACTCACATCATACCAGCAGGGATAGCTTTGTGTTCACAGGGATAAAACCATACACAGAAATAACACTAAAAGCATGTTAAATTGTAAATTAAAATTATACAGTTTATTTATTTTGTGTACTCGTGTGTGTGTGTGTGTGTGTGTTTGTGTGTATTTTAGTTACAAGTGTTTCAAGGTTGGATGTGATAGAAGGAAGAAGTCACTTCATATTATAACAAGCAATGTGCTGAGGAGAAGAGATGGACATCTTGACCCTTGGTGGCAAAGAGACTGAGTCCAGGATTTTTGGTGTGAAGTCCATTTTCAGACAGGAAATGTTTCTGTTACATGCTGGGAGAACTTTTATTATTTTAGTTTTATTTAATTTATTTTAAACAAAGTTTTAATGTTATTTGTTTTATTTAATTTATGATATTCATTATTATTGTTATTTTATATTTTTATTTATTATTAATAATAATAATAATGTCCCTACACGCTTTGATCTATGGGTAAACATTAGTTGGTTTATACTTGAGTCTATAGGTAAATGTTAGTTAGTATATAAAAATAGGCATGAAAATCCTATTCTCTTCTCTCACAAGATGCCTTAGAGTTCAAACATGTCTTATTCTCTTCTGGAATACCTTTTGTTCTCCAGCAACACAAAACAACACAACATACAATGCCCTAAGTACACTTGACTAACAATTCTATCAAATCAACAGATAAAGAACTCTTCTCAAATATGTTTTTCACAATTTTTCATAGACACTTCACACACATCTCTACATACACACCTGCATTTATCTGTATTCTTTCCAATTAGTTTTACTTATATGGTTTTTACTTATACATAATTGTTTGTACATTCATTCTTACTCTATTGTTTGAGAAACTCCAATATATACAGGGCTAGATTGTGACATTTTGGGGCCCCTAGGATAATGAAAGTATGAGGCCATCCTGAGATGGAGCTACCCTCTAACTCACCTTTTCTTGAAATGTAGTAAAAAAGCATATTTTTTATAATCAACATTATGTATGAATGTATAGCTGGTCACTCATATTCGATGATACCCATCTACTAGGATGGCTAGTCAATCGCTATTGCAGATGCTTGATCAGGTTCACTTTTGTATATTCAACACTCATAGAGCCCACCTGTGGTTTATACTGCAACTATGCTGGGCAGACCTTTGTTACAGTTTTTGGGAAAGAGCATGATCAACAATTGAACAAGGCCAGCATGCTCAAACCCTTGACCATGATGACTTGTGACTTTGTGCTAGCACAGCTATCGATGCCTCCTAAGAGTTCAGTCTACCCAATTTCATTCACAAGGCTTTGTTTCCTTTCCAAAGGTGCCACATGCTGGGATTGACCCCTCCAGCCCAATAACATCAGGAACACTTCTTCCTGACAAATCGACCATGGTGAGATTCAAACCCGGGTCTCATGATCAGAATGCAAACATTCTAACCATTCAGCCATGTGCCCATAACCAGCATTATAACTATCAAAATAAATATTAGGTTGGTGCAAAAATAATGACGTACGAATGTCGTTTTTGACGTTAAAAAATATGTTAAAAAACAACATTATTATGTTATTATTTTTGCACCAACCTAATACAAGTTTGTCATATTGATATCATTTCAGTTTATAAAACTATTTAGAAGTTATAACATGTAGAAAATTAAGATCACTGCTTTATAACAATTTCTAAGATTTAAAAATTCTGTACTAAAATCAAACATGTTATTTATTTGAAATATAATGACACAAACTAAAACATTCTTTTCCTTGCTTTGCTTCTTGCAAAGTCAAATAAATATGAGTTTGTCATGTTGATCTTGTTTCAGTTTATGAAACCATTTTGAAATTATAACATGTAGAAAATTAAAATCATTGCTTTATAAAAGCTTGAGGACCCCTAGGCTGCAGCCCATATTAGTTTAAAGGATATTCCATCCCTGAATACATTCAGTAACCAAGGTACCATTTTGTTTTAAACGACTATATTTATCCTTGTTGGGTTATTTAATGACAAATATAAATCTCATAGTACAAAAATCACCAATGAGTCAGCAGATAGACATATGTCCAGTTTACATGAGAATCAAAAAGATAGACATTAGTTGAGTTTTTACTCAAGTTTGTCCTTTGGTACGTAATGTTTGACATCATCAGAATTTGAATCTTCTTTGTCAGATTCTAAAATAAGAGGGGTTTTTTTTTTACAACTTTTTCTGCTTATTTTATAGATATCATTTGTCATTTTAAAATTTAATCTGATAATATGACACTAACACTTAATTGTTATTCTGATAAACTAGCAAATTTATAATTGACTTTCTCTGGAGAGAAAGTCAATTTAAATTTACTAGTTTCTAGCTCAGTTTTCTATTCTGTTCTATTTCATACCAAAGGGGACTTTTTCTTTGTGTAGATTTAGAATCTCATCTTGTTTTGTTTTTCGTTTTTTTTTAAGGAAAGTTTTGTATTCATTTTCCTTTCTGTGAAATTTTCTTTTGCTATTCATCTTCCATCCCCCTCTGTTTCCGTGTTGTTTTTTCTCAAAAGCGATTCAAATTTCCAGAAAAAAAAGAAGAAACTTTAACTCTAGTTTTCTTTTCTTTTTTGCGTAACTGTTTTTTTGGAGAAGATTACCAAACTCTGTTTAAATTCAGAAAGTTCCTTTCTGCATCCCACAATGAAAAAAAGAAGACATTCTAATGTTGGGTCCATGAAATATTGAAGATGAAATAACCATCTTTTATTAAAATATTAACTTTTTGTAAGTAATAATATAAATATGAAGGAATGATCAACAGCCAAACACACACACACACACACACACACATACACATGTAATAATTTTCTCCTTGGAAGATCAATAATGAATCAATTATTTATAATTATGCTTTTATATGAGACTTTTGGAGGTGTTTTATTAGGAATGATTAATTTCCTTTTAAATGAAATAACTTAATGAACGAGATTCAATATTAAAAGGTGCTTGAAAATAAAGAGAAAAGAGAGAAGAGAACGGGTCATTTCTTTTAAATTGATAACAATTTCTTCTTTTATTCTTATTCATTATTGGTTATTTATATGATCAACACTGTCATTTAACTTGCAGAGCAATTTCAATAAAAAAAAAGAAAATGTTTTCAGAAAATCTTGTACATATACAAATTCTTTCACTCCCACATAAAACATCCGCCAATCAACAACATGGACACTACCAGATAGAAATAAAAATGTCCAATAGATGTACAAATGCATGCATGCATGCACACACTTTATCAATAAAATCCTGCATAAACAAACTAGAATTATGAAAATCATATACACATGAAATATACAGTTGAATGCTGCTTGATAGGACATATACTTATGTGGACCAATGAAAATCAACACAAAAATAAAAATAACACATTATTTTTTCTCTCCATATTTCATTTCCTGATGAAGCTTAAATAAAACTGAAATTTGTTAAATTCCTATTTATTCCTTATCTTATCATACTGTCAAATTTTAATCCATATTTGATCTAAATTCGTATATATATATGGCTCATTCTGTATCAAATCCACAAATATTGGGGGAGCGGGGGCAAATACCATGTCCAACATGGATTTTTTTTCAAATTTGCTACACTTATAGATCTCCATGAAAGGAATTGAATGGCACCTGTTACACATCTCAAGGTCAAGGGGTTCCTGAGATATGACCTCTGACCTTTTTACAAAAATGTGAATAGTGACCAACTTTAAAAGATGATATCTCAGTTGTTTATAGACCTACAAAGTTCATTCATATATCATTCTAAAGTACTTGGATAGATCTACAATCTTATCTGGGGATTTTTTTTTAGGGATCAAATAAAAAAGTTGGCCTTGACCTTTGATCTGACTTATCTCAGAAACATTATTTTAATTTTTTTTAAATTTTGACAAAAGATTTGTCTATCTTATGACAGTATATATTCCAAATTTCATGATGGGCATTCCACTAGAACTGTTGCAACAAGCGTTTTATAGGACTGGGCAAAATTCAATATGGTGGAATGTAGTATCTGCTACTTGATATCAAAGCATTTTGATATTTCACAATATGGTCAAATTTTATATCTTTGTAAAGCTATTTTAATGCTGATTAATATTCACATAAGGACCCTGGTCATGAAATCAATAAAAAAAATTTTTCTGGTGATGAAACTGAATTTTTTCTAATGCGACACAGATTTTGTCATGGAAAAAGGGATATATAGAAATATATAGAAAAAATTTACAGGAGCAATATCTGATAGAATCAGTATAATTTCATCAAACATTTCTCATGAGGAATCAACTAGCGCAGAACACCAAAACTTTGTAAGAGAAATCATCACCCAGTTGAAAGAGAAGTTTGCTGCGAGTGAAAAGAGATCACAAAAAATTCAAATTCTGTCTACTTCCAAAAAGCTGGAGTCCAAGCAAAATACAAACAGAATTTGGCACTACAATGTACATAAAAACTTGTGAATGAGGAAGGAATTTTAGCTTTGCCAAATACATGAAAAACTAGAGACAATTGATAAAGTGAGGCAGTTTTATAAAAGTGAAGAAGTCAGTAGAGTGATACCTGGAAAAAATGATTACAAGACAGCTTTAAAGGATGGGAAACGGGTTCAGGAACAAAAATATCTTGTTCTCTGTAACTTGAAAGAGGCATTTGAATTATTCAAATCAAAGAACCAGGAGACAATAAGCTTCTCTAAATTCGCTGAGCTTAGACCAAAAGAATGTGTACAGCAGGTGGTGCTGGGACTCATAGTGTCTGCATTTGCACAATCCATCAGAATATGAAGTTGATGATTTCAGGATCTCATCTTGGTAAACTGACTGAAGGAGAAAATTATCATTTGATAGATTACCACCAATGCATACTTGCTGTTACATGCAATGAAGCATCAGCAAGTTGCTACTTGGGTGACTATTCAACTTGCAAACTGATGGATGATTTTGTTTTGTATATGGAAGAAATTTTTTACAAAAATTCAGTTGATGATTTTGTATACAAACAGTGTTTATCAACTGATAGAACCACTCTACAAACTCTATCACAATCCACAGAGGAATTCATTGAAACTTTCCATGCAGGCCTTCAAACATTGAAGAAGCATAATTTCATTGCCAAAGCACAATCAAAATTTTGTTCTGATAGAAAAGGTTCTTTGAAGATTGGTGAAGTTTTAGCAATAGCAGATTTTGCTGAGAATTATTCATTTATTTTGCAAGATGTGGCTCAAGGCTTCCACTGGAATAATGATCAAGCTACATTGCATCCATTCATCTGCTACTATAGAAATAGAATTGACCATGAGCATATTAATTTTGTAATAATATCTGATTGTCTCAAGCATGACACAGTAGCTGTCCATTTGTTTCAAAGAAAGCTTATAGAAAAATTAAAAGAAATTCTTGATTTTGATGTCCAAAGAATGATATATTTCTCTGATGGTGCTGTTTCACACTATAAAAATTTTTAAAACTTTATAAATTTGTGCAACCATAAATCTGATTTTGGTATTGATGCAGAGTGGCACTTTTTTGCTACTTATCATGGGAAAGGACCACGTGTTGGGTTAGGTGGCACTGTTAAAAGGTTAGCAGCAAAAGCTAGCCTGCAGCAACCCTATAATGAACAAATCATGACACCAAGACAGCTGTATTTTTATGCGAGAAAAAATATTTCTGGAATACATTTCTTATATTCTTCAACTGGAGAATGGACGAATGAAGCAAACATCATAGAAGATAGATTTAGCAATTCCTCCACTATTATAGGAACACAGAAATTACATACTTTCATTCCTGTCTCTCAGAGGGAATTGGAAGTAAAAATAGTGTCAACACAAAATAAAGGAAAGATAGTTCGAATCACAAAACTAAACAATATGGAGTTCGAAGACATTAACGGATTTGTGACAGGACTTCATGATAGGAATTTGTGGTTAGGATGTGTACTTGAAAAATATCCAGATAATGGAGAGGTGAAATTGACATTTTTACAACCAAATGGACCCTCTCCATCTTTCTATTATCCATCACATCCAAATATATCAATTTTGAAATATTCTGATATTCTTGATCCAATAACTGAAACAGGAAGAACTTATAAACTTTCAAAAAATGAGATGAAAAATGCATCAAATATTTTAGAAAGAAAGATTTTGAAAGAAAAATCTAAATAAATACATTGAAGTTCATTATTATAAAAAAGTTTCAGTTAAACAGATTTTTTATTTTCCATTTTGAAACGTATCCCAATGAACACAGATTGATTTCTTCTGGATATAGTGTATCATGTCAAAAATCAAAGAAACTGTTTACCATCAACATCAAATGTCATTTATTCTTTTGATACTATTAGGTTGGTGCAAAAATAATGACGTAATAATGTTGTTTTTTGACGTTAAAAAATATGTCAAAAAACGACATTACGTCATTATTTTTGCACCAACCTAATTTAACCTAATTAAATCTTGACACAC